>LOEQ01000420.1:26538-57411 GCA_001685075.1 Bramus lutescens | reverse complement strand
GAGGGAATGAGGGAGGGAGGGAGGGAAAGAGAAAGGAATGGAAGGACTTCAGTACTTACAAATGATGTTCTCTACCAACTGGCAAATTTTGATAATTGGCACAAGCAACTATTCACTTCAATTATTGCTATTGGTTTGAGAATAAAATTTTAATACTGAAAAGGAAAATAATGACCACACGCTATATGCAGAACAATAGTCACAAAAGAGATAGCACTCAGAGAGGGCTCTTGTTCCTTCACGGGTCAGAACCACAAAACATAGGGTTTCCTATATATAAACACAGAGGCAGACAGCATATGATATGAGCTCATTCATGTCATTCTTTTCTTATTTTTCTCAGTAGCTTTTGTAGTATCAGTCATTAAAGTGCAGTGCCCATTGTCAGAGCTCACCTTTAGAAAAGAAAATGAGCTCATGGTAGTAACAACATTTTTCATCTGACTGAGTCAGATCCTTTATTTTATCTTTCCATTATGCTCTCGATCTCTTGGTTGTGTCGACCTAAAATAAACTCCTGTGGCCACTTGATGCATGGCTGCTCTCTGTTGGACTATAAGCCCTAAGAGGACAGAGGATGTTGTTAACACATGCTTGAGGACACACATGGCGCTTGTCACCATTCCGTGAGTCTAAAAATGATGTGTGCAACCTTGTAGAGCCATTTTAATAATCACAGCTTTGCAGCCATTCATACGTGATGTCGAGAACCTTGACTGAACAACAGCAAAATCCAACCCGTCTTTGGAAAAAATAAATGTAAACAAAAGCCTTCTGACACTTCTGGAGAACAACACCAATAATTATGTCATTTCTGAAGACTGAAGAAGGCAGTAAACAGGGTCCGCAATGTATCCTTAAATTGGCCAAGGTCTAGAATTTGTTTTCCATTCCTGATTTAGGCAATTTCAGCATTGCAATCTACTTTCTTAGCAAAAGCTGTGCCAGATTGCTGGCATTTCAAGTTTTACTTCACGAGCTCCTAACTAACACACAGTTTGTCATGAGTTTATGAAGCAATACGATTTGACATGAGGCAATGTGGGAAACAATGCCATACCACTTCTTAAAAATACCTTTCTGGGAGGCATACACAAGGATAACGGGATACAGATTTTGCTTGAATGCTGCCTTTAACCACTCTCTATATGGTAAAATGAGCAGAGACTATTCCACAATTGATCTGGGCACGATCTGTATAATGTACATTACAGCTCTTACAGAAAAGAGGTGTCGAAGCCATATCCATAGTTACAAAACAAAATACTTTACAGATCTGATGTAATGTAATAAAAAATGTTTGGGGGACATTTTGTTTTACAGTAAATATTTCAATAAAATGTTGCTATAGTTTTGATTTCTTGTTCTGGCACAGATGCCTTCCTTTTAAGGATACAAAGAAAATTATTATGCTTTTAAAAGAAATAGCCCTTATCTTGAGCATTCTTGTTCAATTTATTAGGCTGACTCCTCATGTGTTTGGGGAAAAAGATATTTTTAAGGGGTATATGATAAAGTATGTGCTATCAGCAAATTTATTAATTCTTACATGTATGATTTCAGAAGGGTAATAAAATATATTAGGTTACATCTAAAACATCCTCAGTGACCGGCAAACTCATTTTTATAAGCCAATGAAAGTCCTTGCATTTCAAATGTGTAAACTTTCTGTATAACAAACATGACCCTATACAAGTGAATATGTGCCCAAGATTTTAATAGCAGGTGAGCAAAGGTTTTTACCTGAGAGTCCAATGGATGCTTCAGATGTGAGAGATAAGAATCCAATTTTTTGCAATTAATTTATGTATCTAATGACTCAGCATGAGGATCAAGAACCGCTCAGTGAGGTTGTTTTCAAAGTCTCATTACAAGAATTACTCATGTCACACAAAATTAGACGAGGAATGTATGTTCCTAAGAAATCTCTCAGTAAGAACAGCTTCTCTATAAAGCTTGTCAAAGAAAACCCTTTTTCAGAGCCTTGTTTGATCTATTTGCTATTTTCTACATTTTATTGTAAAAAGTCTATACATTTCAGATTCCTTAATTTAACCCAATATCCTCTTTTGGTCCAAGTTCTCAGCAAGGATGCCACACGACTCATAATGTTTCCTCAAGCTCTATTTCCTTTTCAGATTAGCTAGGCATTTTGGAGGAGTTCTTGACAAGTATTTTGTAAGATGTGATTAGCTTGAGGTTTTCTAATGCTCTTGTCACAGCTATACTATGGTTGTGGGCATGAGGAAAATAACCACAGGAAGAAAGTGTCATTCTGTGTTGTTATCATAACATTGATAAATGGACCTATCCAACAGGACTTAGTCATTGTTGATTTGAAGAACAGTGGCCTGGCCCAAGGTCATGTTTGGTGAGCTTCTCCTTCTCCGTCATAAAACTGATTGCTCTTTTAGGGCAGTGCTCTCTAGAAAAGATTCACATTTGTAGTCTACACTTACAAATGTAGCGAGTTTTGCTCCACAACCTTAAGAGCAGAGTGACTATAAAACTGTTTCAGATTTCGTAGATGAAGAAATTTGAAATCCAGTCCTGTCCAGTCATATCAACAACCCATCACATGCAAAAAAAAAAAAACAAAAAACAAAAATCTATGAACATGAACATAACACCTCTCCCTAGAACCAAATCAGGCAGCATGACAAATCTTCTGATTTCTGTTGTAGCTAAATTGGCTACTGGGCATGACTAATTAAAGGCTTCACGCTCTTCACTTGCCATATGAAGGTTAATGGCTTCATCAGCCACATGAGACACTGGCTTGCACCTCACTTGAGGTCTGCAGCTCTCCAAGGGCTTTCATGATTTACGTAAATAAACTCCATGGTATAAAAGGATGAGACTGCTGAAGGGCTGTGTTTTTAAGAGGGTGTGAGTTTCTCAGTGAGTGTATTTTATTTCTACAGATAAATATGTGTTTGCTTAAATATCCACATGGTCCTTATTATAGGCCCATTATTCTTGCCCAGAGAACATGGCAGTTCTATGTTTTCACAGAACCAGATTTTTACTTGCACTATTTTTTTTCAGAACCTTGCAGGATGTCCAGGGCATGCTTATGCCTAATATTAACCAGAAGTCTCTTTGTGATAAACTAAGTCACAAAATTCATTATGAAGCACCATCCACTTGGTCAATCTTTAGAGTATTTCACTTACACATTGATTGCTAAATGTACATACTAACAAATCTGTAATTTTATTGTTGCCAAGTTGAAAGTGCAAGGTTGAACTGTTTAAAAGAAGGAAGATCCAGGTGAAACACACAGGTGAATTAGCATCACTTAGTGTGCCATGATGCTCGCACAGATGAGTTAGCATCACTTAGTGTGACTGGATGCTCCTATAAATCAGTTAGAATCACTTCTGTGCCCTGAAGCTCCTCTGATCATACTTTTGGAACCTAAGTGATTCTTTACTGAAACGCTTAATTTTATGTTCTAAGAAAAAACAGAGATCTTTGTTATTTTCCAGTGAGTTAATTTGAACTTCAAGGATATAACACACTTAAAAGTATAGAATCATTCATTTGTGTTTTATAACAACAATGAATTTCTATTTATGTTTATTACAAAAATAGAATTGTACAGTACCTATCTTGATTGTACAATGGGTGGAAATCAAAAGTTGGGCTTCTTAAGTTGAGTTTTAATAAGTAATTTGATCGAATTCTCCAATACATTGTGTCTGTACAAACTGAAAATGCATGGAAGCATTAGAAGCAATGGAAAACAAAGTAGACAGCACTATAAGTGAGTTAATAAAATACCAAGTCCTGTGGGGTCATCCTTCCCTTCTCTCACTTAGCAGGATGGATGGCACTAACCACAATTCACTTCCTAAAGCTGCCTGATATCAACAGCTCACTATGACACCAACAGAATTATCTGCAGTTTTCACCGTGCGTTCGCCTTGCACCATGCAACCACTCTAGTGATGTCATCAGTTTTAACAATCTCTGTTATCTGGGATAGAGATCTGAATTATTTTATAAGCCTACATTGATGGGTTTTATCATTAGATCTTAGTGGGGTTTTTTGTTGTTTAAATATGACCTAGTTGATTTCCTATGTATTCATTTGTTTATCTTACTATCTGTTTACTTTGGGAAAGTATCCAGGTGTGTGGGTCAGTCTCCTGATTAGCCCAGTTTCTGGTCATTCGCCATTTCCAAATGGAACTGCAGAATTCAAGTCCATTCTTCACTATGGTCACTGTTTATACCTATGTCCAATGAAAGTCAAGAGTAAGATTCTATCACCTCCTCTGTCACCTTATCTATGAAGGTCCACTGCCTGAAACAGTTCAGGACTTATATCTCACCTTTCCTTTCATTTACCAAAAAATTAAATCATCACCTTCTCTAGCTCTTCATCCATCTGTTTCCTCAGGACTGTAGAGAGGATAGTGCAGGAGACAGGGAAGAAATGTTCCTTGGGAAGTCAAGCAGATTCACAAAACTAAGGAAGAAGAACAGACAGTGATATCATAATAGAACTGCTAGGATTTAGATACGGCTCACAAACAAACAAAAATGGAGAAATTTGTGAAAGATGGGACTAGGGAAGAAAGTAGAGGCAAATCTCCCTCTCTCAAATGTTTCTCCTAGATTTGCTTTACTAGAGAAACTGCTACTGTGTCCAAAGGCTCTTTTATATTTTCTTGCCCCACAAATATAATTACATAAAAAATTAGGGGAAAGTGGTTGATCCTGAGAGCGAGTGAGGATGAGAACATGAGCAATTAGGTTGGGGGTGGGGATGGAGGGGGAGAGTACAGAAGGAGACTTCCGGGGGGAGGCATTTTTGGGTCAAGTAAAAACCTGGTTGAAGAAAATCTCTCAGTAATCTACAAGGATGACCCCAGCTAAGATTCCCACCAATAGTGGGCATGTAGCCTGAATGGGCCATCTCCTGTGATCAGATTGGTGCCTAGTCCAATTGTCATCAGTGAAGCTTCATCCAGCAACCGATGGAAACCCACAGCCAAACATTAGGCTAAGTTCGGGGAATCATGTGGAAAAGGGGNGGGGGGGGGAGATTGCAGGAGCCAGAGAGGTCAAGGATGCCACAATAAAACTCACAGGATCAACTAACCTGGGTTCATAGGGGCTCACAGAGACTGAACCAACAACCAGGGAACCTGCCTGGGACTGACCTAGGCACCCTGAATATATGTTAGAGTGGTAATCAAAGGTGATGACTAATTCTTTGTACCCATTTCTGCTCTCAGCTTCCTGATATGATTAAATAAAAAAAAAGTTGATAAACTTGTGTGCATCCTGAAAACTTAAGTAGAGATGACTGAATGTTTTCCATATATAAAAGTTAGACTTATAATTCTTTTAAGATTTTTTACAAGATTACCTTTTGAGATAAATAATAAAATGATTGATCCTTTCTTTGTCTGCCAGTCAAAGAACTGGCTGAGAAAAGTAGCTTGCTTGCTTATACTGATAATCTATAACAAGTTGCTTGGACATGAATGTATGTGGGTTCTTGGAGATAATTTGTTTTTCACCTGTAATACATAATATGTTTACTCTTGTGAGATATATGGAAAGTATGCTGTCTTTTACTTGTATTCAGTGTTATCATTACCTTAAGAAATGGGATGCAACCACATTGTATTGTTTAAATTGCTTGAAAGATTTTGTTGGGATATAGAAACTGTAAGAAAAAAAAGAAAAGAATGGAGAAGGAAGTCATCAGGAAAGGAAAAAAGGAGAACATCAGGGTAGAAGAACAGAATAGAAAAGAATCGAGTAGAACAAGCAACAGATATCTAACAAACTGAAAAAGAAGCCTTTATTCCTCAGCAAAGAATGTGTGTTTTCCTCTCTGACTCTGCATTTCGTTCAGTCTCTCTGACATGCAGAAGGCTGGATCCCATGCAATTGATGTCTAGTTTCTTGGGTTCTTTATATATTTTGGAAACCAGCTCTCTGTTGGATGTAGGGTTGGTGAAGATCTTTTCCATTGTCTCAGCTGCCATTTTGTTCTATTGAACATGTCTTTCACCTTATAGAAACTTTTCAATTTCATGAGGTTCCATTTATTAATTATCTATTTTAGTGCTTGTGCTATTGGTGCTCTGTTCTGTGCAAATGCATTTCAGATAATTTCACACTTCCTCTTCTACTAAGTTTGGAGGAGACATATTCATGGTGAGGTCTTTGATTTACTTGGACTTGAGTTTTGTGCAAGGTGATAGATATGAGTCTATATTTGCTTTCTTCTACATGTTGACATCTAATTGAACTAGCATTGTTTGTTGAAGATGCTTTATTTTTTACATTGTATAATCTTGACTTCTTTGTCAAAAATCAGGTGTTCATTGGTCTGTGAATTTATGTCTGGGTTATTGATTTTATTGCAATGATTCATCTGTCTATTTTTATGCTAATACTATGTAGTTGTTATTACTGTATTTCTATAGTAGAGCTTGAAATCAGGGATGGTGATAGCTCTGGAGGTTCTTTTATTGTACAAGATAGTTTTAATTATCTTAGGTTTTTTACATATGAAGCTGGGTATTGTTCTTTCAAGGTCTGTAAAGAATTGTGTTGGAATTTCAATGAGGATTCCATTGAATCTGTGGATTACTTTTGGTAAGATGTCCATTTTCACTATGTTAATCCTACTGATCCATGAGGATGGGAGATCTTTTCATCATCTGATATCTTCTTCAATTTCTTTATTCAAAGATTTAAAGTTCTTGTCATACAGATCTTTCACTTGCTTGTCTAGGTTTATACAAAGATATTTTATATTATTTGTGGCTATTGTAAAGGGTGCTGATTCTCTGATTTCCTCCTTATCCCATTTATCATTTGTATGTAGGAGGACTACCTTTTTTTTGAGCAAAAGTTATATCCAACTACTTAACTAAAGGTGTTTATTAGCTATAGGAGTTTCTTGATAGATTTTTTTGGAGTTGCATATGTATACTGTCATATCATCTCCAAATAATGATACTTAGACTTCTTCCTTCCCAATTTGTATCCCTTGATTTTTTTTAGTTGTCTTATTGCTTTAGCTAGAACTTAAAGTACTATATTGAATAGGTAGGGAGAGAGTGAACTGATTTTAGTTTAATTCCTGATTTGAGCGGAATTGCTATGAGTTTCTCTTCATTTAATTTTATGCTGGCAATTGACTTGCTGCTTATTAGTTTTATTAAGTTTAGGCAGGACATTTCATTTTAACATCCATTGTCATGGAGTCACTGACATCATGGCTCTTATGTGTTAGAGCTTGGGCTGGAGGACCCACTGGGCTTGCCATTTGTCACTTGTGGGAACTTGATTTAGAGCTTCTAATTAATGTTGTTTGTGTCTCAGATGTTTTAAAGGGTGGAGGTCATGTGTACCAGTAATTATGGTAAGCACTGAGTGGATAATAGTAAGACCTACCATTTCTAGTATTTCTGCTTTGATCTCTGGAATGCATTGATGGTTTTCTCTGTTGAATTCTTTTCCTTGTATATAATTCCTAAAAGTTAGATTGTTGAGTCAAAGAATATCTAAATATTTAGGTTTTTATATTTGCTGTTATGCTACTTTTTTAGTAACATTCAATCAATATGTATTGCATTAGACAAAGCACCTCATACATTCAAAGAATGTTCCTGTACCTGCTTCATTTGAGTTGAAATCCTAGGCTCATCAGTTGAGAAGGGAAGAATCTGGTATAAATTTTACTGCAAAAATTCCAAACCCCTGGGATTTGAACAGATGCCTCTAACTAATTTTACACCAGGGGGACCACCAGTCATAGATGCTCTGTAACAGCTTTCAGAAACATCTGGCTTTAAGCTTTTGCTGTAAATACAATGGGTTAAGTAGTATAGAGTTATAAAACACCTTCATGCCTATATCTTCAAAGCTTAAATTTCTCTGAGACTCTTATCTTTAAATTATCAGAAAAAGTAAGTAATATAAAAGTGAGGGCTTATACAGGATATATGCTGTGTATAGCAGTGTTCCAGAATTCTGCTGTGTTTGAAGTTCGATAGTCTTTAAGGATTTTGACAAATACTCTTTTGAGGATTTAAAATATCCTTACTAACAACAATTTTGCTTACATGAGTAAGTAAAAATATATTCTGTCCTCAAATTTTTTATTTATTAAATCTTACCCAATTTGCATGAAACAAATAGAGTTAACTCTAAGGATAGTGAAAGTACTTAGGGCCATGGCTTTAAACATTCTTTGTCTGTCTAAACCTTATTGGAATGTGGGTTTCTGGAAAACAGAGTAATATCTAGCCTACTGTTGGTCCACAGCTAGCTAGCATCATGACAAGAACCTTGTCAGCCCCATGTGAATCTAAGTAAATTTTGACTATTGCTTAACCAATGCATTATCTCTCTAATTAAGTGACAGTAAAATTAACTTCCTAATGCCCAGAAGGCTCACACTCATTCTTTTGGTCAGTTTCAGACAAACTATATTTGCCTGACATGCTAAAGCTAGCAGTAACTAAGTGGGTAAAGACTAGAACTCTTAGGAGGCTCGTTTACGTGTGCTCAGCTGGTTCTAGAACTGCAACAGGGAGCCTGCTCATCAACCACCTACAGCTGAGTTTGACTCCTACGCTTGACCTCTTTATAACATGATGGGCTCTAGATGAACGGGTGATAGACGTCTAGCTTGGTAGCTTGAGGACCTTCAGAAAGAATGTAGTGGTGAACAAAATGAAAGGAAGTAGATTTTATGACTCTGCCTATTTCCAAGCGAGAGTGTCCTCCAAATATGGAGGTGCTAGTCAAGCGATCTTTGGAATTTATAACCACAGATATCCTCTAATTCTACCTTCTGCATATTTTGCTTTCATTCTTTAGACCTTGCAGAATTAAAAGGAAAGAGAGTTTTCTTACAGTTATCATATTCAAATATGGCAGAAAATTTGGGATCTCAAAAAGTAAAAGCTTTATATAACTTTTAAACTACATCCACCCACAAGACTATAATCCATGAAGAGGAATGTGGCTGTGGCTCTCCTTGGCAGAGGTCACCTTTTTGCCATTGACTCTCAAATGTCTGAGACACCCTGAGCACACACTTGCTTTATTTTTCACATGGGACTGGGACTTTGTATGTAACAGTAGAGAGTGTCTCATTAATTATTTGAGACATAAAAACCTTTAAAGAGATTTTAAGAGTTTTGAGTGTTTTAAGTTGTCTGTGAGATCTTTTTAGCTGTAACTTTTAAAGCTAGATAAAATGGGATTTATTCCAAATATGAAACTAATAAAGAAAATTAATGTTCAAAATAATTCATTTATGTAGTGACCTTTGTCCAACAAATTGCCCAAGTTTGACTTGGAGTTCAAAATACATAAGCTTTTGTTTCATATGAAACACAATTATGAGGAAATAAAAATGCTTAAGTGGAGACCCTTTAGCTCTTCCAATTCTCAGTTAAGAGACTGAGTGTAGGGTTTCCCCTTCTATGTCAGTTTAATCATTCATTGAACCAAAGTCTCCTAAATTAATTTGTCTTTGTTGTCAGTAAGAGATGTATACTGCTTCACTTTCAGAAGTCCATCAATGTTCTTTTTCTGATTATAAAATCTAGAGCAAATATTAGCTTTACATACTTAGAAGCATAAGCATTCTAAGCACATATAGAGTCCAATTTCTTAAGGTAACAGTGAGGGGTGGTTGGACAGATGGCCTAGTTGTTAAGAGTTGGTACCACTCTTGTAGAAGACTAGAATCCCCAGAACTTACATCATTCAGCTCAGAATCACCTGTAACTTCAGCTTCAGGAAATCGAGCATCTTTTTCAGGACTACCAGAGAACATTCCCTCACACATGTAAACACACACTCACACAGACACAAACAATTAAGAATAAAATAATTCTTAAAATAATAAAGGCAATAAATGTTGCCCTAAAAACACTTTAAGCAGGATACTATTTCATTAATGTTGAAAAATTAAAAGAGCTAATCTACTAACTGTATTTTATTCATATTTGACACTTAGATAAAAGAATATAATCTGGCACTATACTGCATTTTTTCTAAGCAAAAATATGGAGACATCATTTATATATCCATCTCAAAATAGCCCCAACTTGTGGCACTGTATTTAAGTAACTTACTTACAAAATGTGTAAGTAGAATGAATTTTTTTCATGATATAATTCTGAAATTAAAAAGAAATACTGTGACAGGAAGGGTAATAGAGAACAATTTTCATAGAACAACAACTCCCTCCCAGAGTTTATACGCATGTAAGGTAAATTATCCCAATCACCACGAAAGCTGTTTATCACAGATGGATTCTCTGAAAGTGTCTCGGAAAACCTTTCTCATATGCAGGACCTTCATCTACCCCCACCCTTGATCTCAACATTAAGAATTTAATTTCTGAAGGAAATAGTCAGAGAAACAAGAATAATGCCATGTTTAACCACTCACAAAGTCTGAATTTAAATTCTCCATTTTTCTCAAAATAAATGTGTAACCTTTTAAGATTTATTTAAATTCAATAGCCTTTAGTTTCCTGGTGCACAAAATGGATTTAACAATATCCACACCCTATAAGACTGTATGCGTTTGTCTCTGGAAGATGACACTGCTTACTAGTGTAGGAATATGAACACTAAGTTTGTTTCTCAGAACACTCAAATTCACATTTCCTTTAGGGACAAACATCCAATCGTCTTCTCTTTGGAAACAAATCAATTCACTAGACACAGAAAGTGAGAGAAAATGATTGACAATAACTGTAATTCTATCATCAAGATGAGAAGAATGACATCATAATTGTCTAATAAAGCATAACCTGTCCAATTAAAATAAATCAACAGGTGCTTTCCAGTATCTATTAATGTGCAGTTACCATATCCTCAGCTCTATCTGGAGAGGAGGTCGGTAGAGAAGTCACAGGTGAAAGAAATGGCGGGGCATGGTGTGATTGTGAAGAAGTGAACCCATAAACCCACTGTAGACCCTGATTTAACAGTTTTCTGCTGACTGAGCAAAGATCCTCATCATCTGTTGGATTAGTAGTAGATTAATAGTATCATTAGAATCCTGGAGCATTTCATGGAATAGATTTTCCCCTCAAAGAGCATGGATGCTACAATATGCATTTATCCATGCATTTTAGCAGCCTCCACTGGGCTTCTGCAATGTGAATATGTCACACACCTAAGGCACTCAGCCGTAAGGGGAGAGCCCAGGTCAGGCAAGAATCATAGCATGAGCTGTTTGTTTCTAAGGAGGGGTTTAGTCTGTCGTAGGCCACAGAAACTGGTAGAAAGCTAAATTCAAATGTGTTGTCCATCTGTTTTGTTCTTTCTCCTCTGTGGCATTCCATGGAAGAAAATGCATAGTAGGGAGTTAGGGTGGCTTGGGGTTTTCCATCCCACACAGCGGATCTCCCTCATCTATGGGAAGGCAACTCTTGAAGCACAGACATCTGGATGGCAGGGCCCCCAAGACCAGAAGAGAAGACAGGGAGCTATCTGTCACCATTGACTCCAAGCAGCAATGTTCTTGGCCTCGAACCAAAATACCAGAATATTTTAATTAGTAGCAACAATGATAAATAAAATAGGAAGTGAGATAAGCGGTCCTTGCCTGAGAAAACAAGGCTTTTCTTCTCATTTTTACAGCTCTCCGTGTGACCTACAGAAGAAAAGTGCATGCAAATCATATTTGAAGCTCCAGAACAGGGCTTTTGCTTTGCTGAGCAGGACTGCCCACTGATAAATCCAGGAGGGAGGTCATGAAATTGAATAGAAGCTATTTAAAACGGGCAGTCCCCCTGCACCCCCTTGTAAAGTAATTGCAAGCCTTTCTTTGGAGTTTTGGAATTTTTAGATAAACCGTCATCAGACTCAATTAAGCACTGTGACTTCAAGAAGATGGTGTGTCTGCGGGGCGAGACAGGAGGGCCTCCAGACAGGGTCTGTGTGGTCTGTCACCAGACCGGCCGGAGGGACAGAGCCTGGCTATTGTGCTGACTCGGCAACAACAAACCTGTTGCCACAGCCAATTTAACCACCGGGCTTTGAAGCCTCAGTGAGGACAAACGGCGAAGGCAGGACATGAGGGAAGGGCAGCTCATTTGGTATGAAAGGACCAAGGCTTTGTCCACGGAGACAATTACGGACACTTTTAAAGACAGACTTGCAATTTGGGATTCACCAAAGATGTGGGTAACATCATGCGGCTCATTCCGTAGTGGGTTAAGGACAGAGTTCATGGAGTCGCGCTGAGAAGGCCTGCTGGTCCTGAAGTGCGCCACTGTGAGACCTTGTGAAATGGCTTCCCTTCTCTATGCCTCAGTTTCCTCAGGTTCTAGACAAGTCACCCAGTTGCGCTCTCCCTTACATTAATTTTCAAAAGGATTCCGTAAGCTGACATATGTAAAGCCTTTCCAGAATTGCAGATAATGGCTCAAAGTGCCAGAACCGTCCCTAGTAACAGCTAAAAATTCAACTAATACTTAACGTATAAACAACTTACTCAAAAGAATTCACGTGAATTATGCTTACATCTGAAATAATCCTATAATGTAAGTGGTAGCATTACTTCAAATTTATACATAATGAAATAGAGAAACAGAGAAGGGAAGGAAATTGCTTAAGGTGGCACGGTCAGGATTCAAATTTAGGCGTTCCAACTGTGGTACACAAGTTTGAGCGTTGGGTCGGATCATCTTTAAACCTGAGGAAATGTGGACAATGTGTTTGCTTTCATGACAGTGGGCTATGCTTCTAAACTGAGGTTGAAGTTTTGCTCTCCTTGAACCTCGAAGACCACCTTGGAGAGGCCTCCAAATGGTCGGGTAACTGACTAAGGGGCTGCTTGCCTTTCCCTAAAGCTGAGCTCCTGGAATTCCTGCTGTGTCCTCAATCTCATGCCCTAAGGAAATGCACAGCCGCCCTTCCAGAAAATCTTGAGCCCGCCCCTCCCCCACCCTCAGTCCCCAGGAAGGGACAGTCACTGGAGAATTTGTTCCTCCCACCGGCCTGCTCAAGTCGTCTATCCAGCATCCCACACCATGGCTGGTGGGTGGAGGTTCTCTGGGCACTTCAAAAAACAGTAACAGAAGAAAAATGGAAAAGAGAGACCCGAGCGCGCGAGGATTCTGCAGTCCTGTCCTTCCTGCTCTGAGGATCACGCCTCCTCCTCTGCTTTCCCAGCTTTAGTTAAGCTGAATTAGCTGCAGAGTAAGGGAACCTGGGTTTGGAAAATATCAGTCACTGGAAGACTTGAGAGATGAGAAAAGACGCTCTGTGTGTGTGTGTGTGTGTGTGTGTGTGTGTGTGTGTAGGGAGGAAAGGAGCGGGGAGAGAGGAAGACGGAGAGAAAGAGAGAAAGCTTATTTTTAGAATAATAAAATGGTTACACCCTGTTTTTTTTTTTTAAAAAAAAGAAAAAGTGGAAAATTTTACTAGTCAAGTTATGTGAGAACTGGTGTTAGGACCATCTATCTCTCCCTCTGGGTATCTGGGTGCCCAGAGCCTCCAGACTCAGTTACCCCCCCCCCACTAATTTACACTGTTCGCTCAGCTAGCCTCCTTCAGAACAGCGGTGTGTGTCTCAGCTTAGGTGGGAATCCTCACAAAATCGACACAAAACCGTTTCCTACAAAGTAAACATAAATAAAAATAGAGGTAAACGCAAAACTCAGCTAAAATCAAACAGATCAGCAAGAAAATTTGGAAAATATCAATGTGCCTACATAATGTTGAGTTTTTTTACTCTCATCAGAATTCTGTATAATGTGAATATCATACCTTCTGCTATTATGAAAACAATATACATCACATGTTCCTAAAGTGAAGACAGGCACAACAGTGGTACAAATAGCTGATATTTAATTAAGTTAGTTACACACTTTGCCACTAACTGATTGGGAGTTATCTATTATTTTAACACATTTGAGTTAGCCTAAGGAGGGATGGACCTAGACATTTTAAAGTCTAGAACAGTGAGTGTGTTTTTCTGTTTTTTTCTTTTTGGTGACTCCAACATTTAATAACTCTAAAGTACTTTGTATTTTTGATAGATTTCGTACTGGCTTAGCAATAAATATTCAGCCTAACAAGTTTTGGGCTTCTTATCTAAGAGTAGGTTTGTTGGAGCTCCTTTACCTGCCTCTTAGTTGATTATCTGATACTTTTTTTGGGGGGGGGTATTAAAGACGTGGTTCCTTTGCAGCTTTGGAGAATGTCCTGGAACTAGCTCTTGTAGAGCAGACTGGCCTTGAACTCAGAGATGCACTTGCCTTTGTTTCCCGAGTGCTGGGATTAAAGGCATGTGCCATCACCACTGGGCTAGATTATCTGGTGCTGTACTGAAGTCATTTTGAAATAAATTTCTTGGGATCTATGGTGCCCCTGAGGGTGCTGCTTGGAGAGGAGCCCTGGGAAAACCTTACTGCAAATCCACCTGCTTCTAGATGACATACAAAATTTTTCTCTAATCCTTTGCTTGAAGATCAAGTTCTGTTACTACAAAGTATTTTAAATGCATCGATTCAATCCATTCAAATTCATTTACTATCCAAAAATAGAGGTAAGGAGGATCTCAGAGGAGTTGGGGGAAGGACAACTGTAATCAGAATATATTATGAAAAAAATCTATTTTCAATTAAAGAAAAATAGAAAAAATATAAAATTAGAAAAAAAAAGTCAGCCAGGAGCTAGTGGTAGAGACAAGCTGAGAATGGTGATGTGTGATGTCATCACTCCCTATGGGAAGAGGTGGGGACAGGCAAGTGGTAGGGCTCACTGACCAGCCAGCCTAGGCTACTTGATAAGCTACAGGTCACTGAGATAACCTATATCAATAAACTAACAAACAAATAGAATGTGGACTGTGCCTAATGAATGACATCTGAGGTTGTCCTTTGACCATTATATGCATACATGTACATGTACAGCCTCACATACATGCTCATACATATACAAATCATAAACTTCTATTATTTGTATTTTGATTATTAAATATCCAAGTTATTAAATGACTATTGAACTATTGTTTAATAACTTTTAAAATAATTACCATATGATATTTCCATTCTTATTATGTAAAAATCAAATGAATTAAGAAAAAAATAAAAAGATTAGAGATATTGATAATAATATATAATTTTTAATATCTTATATCTTTGCAGTGAGACAGGAACTTGGCAATGAGACATGAAGGCTAGAGCAATTCTTGAGCAGGGATAAGTATCCACTGGGCTTCCAGCTAATTATCTGTAAGTCAATAGTAAGAATAGTGTTGACATGTGTAAACACGCTGGGACTCTCAACAGTGTAGAGGAAAACTCAACTTAGGATTTAAAAGTATTTACTGGCTTCATCTACAGAAATTTTTAAGAACTAAGATGTTAGTTTACCTCATTCAATTTTCACAAATAAAACTTAAGACTACTGACCAAACATACCCCTTCCCAATCACTAAACCTTAAAATATTCTTATCCTGTGGGCAGTCTCAGTCATTCAACAAAATTTGATGTCTGGGAATTTGATGGCATAAACATGCTACGAATAGTTAAGGTATTCACATTAGCATCTTATATTAGCATCCTATTAATATTTCAGCTGCTGATTGACCTTGAACACACTGACATCTTTTTTTTTTTCCCTCAGTAGTTTAAAGCAAACAAGAAATATATTCCATTGGGGATTTGCGGTACGTGAAATGTCCAATCAAGTATGATTTATCTTACACCTTATTTTCCTAATAAAGGCAAAAGAAAAGAGACCTGGGCGTATTGTCAGTGGAATGATGAGCTATAGTAAGTTTTAGCAGGCTCTGTGCAGTATTTATATCTTAGGCATTGTTTTCTCCTTTGTTTGGAGGAAGACAGGCTGAACATAGGTTGACAGCTAGGACCAACCAAGCCTAACCTCTCCCACCTAATATTTCTCTGTAAGAATTAGAGAACTGCATTCAGAACCTGCCCAGAAATAACCTCCAAACACAGTAAAAAATAATCCAGAGGGGGCTCCACTCTTTAGAAACTCCTTGATAACAGAAGGGCACATCTTTTGTACACATTGTAAAAAGATTTGAACACTAAGAGGCCCTTCTTCCCCGAGACCATTGGGCCAAAACCAAAAGGGGTTTGGAATTTCCCAACTTCACTGCAGAGGATAATCTTGTATTGGAACAAAAGTTGAGGATGACTCAGAACATAATTAGTCTTGTGCATCTGTGCAAACGGTACAGCGTAGTTTGCGGTAATAAAAAAAAAAAAGAAAAAGAAATAAGAAAAGAGAGGAAGAAAAGACCAGTCGCACGAAAAGGCACAAGGAAATCCAAACTTCCTAATGCAGTGTGTTCTAGAACGGGGCTGATAATGCCCTGCATTTGGCAGCCAAGCATCCCACTCCTGACATCCGTACAACTGTGTGCACTTTCTAATGTTTCATCTGAAATATACAGGAGGGAGACCATTTTCGAAGTGCACCGAATTCGAGTGGAGAGGCTGACCGAAGTCCTTGTCTCAGACCACAAAATGGTTCCAATGTCTTGACAACATCCATGCTAATGCTGCAGGTGCAGGAAACAGGAGACCCCAGACTTGTTTACCCAGAGGTGGCAAATCAGTGTTGTTCCCCAGGTGCCTTTCTCATCAGCTTCAAGGCTAGTCCTCTGCTTACTTGCTGAAGAGTACAGGAAAGAAAAGACACAAATTCCCTTGTTTGCACTCTGAAATGTCACCTCACAGCATGCCAAACACCACGCCAAGAACTGGCTTAATAGGGCTTTCTGCCAACTGCCAGAGACCTCACTGTGCCTGTGGAGGTCAATGTTTTCCCCACACAACCAGCCTCACAGCTTACCTCCCAATAACAATGCTCTTTCTTCTTGTGAGATACAACAGGTATCAGGAAGCTTTTATTTAAAGGGCCAGATACTAAAATATTTAGCCCTGCGGGCCATTATATTTCAACTACAATCCCTCTGTTCTGCCTTTGTAGGACAAAACTAGGCTTGAGCAACACATACAGGCCTGACCGTGGTTGTGGTTCTATTGCAGTCAAACTGTATTTATAAACATGATGAGAGACAGGATTTAGCCCCAGAGCAATGGTTTGATGACTCTTGATACAGACTATTTAAAAGAGTCTCATGTTGTGTATCTAAAGGGAAATATGTGGCATATAGTTGAGCATTATTGTCATAAATAGCATTTGTATTGTGAATACCTCCGTGAAATTATTTATTTCTTCACTAATTGAGGAAACCTCAATTAGCATTCAGGAGAGGGGTTGGTTCCAAGGCGTCCCATTGGAGGACAAAAATCTGTAGATTCTCAAGACTGCTATGCAAAATATCATACCATTTTCATATTATATGTGCACACCATACACTTCAAAACAACCCTGGGCTTCTTATCATACCTAATATAACCTAAATGCTGGGCAAATGATAGTTTTACCATATTGTCAAGAAAAAAAGATAACAAGATTTGTATGTCTGTTTCAGTCCCATATTTAAAAAATATTTTTTGATCTGAGGTTGGTTTAATTTTCTGGTAAGAAAGTCTATTCTCTGCCCACTATTTTAGAAATCGTTATCAAACAGTCATTATGCAGCCAAAAGACTAAACGTAGTCAACAAACATTAATCAACAATACAGATAAAGTTTTTAACCTCCTAGTGCATCATGCCCATGAGACTTCCCTTCTGCAAAGACTTATTGAGGCCCTACTATGTGTTATGCACTCTTTTAGGGTATAAGGGAAATTGCATCAATAAGAGACAAAAACTTTGTTCTTGAAGACTTTATGTGGCCACGAATGTCTAAGACAATAAATTTTTGGAAAAGCAATACTTAATATTATGTAACATAGCAGTTAATGCTATAAAAAATGGGGTAATTTTGGTGGCTTCCCAGAGTTAAAGGTTGAATCCCTTTCGCTGCAGAAATCTCACACTTCAGACACAGGGTCCTGTGAATCGGAGCTGGATCTCACCCGAAACACTCCTCCCTATAGGACCAGTTTTCAGGGTACCAGAAAGGAGAATGCAAGCTTACAAGGGAAGGAAGCAGTCAACAGCCCTACCCAGCTATGACATCTATGAACCAGAACAACCAGCATTGCGCAACAACCCCAAGGTTGTAACGGTGGTGTGTACCCATACCTCGGCAATAACCAACAGCTCTCTAATTGGGCTTCAGACCAGCTCAACAAGAGGGAAATCATGCCTGGTACTGAAAAGCTAGCCAGCTACCCAGGGCTAATGAAGTTGTGGATCTTGGAAAAGAATCTCTGCCCTTCATCCTACTAAACAAGCATGATACCTAACTACATTCTAAACATAGAATCCTTATATTGCCTTATTTACCCTTATTAAAGAAATGTCTCTGTAACAAATAGAGACCATAACAGAAAACCCCAACTGACCAAAGTGCATAGAAAAAGTGATCATGTGATGTCCAGTTCCCAAAGGAAAAAAATCTGTTCCTGGGCTAAGAGAGGGCAGATGGATTATAAGAATCAGAGAAGCAGGAAATTTGATGCGAGAATGTGTCTTCTAGAAAAGTCAGAGATGCTACAACCAAGAAGTCTCACTCACTATAATTGCCGCTTAACAAGACCTGAACATATGAACAAGGATGACACCAATAGACATGCTAACACGGAAGGGGGCAACCTCACAGGGCTAAAGGGACAGTTAGAGGCCCCTAAGGAAGGCTGAAGATGTGAGAAATAGTCTTCCTGAGGGAAGAGCCGGAGAATTGATTATCTAAACATATTTATATGTTTGCAAATTAAACAACTGAAAACAAAGGGATAATGAATTCAAGAGAGAATTCAAGGGGACCTATGGAAGGGGTTAGAGAGGGGAAATGGAAGGAGGTAATGATGTGTTTGTATTTTAATTTTTTAAAAACCATAAAAATAAGGCAGGGTAGCATGCTAGCAAGCCCCTCATTAAACTGAGGAGGAGAAGGCGGCACAGGGGAACCGTCTGAGGGAGTGAGGACTTAAGAGAGACAGACACATCCATGCTAATCGCTGGGGACCAATTTTCTGCAAGGAGTAAATAGCTTGTAAGTGCCTGAGGCGGGAATGAGCTTGTCTCTTGGAGAAATCAGAAGAAAAGCCATGCCATTTGAGTGTCTGGAATGTCCTTTGAAGGTAATAATGATGAGGCCAGAGAGGGGTATAGAGACTGATGGAGGGCTTTGTGGTAAGGAACTGGGAATTTGCTCTTTTATAAGGGAGAGTTAGAGGAGGATTTTAAGGAAGAAATCAAGATATCGCCTACTCATTTTAAATTACAGAATTCAATAATTACCTATGGGATAAGCACTACTAAAAGACAGTCAGTGTGAAATGGTGAATAAGGGATAAGGATGAGCTATAGCCTCCTGAAAAAGGACTTGCCTTGGCCCAAACTCTGAGATCTACCGAAAGAATGAATATGGGGCAAAAGCTAGCAGTGGGTCTATAATAACTACAGCTGCCCAGGTTCTGTGGTCAGACAGGCTTTCATTGCTTTAGATCACAAAAGTACAACAAGTAAATAATAAAAATGTATATATTGGTTGAAAAGTTAATGCAGATTAACTTGCTTTTTGTTTGAAAATTGTGTGTCTATTCTTCAAATGAAATTGGTGGCGGCCTTGTCACTATCTGACTTAAAGCAAATTGTTGCTACTAACATTTTTTGGCAACTGAGACTTTTTCCCCCCAGTTTCTACATGAATCAAATATTTATGCTTTCTTCAACATTAGAAAGATATAGATAATAGTTTACTAATCACCTGCTACTCACTTCATACACTTAGGAAGTCCCTCCGCAATTAGAAAACCTTGACCTCCTGTTACCATTGTGGTCATGAGTAGCAAAAGATTTGGCAAAAGATCCCTGGAGGTGGTAGCACATGCCCTAAATTCCAGTACTCGGGAGGCAGAGGCAGGGGAATCTCTGTGAGTTCAAGGCTAGCCTGGGTTACAGAGTGAGTTCCAGGACAGATTCCAAAGCTGCACAGAGAAACCCTGTCTCGAAAAACCAGGAAACAAAACAAAATAAAACAGAATTTGGCAAAAAACAAGGCAGACTTTCTAAGGGTTTGCCGTAAAATCTACACTGCTACTTGTTTTAAATGTGCATCTTTGCAAACTAATTTGTTTGTTTTTCTTTTGTTGTTGTTTATTCCAGTCCTGAGGCTTGAACCTAGGAACTCATGCTAGGTGTGCACCACCCCTGAGCTACAGGCCAGCAATCTTGCAGACTATTGAAAAATAGGAAAAAGGAATAGTCCCAGATGGCACAGAATAGACACATTAATCATACATCTTTCTGTCATAAGGAGTCACAGGAGGGTAAGAGGAGAATAGAAAAAAAGATGCAAAGCAAACCAGCCACAGCAAACAAGCCCTGGGGAGAGGCTCAGTTCATGGAGGGCTTTGCCTTCAAGCATGAGGATGTGAAGCTGAGTGTCCAGCACCCACATAAAACACTAGGCATGGTAGTGTTCATTTGTGTTCCTGGCACTGGAGAGGGGACACGTGAAGGATCTGGGGATAGATGGCTGGCCAGCCTAGTCTAATTGGTGAGCTGTAGACCAGCTAGAGAAGCTTTCTTAAAAGTGGTAAATAGTAGTCTGAGGACAACAACTTGTGGTTGTTGTCTGGACTCCACACATGTGCACACACACCTACACTCACATGCATGAACATATACACATTAAAAATTATAATAGCAGAAGCAATAACCAAACCTTCCATAACTTAGCATTTAGGAGGCTGAGGCAAGAGGATTGACGAGTCACTGGTTTGAGGCCACCCTGTACTACACTACGTAGTGCATTCCAAGTCCTGGCTTGGGGTACAGAGTAAGACCTTACCTTAGAAATCAACCAAACATAAAACCCCAGGAAAATGACAAAAGCAACACCAAACAGCAGCAGTGAAAACAACCAGAAATATTAAGAGGGGCCAGGGAGGCAGCTCAGAAGATGGAGGTGTTGTTCACCACCAAGGCTGGAGACCCAAGCTGGGTCTCTAAAACCCACATGGTGGAAGAGTAAAATTGACTCTTACAAGTTCTCCTCTGACCTCCACAGGAGAGAGAAACGAAGAAAGGAAGGATGAAAGAGAGAAAGGAAGGAGCGAGGGAGGGAGGGAGGAAGGAAGGAAGGAAGGAAAGGAGGAAGAAAAGAAAGAAAAGAAAACCTTTAAAAACCTCGCAATAATAGAAAGTGGCAAAAACCCAACATGTGTTTGTATTCACGTGTAGATACCCAAGATGTGGTCACTCTTGTTCATCTGATACCCCACTGGAATAGTTTGCAAAAGAGCTGTATAATATAGAAGCTTCAAATAATAAAGGAGCCTCAAATCCAAACATAGACTGATGTTGAACATGTAATTACACAACTCTCTATATGTCAAGAGTTATCATCTTACATCACATTAACAATGAATGATTATGGAAAATGAACCTTCTTGAAATAAGTCCATCTTGTCAAGAGAGCTGTACCATCAAGCTATGATATTTACAGAGACTAATGACTCTTTCACTCTCTTGCATAACTTGCTTGTCAGTTGTAAGACAGAAAAAATTGGGTAGTTGAAAGTTGAGAGTCCTATAAAGTAAACCTTGCAATGGCCAATATCTTACAAAGAATATTTGTAAGAGTCCCCTTTATAAGTGTTTCAGGATAAGAACAGATTACCACAAACAATTTTCTGGCTTTATTCAGCCCTGATAATACATATTTATTCTGCATCAGAATCCCAGACAGTGATGCCATTAAGTGTATAATATTCATCATACTTTGATAAATAACTTTGTTGAACAAACTGTTGCAACAATTTGATGTATGCACAGTTCGCAGCAGTTTCTGTAGTATACGACTTCTTAGCCTATAGCAACCATTTACAATCAAAATAGAAATGGCATAAGTTATAAATACTGGATTCCAAATAATCACAGTCAAAAATGTGCATATGAGTGTTCAAACAAACATATTAAATGCAGTTTAGAGTCTGAGGTGAAGAAAACACTAATTAAGGAAAATTTATGAGCGTCTTTAGCAAGTTCTTTGATGAATGCCTTTATTTGGTTATTTGATCCTCCAACCAATCACATTAACAATGAGAAAAGGTATGCAAATCCAAACAGACAATAGTCAAGCCAAGGGCTCTGACTTATACCAACTGGGACAGTTCAACATCTATTCAGCTTGATTCATTCTTGTGAGGATTGATATAACCAAGGAACATTTTAATACTTATGCTTGGCTATAATCTGAAAACTATGCCATAATCTCTAACCAAGAACAAAGCGAACGAGAATCAAATTTATTTCCTGAAGCAAATTAACATATGAAATGTCTGCATGATGTAACCCCAGCAGAGTTGAGCGCTTGCTCTGTCACTGCTGAATAATTGCATAGCAACAAAAAAACATGCATTGCTGTGTGAGTCACCATTTTGATTGTATGTTTAAAGCAAACAGAGCATTACATTTTTGATAGAATAGCTCATTCACAGTTTAGAACTGTATTTCCCATTGGTGTCCCCCTCAAAGAACCCAGACTAATTCATCATGATTCAATTCTCATTGAAAACACTGTGGATGGGATATTGACCATAATAGCAAACTATTAAACCAAACTCGTTTATTCACTGTAGAATGAAATTCTGCCAAAAAAAAGCAGATGTTCTATTATAAACTAATACTATGAATAGTGCCAGAAAAATCTGTCTATGACCCCTAAAGACTGTTTGCCTCCTGCTTCCCATGCAGCGGCTTAACATTTCACCTGTGATCTGGTTTGGGAATCCCAGATCCACCAAGTTCCCGTTCACACGCTGGAAGAAATAACTGCGATCTTAGTTCAGTCCCTAGTGGACGAAAGGAGAAGAGCGTTCACCAGGCGTGATTCAGCAGTCACAGACCACACAGAACCCAAGTTTGTCTTCTCTTCACCTCATGTCTATGATAGCCTCCTCGTGATCCTCCTGCCCACACTGAGGCCAGTGTTTAGCACAGGTCCTGGTGGAGAGGAGCTCGCAAGTGGGGACACTGTCGTGGCTATGGAGACATGCACTTACCTGTTACCCAGCTGAACTGCCCAGAGGGAAGGAGCTGGAGAAACTTCCCACCACTGAGAAGGCCGTCTTGACAACAGCAACTACAGAGTGTTCTGTGACTTATGAAAAGAGAGCCACGCGCCCATCAATATGACTTCTGTAAATTTGGATCAAATAAGTATTCGATATTAAGGTTTCTCAAGAGACCCCGGGCTCCCTGATGGCACTGTCTCTGGAACTAACCCAGGGAAGGGAGGCTGGTCAGGAATCAGCACAGGGGTCTTGTGTTCAGCCCAATCTGCAGGTGCACTCACTCAGGAGACGCCAGGGGCTCCGTGTCTACCCTTAATGTGGGCAAAACCGCGTTCTTATGGCTTCTCACCAGAAGGTGTTTTCTTGAACTTTTTTTCCTCATGCACAGATGAAATATAAGACAAATGGCATCCCTGCTCGACTATTGCTTATGAAGTGAAGTTCCCTTTACTTATAAACACAGTCTTTCTAAACAAATACAACATGGGTATTTTGCACTCGCTCTCACTTCACGGTAGTGTTACTAAAAGTTGGGGGTGGGGAGCTGAACGCTTTATGACGATTTCCCATGGTAACTCGCAAAACTACTTGCTGTACCATCCATTTAAACCCCAGTTAGTATTACCATAACGATTTCGATTTCTTTTTACACCAACTTGCACAAGAAGTGCGCGCTTTCTTTTCGACGGTTGAGCATTGACAGTCAGAGTGCTCAAGATAAACTTTAGAATAGAGAAAACCAGCGTTGACATAAAAGGGGAGCTCCACAGGACCAGAGGTTTGCACAAGCCCGGGACTCTTGGCTTACTTACCCAGGAAGGGGAGCCCAGGGAAGAGAGAGCCCCTTTTCTTTTGCAAACACTGCCCCCCGGAGCAAAAGGTAAACACAAATGCCCCCCTATGGAACTCTGAGCTCGCTGCAGAGTGGGAACGGAAAAGGCTCTATGCAATTAGAAACTGAAAGCGATCACTTACTTTTTGCAGCCACTGAGTATAATTTTCCATCACATGCTCCAGATGCTGAAGTTTCTGGGAAGAGAAGTCCGGCTCCACGTGTGGAGCATCCCTCTGCAGAGCGTTCGTGTTGTACTGCTCTGTCGCGCTCTCACGGCAGTTCCCGTCGTGTTCTGGAAGAATGAAAGTGTAGGCACACTGCCCATGTTGAATCCGGTTATATCTTCTCCCTCCGTTTTCAGGATTTCGGCGCTGGTTGCTGCACCCTATGTGAGTCAGAATGGCAGCGAAGAATGCAAAGGAGAGGAGAACTGTCATTGTACTGCCAGCGCTCGCCTTCCGTGCCTCCTGCAAAGTTCGCTCTTCTCTTCTGACCTTTAAACTAGTTCTTTATTTCAGGTAAAGCTGCTTGTTTGACTCTTTTCCCTTTAAAGAAAACGTTGGAGGAAGATCCACAGAAAACCGGCCATTTGTTAGCTTCGTTCTAAAATGTTACTTTTTTATTTTACTGTAATGATAGTTTCCTTCGTTAAAACTTGAGATTTTTATTGCATAGTAGCTGAGATTTATTGTTTCCTCCCTGTGTAACCGTTCAGCGCGCAGGCTGCCTGAGTCAGCTGCGAGTACATTTTCTAGCCCCTTTCCTCTACCCTATCTGCAGCAGATCTGCTATTTTCTCCCAGACCTCAGTGAGTTTTATTAAGGTTGCACATCCAAGCCAAGCTGGAAGCAGGCAGCCTTTCACAAGATGACTTGACAGGAATGCATGAGTGTGTGCCCCTATGCTAAGGATTGCTGATGGCTTTGGGCTGCGGATCAGCTTACAAATTGGCTAGATGCGCATGACCTCGATCATGTATGGGCCTCCCACCCCTTCAGCAGACAGTTGCCTTGAGCCCTTAGCAGATGCACAGAAAAATCAATAAACAGAGCGGTCCACCTTAATACATTTGGGTGTGCGTACTGACCTATTAAAACCTATCATGCTGGAAATATGTTTCCAAAGTTACTGCTTAATGGAGAACCCCTAAATTGGCGCGATCTCCAATGAATTTTTTATAATTCTATAAAATTATTAAATTAAGATTTCATTCTTTTAACTCCGGGAAAATCATTAAAAAAAAAAACCCTATTTTTAGAGATGCCATTCTTCCTCTGTATTTACTTGGGAGGTGGAGAGAAGAATGAAAAGATCAACTTGTCAAGGAAATTACCATAATTTGTCACTCAAAGCAACATAGCCTGTGCGTAGTAAGTAGTATTTTCTGAGTACCTTTTGGGATATGGATTTTAAATGAAGCTGGTTTCTTAGTTAGAATGCAGCTGTTTACACTCTGCGAGTATAAATTGAGCAACTTCCCTACAAAAACAATGTGGTTACAGTTTAAGACAGTGGCCTGAGAATTATTAATTCCTGTGGTACTTGCTAATCATATATTTCACAAGAACCTCTGGCATTACTATGGCTGTCTTTAACACTGGTATGGAAATTCCACACAAATCCTTTGTGGCTACAGAGGCCCACCGTCTGAGAACAAGCATGTATCAGGTGTGCCAATGGCTTATACAAGAGAACCCTCTGTGGTTTTAACAAGAAAGAAAGACATGGTCAGAAGGTGGTTTCCCAAGTGCAGAATATAAATATTTGAACAAAGGGACGGCCAAATACAAAGGCCAGGAGAGTGTTACAGAATTTAGTGTGGCACCAGGATGTATGTGGAGGTCGTGTTTTGTTGCAAACAGGGTTTTCATCAGGGACTGGGTGGGCTTTGAAGCAAAGGCGCCTCCCCTCTCCGGCATGTGTTCAAACAGAAGCCACCTTGTGACTCTGGTGTCCTCAAATGGGAGTAGGACAGTGGGTGAAGTCAGTAGGGGTTAGCGATGCATCTTTAGGGAGGAGAGATGTCAAAATAGACTCCAGAAAGGCTGTGGTTTCTTGGGGGGGGCAGTGATGGGAATCATCGGTCCACACAAATACCACATTTCCAATCACGGGTATATATGCCAGACGCAGGGGTAAAAAAATCTCTAACCACCACAAGAGTCATGGGGAATATTACTCCTAAGCAGCTCTAATGTCGCTTGAGAATTTGCCAGTTCGCATTTAACACTCCTTATATACTATCTCATTTAATCATTGCAACAAACCTAAGTTGTGGGTAGTATGCTCAACTCTTTTTTTTAACCAACAGGAAACCGAGTCACAGCAAGGCTGATCAGTTACAGCTCACATAACTAGCAGATAATTATTAGAATGGACTCTGAGACTAACTTTCTAACTAAGTCAGCCAATCTTTGAAAACTTCTGAGAGGAATAAAAGCAATCTCAAAAGGACTTCAACTAACTAACTAATAACTGAGCATGCTTCTACATACTCAAAACAGAGAACTTGCTTGTAGCCAATCAAGAAAGGACAGGAATATCTAGTTTACCTCCCTCTATTTTAAAAATGGTGTCTCACGTAGACAGGATAACCTTGAACTTCTGATATTCCCACCTCTACCTGATACTTCTTTACCAGCACACCTAGCTTATACAGTGCTGGGGATTGAACCCAGGGCTTCTTGAAAGCTGGCCAGGCCATATGCTCTACCACTTAAGCTACTTTACCAGCACAAATAGGAACTGATTCTTCCTCTGTAGCCCCACAAAATGATGTGCATCCCCTACACAACCACAGGATGAAGCACACTAGAAAAGCAGATTGCCAAAGAATGCTTTCCAGCAATGCTTACATTGAAAATCATCCACAGAAAGAGCATCCAACACCAACACCTATAAGTGCTTTGTTAAGAAGTGCAGCTGAAAGCCGGCAGGGAGTTAACAGAGGAGCAATGAGGTCTCTAATACAGCCCCTGTGTGTCTAAATGGCCATGACCAACTGTACGTGCGAACTTTCCAGTCTGAATGGAAGAAAGGAAAATGGGCAGTTTCCACAGACAACTAGGGAGAAGAGCACTGCAGCCAGTCTAAAACAGTTGAAGGTAAGCAAGAGAAAAAGATGATTCAGGGTTTTGCCAGAAAAACAGAAGTCAACAATACTGGAAGAGCTTGTACCAGTCTAGAGAAAATGTCCACAGATCAGGTATATGCATTTAAGAAACACAGAAATGTCTCTAAAACCGGTGTTCTGAAACTCTAGCTAAGGGACAGTGTAGGCTTTGGGAAGTCACCACTCACTAAGGTTAACACACTTTGAGGACCATGTATATGACCAAGGGTGACAGTTAATTGTCACCAGCTAGCTCTTCAGAACTATTCTGCAATTCAGGAAGTGGTAAGAAGTACATGCCATTAAAATTATTTTCTACCTCACCTCCAAAACTTTTACAATTCAGAGAGTTAAACAATTGCATTAAGTTAAAGTCTGGAACAGGCTAGTTTTAAAACCTGGAATGTGGGCTGTAAGTCATATCTACACTTAGTCATGTAAATGCTGGACTTTCCACTGAGACCAGGGACCCCATTAAAATGGGTACTTAATGGCCGTAAACGTGTCCCCCAAACCAGGCTTGGCAGCTTTCTCTCTGAAGTCTTCCTGATTTTAATTAAGTCCAATAAGTGGCTATATCTCGGTTCAATTTTAATAACCTCTTCTTCATATCTCTCACCATCTGTTTCTTTCTAATTGTTCGTTTAATTATTTATTTTTGTTTCTCTCCCCTTAGGGCTCCGAGCTCCCTACTTTCATCATTGTTTCCCAGTGCTTATCATGTACTTCATTTCAAGGAACAAACCACTAAGTGAATGAGTGAGTGGAATAACTAGTTACTTAATGAGCGAATGGAATAACTAGTTACTTAATGAACACGTTTCTCTGGTTATTTGGCTACTACAAGACTGCTCACATCCATTGTATTTATTCAGTAAATTTTCCTAGAACCTCTAAACATAAGGGAGTATAGTAAATCCAAACTTACTCAAAAGAATGAGATAGACATTAAATGTAGTGCAATATCAATACATATTTTTACTCTTTAACAAATTATTTTATTGTTTTGTTTTATTAATTTTTATTAATCCCAAACAATTGTGTGGTATTGCACCCATCCTACAGATGAAAAAAGTTAGGTCACATAAAGGCTAATTACCCAAGATCCATGATTATTTCTACAGCAGAATATGAACCTCATCTTTAAGCCATCTCTTAGTCACCCATATCTCACTGAACTAGGTTATTTACAAGAATGCTTAGCTATTAGGACTCAAGTAGAAGTTCTTAGAATTTAGGATGCAGGAAAAGCAGTCATTTATTCCCAGCCATAACCTCATTGATTCATGGTCTATTCATCTCAAGTAGGGCAAATACTAAATCAACACACACGAGTATTGTTGTCCCATCTGCTCATCCACAGGGAAGCTGTTTGCTTGAGCAGGCTATTCTTTCAGGCCATTCTGAACGGTTAGTTCCATGTCAGGTCACTCACAGTCCTGTCATTTGCAAGTGGCAACAGCACCCACAGCAGCTGGAGCTACTACATGACCACCACATCATGGGTACATGTGAAATGTCCCTTGCTCGGATTACCAGAGAAAACACTGATAAATCTGTAGACACAGCAGTAGACAAAGGCTAGTGACAAAGGAAGATGAGGAAACTTACTTAGATATAGACTTACTTTCTGGTGGAAGAAATTCCTAGCAATTAGTGAATGTCTGACTTGCAAAGTTAATTTTTAACCATAGCAAATCAAGTTAGAAAGAGCTAAGGCAGAATTTGTTCTAAGAAAGGATGGAGGTACTAAAGACTCAAGAAAATATCAAAAACAAAAGTCTAAAGTAAAAAAAAAAGTTTGGAGGATCTGTGGGAATAGGGTCAAATAAGAGAGGGAATTGTGACTGTATGGTCACAGGAGATCAAGAGAAGGGAATGATGCATTAAGCAGGCAGATTGTGGTAAGATGGTATTTCCTGTGGATAAGAAAATCCGTTGGCCCTTGTTTTTGTACATGAGAGCAGCATGTGGATTATATAAACTATTACTGTGCACTCAAGATCCCTTTTCTTTGTTGGTTTTTACATTGGATCTGGGTTCTGGATGCAGGGAATATGCCTTTGTTATTAGTAGCTAGATCCTTTTTTTCCTGACACAGAGTAGACCTTGGGTAACTGCCGTACAGCAGACTGACTAATGACTTCACATTTCCGTGCTCACAGTGGAAGGCACAGAAGCATCACTTGGGTGTTCAGATTCCAAAGAGCATCCCAGATGTAACAGTAAGTCAATACCTAAAAGTTCCAGCCATGTTGTATGGACATGGACAAGGATGGAAAAAACATTCAATAAACATTTCACAATTACCTTTTATCATGTCATGACAAACACTAAACTGGAGAGGGAGCTAGAAGTGGAGCAAGATAAGAAACTCTCAACATCTGACACCTGTGATCTTCAGCAAGGCTACACTACCCCTACCAAACAGTACCACCAACTGGTGACCAAGTAATTAAACTTCTATGTAGAGCTAGCAGGAAAAAAACAGAGATGAGGTTTGTATATAGCAGAAATTCATATGCACCAGAATAGAGACAAACTACAATGGGGATGCCCATTAAGATGATATTTTATTAGGGAAAAATTATATAGTTCACAGTGTATTTACAAAATGTCCTCCTCGTTCTCTTTTTCTCTGTGGCGCTTTCATTGCCTAGATAAGAGAAAAAGATATCCCTCTCTCTCTCCAACTTTTCCAGTTTTACAAAGAATATTTCACATGTTCTTCGGAACAAAACAGTTTCTTACGAAAGTCTGAAATTTTCATTTCATGTGTCATGAGCACCAATGTTTGCTGGTCTTTATAAGACAAAGCTGACAAAAACTGGCTGTGGTAGTTTGAATGAGAACATCCCCATAGGCTTAGATATTTAATTACTTGGTCACCAGTTGGTGGCACTGTTTGGTAGGGGTAGTGTAGCCTTGCTGAAGATCACAGGTGCCAGATGTTGAGAGTTTCTTATCTTGCTCCACTTCTAGCTCCCTCTCCAGTTTAGTGTTTGCAGTTAAGGATGCAAATGCCTCCTGAAGTCCCTCCTCTGCAAACATACACCAAAATGAACTCACCCTTCATTAAAATGCCCCAGGTTATATGATTTGTCACAGAAACAAAGAACTAATATTGCCCCCAGCCATTATCACTCATCTGGAACTCAATGACTTTGGACTTTCGGTCCAGAAAAGTTTTTGATCTTGAAAAGAAAGTGACTTCTACTCACTCCTCAGCGAAAAGGCTACCATTCACAGGCACTGCACACTCACGTTTAAAATCACTGTGGAGATGATAGTCCTGTTGTTGTGTGAAGTTTCTGTGGAGAAATGGGAGCAATGTCTACTCAACACTGATAAGGCACCAAGCACAGAACAAGCTAATGATGCTATCAAAAGTATAATCTTATACAAAATAGCTTATTGAGTCTTGCATATGGCTTAGGGGTTGTCTAGAAGAGCTGTCCCCCAATGCATCTGTATTACCCCCAGAATTCTCATACCAGCATGGCTGAGAGTGCCCCTTCAGCTAACTTTCTATACTGTATCAACCCCATTACCTCCTAAGACTATGAGACCATGAACAACTTGAGCAGAGTTACATACTGTTGGGAGCAGTTATGAGGAATGAGAGAGTCTAATAACCCACTCCCTTTTCCGTGCCAACATGACCATCTAGAGGCTCTCCTGAAATAACCAGAAGTGTTGCTACAGATAGAGTGGGTTTCATGTTCAGAAGCCAGCACTCTCTAACACCTGCAGACTCAGGTTTTACAAAAGTCTGGGAATTGATGCCTTGATTTTGTCAAGATTCTTCTCTCTCTCTCTCTCTCTCTCT
>LOEQ01000420.1:0-22173 GCA_001685075.1 Bramus lutescens | reverse complement strand
GGAAGGAAGGAAGGAAGGAAGGAAGGAAGGAAGGAAGGAAGGAAGAAGAAAGAGGTCGAGGTCAGAGCTCTGGCATCGCAGAGGTGAGTTCCAGAAAACCTTTGTACTATTGGTCTATGGGTTTTTATAGAACTTACAGGAGACTTCATTGAGGCACAGGGAAATGCTAATCAGTTGTACCACCCAGAAAATATCCAGGTACTTCTCTATTTGGGTCCTATTCTCACATATAGTTTCCAGGCAAGGGTGTTCATTTAGGGGGAAATAAAAACAGGAATGGACCAGAAACCTGAACTCTCTCTGGCATTCTTGGCTTCCAGCAAGAACAGAATTGACAAGATTAATGATGTTTTCTGAACTGCTATCCTCAGAGTCTCTGCCATAACACTGCCTACTAGTTTCTATCTCTAGATCTGAATAATATTGTGCTGAGATAAAGAAGTCAGATATCAAGCTCATGCATTGTAGGATTCCATTTATACAAATTACCCAGAGAAGATAGATCTATAAAGACAGAAAGACTGGTGGCTGTCAGGGCCTCTGAACAGGGAGACTCAGGGGGAGACTGAATATAGGGCCTCCTTCAGCTCTGATGTAAGCATCTTAAAAGTGGAAAGAGGGGTTGACTATACAACATATGAATGTACTAAATGCTAATGTATTTAGTGCTTTGAAATGATTAATTTTATATATTTCACATCCATAAAGAATATTCTGTAAGTAATTAACACAGTGTTTTGATGGAGCACATTGAAACTATATTTTCTTTGGAATACTATGGAATGCACTAAGTAATTTATTCTGCGGGTCAAGGAGCTTACTTAGTGACAGAACACATGTCTCATACACACACTGCCCTGGGTTCAATCCCCTGCACTGACAATACAAATGCAAGGAGTGGGCACTGTTTGTCTAATTTTAGGACAGCTGGATTAGTGTAACCACAACACTCTTGTTTCAGCCACACCCTTTCTGAGAGCCCTCATTCTAGGGTCATGTGCATTCATATAAGTTCTTGCATACTATATTCATCATAAAAAACAAATCCCACATCCTGCTTATTTGCAGGTTGTAATATAGATAAAATATAATGTAATATTGGAGAAATTAATGAGAGTAGTTAGAATAAAGTTTTAATTAGCTCAGATAGTGAGTTGGACACTGTTAGATGTTCTGCACATCTACAATGTCACCTGACACACATTGATATCTAATCAATTCCATAGAAATATATTATTTGTAGAATGTAAGGTGCACCAGAATAAAGCAGATCTCCCAATTCTACACTGAATCCACGGTGATCTGTAATGAAAACATATTTTAGCCTTTGCTTTGGAAATTCACAGAAACAAGACTGGTTCCTTGTGTTTCCTAAACTAGCTTCTACAACACACATTAATCTAGATATTAGGGCTTCAGCAGAATAATGCCCATTGACATTGACAGCATACAGATTATACGCAAAAGAGGAAAATAAGAAACTATTAGTGATATTAAAAAATGAAGCAGGGAAGCAATGCAATGTACATTGTGGCGACTAAAGTTGGACTAAAGTTGTAAAGAATGGCCTTCATGGCAATGTGTTCAGCGAGTATCTAAGGGAACAAGCCTGAACTTGCCTCCAACTCCTTAAAAGAGTGCACATCATAACCCGTAAAGAGCTGTGAATATGGTCTCTTAGATGGCAAATTAACATTTTGAATAGGCTTAAAATTTCCAGTGTTAAGATGTAGATGTTATTTATTTGAGATTATGTAAACTCATAGTTCAATAGAATCAATACATCCTGTCCAGATAGGACCAGAGGAAGACACATAGAAGAACAATCAGACAGATGCAGTTTCATACTTTGAAGGTAGGCGAAAATTCCCACAAGCCATTATATGTGGGTGGCCTTCAGAAGTTGGAAAAACAAGGAAACAGAGTCTCCCCTAGATCCTGCAGGATAAAGAAGGAAAAATAGAAAATGAGAAAACACAGCCTTCCTAACACCTTGACTTTAGCCCTGTGAGATCAGAGATTGACTTCTGACCTGCAAAACTGTAAGATAATAAATCTATGTTTTCTTAACCACGGGTTCATGGTAATTTGTTACAAAAGCAACTGAAGACTAACACAAAAGAGAGCTTCTAACATGTTCAAAGAGCAGCAGTGGAGGCAGTCATGAAACCTGGAGAAGAAAAGAGAAGATGGAGTCACAGTGGAAGAGCCTGGGTGAAAGACAGTAGATAGCTTGTCAGGCAATGTAACAACATTGGTTTCCACTCTGAGATAGGATGTCACCCTGGAGTCTGAGAAGAGGGATGAAATTGTCCATCTTACATCTAAAAAGTGCTACCATCTCCTTTGTAGAGGAAAAAGGACAAAAGAAATGAATGAAGATCTTTAAATGACCTACAGGAAAGACAGTGTTTGGTAGAATGAGGGAAATGGTCACAGAGCTAAGTCACAGGGTAATTCTCAGGAGTGAGGAATACTTACAGGTTTTAATCTAAGCAAATAGAAAGTTGAGTTTTGTTAATGGAGAAGCAGAAGACTGTGAGCAAAACAGATATGGAACAGAGATACCAGAATTAAAGTTTCAGACTCATTGAGCTTGAGATTCACATTGCAGGGTAATACTATATAGTGGGGCACGTGACTAGAGAGATCTCAATAATCTACAAAACAGATTAAATCGAGGTCACTGTTAAGAGTGTATAGATGATGCTAGACAATGGAGGCAATTATCAAAGCAGGAAGTGCAAAAAAAAAGTATTACTTTAGGATAATGGCCCTGTATCCTGTAAAGATTGTCACTTGTATTGGTTTAATAAAATGCTGATTGGCCAGTAGCCAGGCAGGAAGTATTTAGGTGGGGCAACCAGAACAGGAGAATTCTGGGAAGAGGAAAGGTTCAGTCTGCAGTTGCCATCCAGATACAGAGGATGTAAATGAGAATGCCTCACTGGTAAAAGGTACCAAGCTACATGGCTAACACAAACAAGAATTATAAATTAATGTAAGATGTAAGAGTTAGTTAATAAGAAAGCCTGAGCTACTAGGCCAACCAGTTTATAATTAATGTAGGCCTGTGTGTGTTTCCTTAGGACTGAATGGCTGCTGGACTGGGTAGGACAGCAACCTCTGTCAAAAGAGTGTTTTAATGTCCAGGCTTTGAATGACTCTAATGTTAAAAGATAGAAAAACATGAAGAGAAATCAGCCAATGAGACTGAGGAGGAGTGGCCAGTATGGTGTGCAGGAGGGAACAAAAACAAACAGAAAGGCCAGGAAGCTGTATGTCCTGGGAAACAAGGGAGGCCTGTATCTCACAGACAGTTAACTCCCAGAATTGTGGCTGTCAGGTAAGAGAAGGTGAGGTTAACAACTGGCCAAGGATCTAGGTTCATGCCTCAGAGAAGAACAGTGGGGTAGGGACTGCTGATCTAGACTGCACTTAGTTGAACATAGGTGGGGTTCTGGCTCAATAGCAGATGCCTGCCTTGCATGCATGAGGTTTTAGGTGATCAGTTCCCACCACCACAAATGAACAAGCAACAAAACCAGAGGGTAAACAACTCGTTGGCATCAGCAAATATATTGTTCATACCTTCTCCACTAGATTTGCTTTAAGTAGGCATGCAAATGCTAGAAAAGGAAACATCGGAAAAGTTCCACATTTTCTGCTAATGTTTGGGGAACATGTGGACACAGAATACGAGCAATAGTCCTAATGAGAAAGGCGCTAACCTGGGTATGTCAACCTCAGAGATGTTGTCTTTGCTCTTATTTTTATACCTTGTTATGCCAGGAGGGTTACTAAAACAACATCTTTGAACTTGCCAATATACAGTCCTAAATCTTGCACAAATAAGCAACCTTTATTCCACGCAGTAAGGCTTCCAGAGATTCAGTGTAACTGCAGACAAGGGAATGAAGAATCACTCTTTACTTGACTGGGCAAAGCCTTTTGAAGTGTGAATTATGTTTTTTCTCTTTCATGATGAAAGATTTGTCATTTGCTATTAAAAGAAGCAGTGACTACCAACGAGACATCTATCTTTGTGCAGGTATATATGTTCTCAGTTTTATTCTTTCCTCTTAATTAATGTATGTCCCTATTCTTTGACAAGTTGCAGAAATTGACAGGCTGCATGTGTTGCAATGGCTTAGAGATAGATTTCAGAAAAACAGAATAGTGCTATTTTTGTTTGTTTGCTTGATTTGCTTTTGTTTCTCGTTTGCTGTTTTTTAAAAATCAAAATGGTGTCTTCATAACTCATTTCACACATATTTCGTATAACTGAATTCAAAACACAAATTCCCAGACATTTGAGAAATTTAATATATGAGCAAGATGATGTCTCAAACAGTGCTCACAATGTCTTTAAAATAAATGGTCTGAGGACAGCTGGATTGTCCTGTCACACCCAAAAAGAGAGGACGCTGGCTTCATGCTGTACAAGATAGGCTCCGTATCAATTGATATTTTTTATCATAAAAAATGAACAGCACCATTGCTACCCTGAGCTTGATTTCTTGGCCTTGAAAATTGCTAAGCCAGGTTTTCTCACCTGATGTTTTGATTAACGAAATTTCAGAAGAAGGAGGACAGTTTGTTTCCAAGCCTCTTATGGTTACTTGCAGACAAAATGAACTTTTAAAAGTGTGACTGTTATGTAATTGTCTCAGCAGATCGACAGGCAGCCATTGCTTCCCTAACGCCAGTACTTACTTGGTTAGAAGAGACAAAACTGGCTTTATAAAAATAAGGCTTAGAGAGATGGCCCAGTGGGTAGGGTGCTTGCTGCTCTTGTTCAGCACCCATCATCCATATTGATCAACAATTGCCAGTAACTCCATCTCCAGGGGATTTCATCCTTAATCTCTGGGGCTACTTGTATTCACATGCACATAAACCCACCCAGTCACCATCACACACAAACTCAGACCTATACACACAAGTACATACAGAAAAAAACCAATGATTTAAAAACAGCTAGCCTCATACTTTTTAAGAATTTTTTTTCACCTTTATTGAAAATAATTTTTTTCATACACTATATACTAATCATGGTTCCTCCCAAACCTCTCAAACCCTCCCTACCCATCCAATACCTTACCTTCTTTCTCTCTAACTTACACTTTTTAATATACATATGATGATGATGATGATGATGATGATGATGATGATGATGGTTGTTTCTGGTTTTGGTTTTTCCAGACAGGATTTCTCTGTGTAGCTTGGTCTGTTTTGGAACTCACCCTCTAGAACAAGCTGGTTTAGAACTCAGAGATCTGCCTGCCTCTGTGTCCCAAGTCCTGGGGTTAAAGGCACCAGACCACTGCTGTCCCACGTTCCCCCACCCCTGCACAATTTTAACACCAAAATTATTCAGGTTAATCTACAAAGGGAAGAACTACAATATAATTAAGACAAGCCTTGAATTTTTTCTTTGAGTTTTGCATGTGGGGTGTGCATGCATGCGTGCGTGCGTGTGTGTGTGCGCGCGCGCGTGTGTGCATGCTATGTGTACATGTAGAAGTGAGAGGAGAACTTGGAGGAGTTGATGTTTTTCTTTCCACCGTGTGGGTTCCAGGGATCCTACTCACTCACCTCAGAGCTGAGGCTCAGTCTTGGTAGCAAATGCCTTTCCCCAGTGAGCTATCTCACTGACCGGAGGTATGCATTTATAAATATCACATAAAAGAAATAGGTGCAGTCCTTTGGTGATCTGGTATCACAAATAAGAAAGTATAGGCATACATTCTGCTATACAGCCCTTGTGTTGGAAAGATAAAACATTTATGTTATTCCCACAAGGGTATGGTGTCTGTCTTTGTAAGGACTCCGTGTTCAGTGGTCTTAGAGAATGGGCAAGCATCCTTCCTTTCGCTGAAATACTTTTGTTCACTCAACGCAATTGTAATATTGCATCTATATCAGATTTACCCAAAGCCTCCACGGGGAGCTGAGGCTCTAGAATGCCATTGGTTTCGCCTCACAGCTTCAGAAACTTGTGCAGAATGTTTCTAGATCACACTGGAAAGTGTTTATTAAAAACAGTTCTTTAGGCTCCCGTCTTCCACCCACCTAAAAAGATTTCTTTCCGATCCTTAGTCATTACTGAAGTTTAAGCTTTACTGCCTCCCGGGTGCCACACCCTGTAACCTTGTGCTACGATCGCCCCATGACAGCTGTTCTCGTGGTTTTGGCTGAGGCTGTTGTGTTTAGCCATCAAAAGGAGCAGGCTTTTGGCTCCTCTCGCTTACTGTATGCCTACTTCTGGCTGCTGGCCCTCTCTCAGGTTGCTTTATCAAGTTTATTAGGTAAAAGGTCCTGAGAGAGGCTCAGCATGATGCAAATGACATCTCTACCACAAGAGAACAAATATCACTTCTCTGACCATTACACTGTATATGAGCAACCTGCACATGTGTCTGTTTCCCACAACGAACAAAGAGTCAGTGAGGATCATTAAATCTACAGAAAATATAGGTTATATAATGGATGATGGAGTTGTATGACATGAATAACATTTCAGTTTGTACATATTAATAAGTCTGCCTTAAAGATTTTCTACAGGCTATAGTGACATTCACCCAGAACTTGAGTGACTCACAAACTTTTTATCTTGAAAGAAAGGATTAAAATTAGAAATTTAACAGCTAACTGCCAACAGCAAATTTGATTTTTCATTTTAAATTTTCACCCTTAAAATCTTTTCACTAGAATTTTTCTCTTTCCATTCTCTATATTCTTTCTCTTTTTACATTAAGAAAATATATTTCTAATATGATGATAAAGTTATCTGACACCTGTAAGCGAGTTGGTAAAGTCCTATGTGGAAAACCAAGTAAGCCACAACTATAAATAAACATGGACATGAAATCCAGACTGCTTGTCCAGAGACCAAAAGGAATCAGACCAATAAAAAGATATTAGAAGATATGGATGGTATTAGGCAGAGTAAAGCAGTATGACCTGTTATTCTATTCATATCCCTCTATATTTGTGGTGTATGCTGAGGAAGGATGGCTATGTGCTAAGGATGGATGATATTGCTGCATATTCTGATACCTTTGTGGGAAAATGAGGACATGGACTCAATCCCCACTAGAGCAGCTACCTTGGATACACTGACTTCATAGACACTGGTTTTATTTTTAGACATCACTATTATGCCTGGACTTTCTCTCCTGAATAGCCTGAAACTTAGTAAGGGACCTAAAGAGCTGTTGAACTCAGCATGTAGCCAGACAGATCTGCTTTGATGCCCAGCTTCTGTGAACTTTGGGGAATGTTCTCCATTGTTCCACAGGGACCTCTCTACCATCCCTCTGTACGGGAGTCGCTATGGCTTCTTCCTGGGTCTTTTACGATGTTTTAATGAAATGACATAATCAGAACGCCTGGTGTGTGAAGAAAACCAGTCAGTGGTGTCTTCATACTCAAAGGCTGCAAGAATAAATAGGAAGGGAAATGCCAACAACGTAGAGCAAATTAGACACTTTTCCCTTTTCGTTTCTCTGAAGACCAACGTTGTTTAAAAACCCATTCCAAGAATACTATAAATTCTCCTAGCTGCAAACACAGTGGAATTTCTTGTAATGTCATTTGAAAGTTCACTGGGTTTGAGAAACTGTATCTGGGGTCACCATGCTTGATACAAGAGCCTGGTAAAACAATTTTTAGTCTGATTCACTTTTAACCTTCCTCAGATTTATGTTTTCTTTTTTCCCCCCTTGTTTCTCGCACTCCTTCCCCCCATGCTTCCTGGCAGTGCCCTGATAATTTCCTGGGCAAAACTCCAGTTTTTATGTTTAACACCAAGAGCGGCCTTCTGCAACAGGAATATCAAGAACTGGGACAAGAGGAGCCTACATGGAAGAGCAGTCTTAATCCACACACACACTCACCCTCTCTGATCCAGATAGGACTCTCCACTAACCTTTGTCTTCACCCTGCTTTCCTTTCTGGCTCCATTTGTCCATCTGTTCAGGGGAAGGGTGAAAGGTCTCTGGGTGGAGCCTGCCCTCTCACAGTAAGAAGCTTCCCAGGAGGGCAATGACATTGGGGAAAACCAAAAGGAAAAAAAAATAGATGTACAGAAGGGAGGCCCTGCCAAAACATTGTTATTGAATCCCTTTGGATTTATTTAGAGCATCTTGCTTTGCATACAACGATGAAACCAAACAAACCCCTAGGCCAGCCTGTGTAGGCCAGCTTGACTTTGCAATAGAAACTAAATCTGTGCTTCGGTGAGATGCCAAAATATCTAGGTGAAAAGTGAAAAGCCATGTTAATAAACAAGTATTTGAAGCTTATTAGTCAAGTCCATCCTGTGCCCTGGTGCTAATGAGAGAACAGTGGGGTCTTTCTCTTCAATATGGTCGGAGAAATTGATAACATTATCCCAACTAAAATATCAGCCTATCGCTATGGGCAAGCGGACTGTTTTCCCATGGTTTTTCTGCTGAGCCCTTCTGACTTCTCTGTCACTAGCTGGTTCCTTCCATCCATCTACCCAGCCACCTAGAACTCATTTATCCCTGTATCTCCATCGACATATGCACCCTACATCTCTATATCTGATTTTTAAGTCTGTCTTTAGTTATTCATAAAAAATGGATGATTTATTTTTGTAGTCATTTTTCTCCCCTCAAGAATGGGAACTTAATGACAAATGAGGCATTGAGTTCATTCACTGCTATGTCCCTGATTCAAGAATCAAGTTGGGCATATAGCTAACACTCAGGGAAGTATTGTTTTTCCAATCAAATGATGAGACCACAGCAATTTGCAAGATACAAGAAGAGCCAGGAAAATCTTGGAAAACAAAAATAACACCAGTTAAGTCATGACAAATGGACAGAATTTGAATGGAAGTAACAAATAAATGTTTTCTTGTAAATTGCTGTGGGGTACTATGGCGAGATAGTCCGACTCTATCTGAAAGAATAAGGACATCAGCTTTTAGGTGCATTTTTCAGGCAGGTATTTCCTCAATTCATAGATGTCAGAATCACCAAACATGGTTTTCAAATAGTTCTCTTTAAATTTCTTTTTATAAGGACCTTCATGTAAGGAATAAATCCTGTGTGTATACGTGTGTGTGTGTGTGTGTGTGTGTGTGTGTGTGTACCTGCATGCTTGTACATCTAGGCATATGTGCATGTGGAGATGTAGCAGTCAGAACCAGTGATGATGTTTTTATTTATTTCCACATTATTTCTTTTATTATTGCTATTTAAAAAAACCCAATATTTTCTCATCTTACATACCAATCCCTATTCCCACTCCCTCCCCTCCTCCTGCTCCCTCTACCTTTCCCCACCCCACTCCCATCCACTCCACAGAGAAAGTAAGTCTTCCCATGGGGGATCAACAAAGTCTAGCAGATCACTTTGAAACAGGTCCAAGCCCTCCTCCTCTATATCTATACTGAGCAAGCTATCCCTCCAGAGAAAATGGGCTTCAAAAAACCAGTTCAAGCAGTAGGGATAAATTCTGGTCCCACTGCCTTTGCCCCCAGACTGCCCCAGTCAAACAACTGTCACCCACATTCAGAGGACCTAGTTTCTTCCTATGCTGGTTTCCTATTAGCTCAGGTCAGCTGTTTCTGTGAGTATCGCCATCATGGTCTTAACCTCTTTGCTCATATTCTCACTCCTCCCTCTCTTTGACTGGACTTTGGGAGCTCAGCACAGTGCTCCATTATGGATCTCTGGATCTGCTTCCATCAGTTGCTAGATGAAGGTTCTCTGATGATAATTAAGGTAGTCAACAATGTCATTTCATGGGAAGGCCAGTTCAGGCACCCTCTCCACTATTGCTTAGGGTCTCAGCTGGGATCATCCTTGTGGATTCCTGAGAATTTCCCTAGTGCCAGGATTCTTGCTAGTCCCATAATGGTGCCCTCAATCAAGATATCTCTTTTCTTGCTCTCCCTCTCTGTCGTTCCCCCATCTCAATCATCCTGTTCCCTCATCTTCTCCTCCCCACTCCCCTTCTCTCCTCCTCCTCCCCTTCTGTCCTCCCTTCTCTTCTCATCCCAAGCTCCCAATTTTCTTAAAAGATCTTCCTATTTCCTCTCCCAGGGGGATCCATGTATGTTTCTCTTAGGGCTCTCCTTGTTATCTAACTTCTCTCAAGTTGAGGACTATAGGCTGGTTATCTTGTGTTTTACATCTAATATCCACTTATGAGTAAGTACTGTATCTACCTTTTTTGATGCAAGGTCTCTCACTGAACCATCAGCTCACCATTTCAGCTAAATTGATTGCCCCGCATCCAGAGATGTACCACTATATTCAGCTTTTGACATGTAAGTGGGAGATATGAAGACAGGGTCTCATATTTAGGAGGTCAGCATTTTACTAACTGAGTCATCATGGGATCCAGCTCCCATGATCTCATGATTCAAGGAGTAATTGAAACTCAGACTTCTAGCAATTAAGGAGAAAAGTTGCTCCTGCAGTTTCCCACTTTGCCACTGATTTCCAGATTCATATTGGTCTCTGATCTCTTTTACCCTGTCTGCTTTAAGTTCAGCAATGATGTTCAATATACATAACTTTCCTTTCTTTCTGCAAAAACCAATGTGGCATTTCTCAATTATAGAGAGAGATGGACATGGGATGTGGAGATGGTTCAGTGGGTAAGAGCACTTGCTTTGCACGCATGAGGAGAACTGAGTTTGAATCCCCAACACCTATGTAAAAAGCTAGGCATGGCTGCCAATGCCTGTAACCCCAGCACCAGGGGACAAGATTCTAAAATATTGTTGACCTGCCAGATTAGCCTAAATGATGAGTTTTCAGTTCAGTCAAAAACAAAGTCTCGACGGTAAGGCCAAGAGCAATAAATGGAGACACATGACATCTGGTTATGGTCGCTGCATGTGTATACATAGACATAGATGCCCACAGACATGTACCTTTGTGAGTGTATCACATATAAACCACATATGTACAGAGACAGAGAGAGAGAGAGAGAGAGAGAGAGAGAGAGACTGAACTGGACACTCTTCCACTCTTGTTCTGTTGCCCTACACAAGAAATTGTATATTCACTCTGGTTTGAGAGTAGAGATTGGAGGTATGGAGGTTTGGGCACAGCAATGAGAGCTAATTCTGAAGGTAACTGATCATTGCTGAGCAAATTCAGGTGGTTATTAAAAAGCCAAAGTTAGAATTAAGAATCAAAGTCATTTCTTATTTATGGGATCTCCCAAATGAAGAACTCGTATCATCTCGTCTTACAACACACTGAGTGCTATGAGTTTCAGATGTGCGATGTATCTAACTATGCACACCCAGCTGTATTATAGACAGTAACGGCCTAGGTTTAGCTTCACCTGTCTTAAAAGTCAAAAATAGCAATGAGTAATAAGGTAAACAGCAAACTATTGATAGAAATTAAAAGTTCAAGTTAATCCTAAGCTTGAGCTATTTTTAAAATGATTTTATTTATTTTTAATTTTATGTGCATTGGTATTTTGCCTGTATGTATGTCTGTGTGAGGGTGTTGTAACCCCTGAAACAAGATTTACAGACAGTTGTGAGCTGCCATGTGGGTGCTGAGAATTGAACCCAGGTCTTCTGGAAGAGCAGCCAGTTCTCTTAACCACTGAGCCATCTCTCCAGCCCCTAAGCTTGAACTATTAAAGTACAGAATAAATACACTTTTTCAGATATCTTGCTGCTCAAATATGTTACTGTTAATGTTTTTGGTTGTGCCAGTCATTTTTATACAGAAAACAATATTTGGTAGATTGTATAAATTATAGTGCTGCTAAAAATACAAAGGCAGCTCCAAACCTTTCATTTCTCTCTTTTTGCATTTCTATTTTCCTGCCATCTCTTAAAGGTTTGTTTTTACCCTGAGGTCTTCTCACACTGGGTGCTCTTCCTGCAAGCTCTAGAACAGAATGACTTGCCAATGAACAATTAGCCAGAAGGCAATTTTGCAAATGGCTAATTCTCTAAAAGTAATTTCTTAGAAAGGTCCCCACCACCACCTGCTAGCAAATTGCCTTTTGGTAAATTGTGCGTGTTAGTCCTAGAGGGGTGACCTTATCCACTCAGGGAGATTGTACTTCTGGAAGCTTGTGTCTCTCACACCTGGGTCACTTCAGCATCCCACTTTCCGGCCCAGACTCACTGCAAAGTCTCCAACTCCTTAGGGCAGCTTTGTTACTAATGATCTCTGGATCTCAACAAGGAGCTCCACTAACCGCTCACTTTCCCAAGAAAAAGACCCAAGTCATCAGAGTCATTCATCTCCTCAGCCTCCACATCCAATTAATCATCCTCTCCTGCTGATTCTCACCCCCTAATTAAACAGGAGAATGAAACCGCATGGACTTGTGTTTCCTATGGTTCTGGAGTGTTTCTCAACCACAGCCTCCTCTTCTTCACCGCCATCTATTAATGAAGGTCAGATATCCTCCATCTCCTCTTAGGCCACCCCAGGGCTGTTACAATGAGATATTAATTCATCCATGTCCATCTAATGGCTTCTCTCTCACATTCTTCCTCTATGCTAAATATGGAAAGATCTATTCCAGACTTAGCCTTACTCAAAGATTCTTCTGTGTCAATACATGTGGTTCTCAAAGTATAGTCCACGGAATGTATCCTCAAGATGGTCTGCGTCATCCTCAGCCTGCAAATCCATTTAGAAAAGCATGCATTTCCTACATACAGCATCATAAAGATCTGACGCACAAATAAAGGTTCCCAAAAGGCTTGAAGTAAGGAGAGCTGTTTAATGTTTTTGCATTCGACTGAATGCCCCTGCCATTCTAAAATTCACGTGTTTAAAGTTCAATTCCAGTTGGGTTGCATTTGAAGATGAGGACCTTAGGATGTTATTGGATTATGGGGATGGAATCCACATGAATGAGAGTAATGCTGGGCAACCAGCCTGGAAGTGTGGGATTGTCATTCATGATGTTTGGAAGGGTGAGGCTAAAATGCAACATGCCCATGTCTGCCTGGGCTACAGATTAAATTCAAGGTCAATATGGGCTACTCAACATAAAAAGTAAAACTAGGGCTGGGGATATATTACATAAATGGCGTGCCTCCTTGGTGTATTTGATGCCTCAAATTCAATCTGCAGAAGAGGGATCGGGGAGGAACAAAAAGAAAGGAAGAAAACAAGAGGGAGAAAACAAAAGAAAGGCTCTTTCTACTATGTGAATATACATCAAGAAGGCTACAGTCCACAGCCCAGAAAAGAGCCAGCACCAAACCCAATCAGAATGAGCCCTTGACTTCAAATTTCCAACATCTATGATGATGAGAAGCAAGTTTCTATCACTTATAAGCAACCCGGTCCTCGTGACTTTATTAAGGAAGCTCAAACTGACTGAGACCTTGGAATAATCTAGCATGGTATATATGCATTTAACCAATGATTCTTATTTCTTGAGTGACAGCTATTAGCAGCTAGCGGAACAAAATTTGAACACGTGGGCATCTGGCAATCCGCTCATACCGGGGAAGTAAAGGGGAGACTGAAGTTTGGAGCAGGCTGATCCAGTCTGCTGCTCCTTCAGTATTTTCCTTCCGCCTTGGCCTCCTTTCAAATTCCGGGAATCCTGTTGGACTTGCAGTTCCCCACAGGCAGCATGTCCCCTCCCATTTGCTGTTCCTTTTACCTGAAGTGCCCTATTCTCACCCCACCTCACTTCCATGTCTGCTGAACTACTCATTTGTCAAAACACATCTCAGGTTTCATCTCCTCTAGGAAACTCTGACCTGTCTAATCTGGTTATGGGTTTTTTTTTTTTCCTCACAATGTCCTCATAAGCAGGTATCGCCTTTTAACTAAAGCCAACTTATATCTCTCATTTAAGCACCCTCCTTGGATTCTAAATAGTGAGTACACAGAAAGGGCTCAGAAAAAAAATGGTTGAACTCAAGTAAACTGGTCCAGGCTAACAGTAAAATGAAATGATAGCAAAGTCTTTCTCAATGTGTAAAATGTCATAATTCCTCGATATTTCTGAAGTACATTTGGGAAGTATTCTTTTGTAAGGAACGGCATCTATTCTCCATGTTTCCTAAATAAAGACGGCTTACTTGTTAGTGTCATTAGTGAGTTCTTATGCACTTTTCCCTTCTCATTTGCATTTGCGTATTTCAAATACCATATCAGATATTCAAAATTTTATTCTTTCCTAAGAATGAGGAAGATAAGAAATCAAAGTATGCACTACAGCAACTTTCTACTGTAAAAATTAACACACCATGTTAGGTCTTAGCATCTGAGCAGCCCCTTTAATCAATATAATGACACTGAGCCCATCTTTGCCAGATTTAACTTAACCCACAGCTGCTCTTCATTTTATTGCTTTCAATCTATCAAACCTGTTTGGGCTATAAAGCAGATCTGAGCCAAGCCTACTGTTTAGCTGCTTATAAAGGATGACAGCTTGTATTCTGAGTATAATTACCTTAGACCACATGTTTCTGCTAAATGGCAACTGACTTATATTCAGAATCTAGGTTTCCAAGAGCAAGCAGCAATCATTAACTATGTGTTAAATAATCATCTTATTTATGGGGATATGTTATGCCTGTAAATGTAATGTATAGTAAAAGCTTAGGCTGAATATTTATTTATTCATTCACTCACACAGTAAATGAATGGTGAGGACCCACTATGTGCTGGTACTCAGTAATCACAAAGGTTACCATGGTATAATAATAAACACGGCAATGCTATACACAATAGCTATTTGTTGACACACTCTTTGACATATCATGCTAAGTTATATATATGTATCTTAGATCATCTCATATTTATAAACAACTTGTAAGGTGGGTCTGCTGCTGTTCTATATTAAGATGCCAGTGCTTAGAGACACTGATGCATCATGCAAGGTCAGGGCGGGCAAACAGCACAACCACAGTTTGAATTCAGACAGCACTTAGCAATCCGCTGCTCTGTTTCCAAGCGTTGCCTTTACCAGTGCTAATCAATGGAAAGCAGTCTATCTAGCTGTCCCATGGTCTCTGGCAGGGAGGCAATAACCTGGTACCCAGGTGACAGTTACTGTAACACACTATGATCGAAAGTCCCTTTAAGCACAAAACAATTTCATTCTGGGCTTCACGGCTTGGACTGGCACATTGTGTGCCAACTCATATCCTTAATGCATCTTTTTCCCTGTTGGTAACAATATTTTCACAGTCTTGCTCTTCACCTGGACCAGTACTGTCCTGCTACTATATGAATAGTGCTAAGCAGGAGTCCTTTTAAGATTTTTCAGGTGACAAAAGCAAAATCAAATTGAAATGTTAAATTTTTTCAATTATACAAGTTTTGAGCATATGGTGATGTTAGTGTTCAATGAATATTAACTGGTAGTAGTTAATGGCAAACTGTGTACTGCATGACCTTCGAGGCACCTCAAACAAGAGATTCTGTGATTAAAGAAGTGGTTGGATCTAGTTGGCCCTAGATTCTACCTCCAAACTCTCTCCTGAAAAAAAAATCACCTTTTATTCAGGCTATTTTCATAGCCATAAACTGGACTCAACAAGACATGTATTTATTTAAAGAGTCAAACAACATAGGAGTGACTTTGGGGGGGGGCATACTTTGTCTCTAGTTGGATCTCATGTCAATAAGGAACTAAAGATAAAAAACACAGCTGACATAGCATTTGGCATGATGGAAGGACTACAGAAAGGAGAAGGATTAATTTGTCTAGTTGGACAAGCTCTCTTGAAATGCTAACTTATATGTTTTTATAGACCCAATGCTTCAGAAGTTGCTTCAGAAGACTGGTCAGTTTAATGAGTTTGTCGCAATTTGATTCGTGCAGTAAGTTGTAGTTGATTTTGAATATACTAAAAAGGCAACTCTTAGACTTCTTCATGGAAATTGCTTGCTGTTCGGTAACCTCCACCCACACACCTCATTGACTTAGATATATACCACAATCAAGGATGCTTGAGAGGTGTTTTTCCTAGTTCAAGTATTGGGATGATTTTTTGAGTTATGAAACATTCCCAGCCCAAAGGCAATGTCTTCTATAATTAAGAAGAAAACAAAACCAAACCAAACAGTATTCCAAGCTCTTTGACCACACTGAACTGGTCTTAGACCTCATTTACATTTCCATGAGCTCAGAAATGAAATACATATTCTGCTAGTCAGGGGAAAGGAGTCAAGCTAGCCATCCCACTGTCGAATGGCAGAAAGGCCATAACCTGGTACCCAGGTGACAAAGTTACTGTAACATACCATGATCCAAACTCTGTATACACACAAAACAGTTTCATTCTGGGCTTCACAGCGAGCCCTGAAATATTGTGTGCCAATTCATATCTTTAATGTATCTTTTCCCCTGTTGGAAACAATTTTTTCACAGGAATTTTGGAGCTGGGTCAACCAGTGATCCAAAATTATATTTAAATCCAGGGTCCCTATACTTTTTTTGAAAGCATTCAGACTAAACCAAACAAAATGCTTACATAAGCCAGGAAAAGTTGCAGCAACAATATGATCATGCTATAATTATTGCCATTTAAGAAAAATAGAGTTTGTATGAACAGAACCAGAGAGTCGACCAACTGCTTAGGCTTCAGATGGAAGCATTCCAACTTAAATCTGCCTGGTGATTAAAGCACTGACCTTGAGAAACACAAATCTCACTTCAGATCCTACCTCTGTCACTCACAGAGTGACCTTGGCTGTGTTACAGGCAGCTCCTTTTCCACAAGTCTACCTCTCAGAACTATAATGTGGCTTCCATGTGCTAATAGATTTAGAAGTTCTCATTTCCTTGCTTGGCACAGAAGAATCACTTCATATCACCTGCTTGGTTATATTCATTCAAACAATTGCTGAAAGTCTGAAAGTCTACAATTGTCAGGGATGGAACTGTCTAAAATGACAATCCAGAAAAACAATGGAGTGAAAAATGTTTTTTGTTGTTTTTTTGTTGTTGTTGTTTTGTTTTTGTTTTAGAAAAAAAAAGTCTTTAAGTTTTCTTTCTTGGATAGCTTGCATACATCCTGTCAAAAAGAATGGTTCAGCTACAATTTCTTTTAACTAACATCTAGGATATAACAGTTCCTTTGTATTGCCATATTGTCCTCTGCCACTGGTCAATTCTTAAGATACGTTAGGCACACACTGGACCAGTAGTAAAGTTAAGGCTTCCAGAGTCATCCTTTGTTACCTAGGAGCCCTGTCACTATGGAGAGCATATCATGGGCATTTGAAAGGAGCAAGAGGATCAGAGAAAGTTCTGGAGTCAGCAGCTCTAGAAACTGATGAGTCTCTGCAATGAGAAGCCTTCACTCTAGCACACATAGTAGATTCCACAGTTTCTGTAGAAGTCACTCCGCTGCTGGCCTGTTTGCACTGTTGAGGAACTTAGAGGGATGGCACATACAAAGGCTTATGAGTCACTTAAAAAAGAAAATAAAAAACCCTCTGTATGTGCATGTATGGGACACAGAATACATTCAGTCATGGATACATATATATATATAACTTTAAATGTGTATTAAATACTAATAAGAATTTAAATGTACAAATTTTTAAATACATAAAAATTAAATATAAATTTAATGATATGTAAAATTTTATGTGTTTTGCCTATATAGATATATCCATACCACATGCATGCCTGTTAATTGTAGAGGTCATGGGGATATTGGATTCCTGGAACTGGCATTATTGATGGTTATGAACACTGTGTGGGTGCTGGGAACCAAACCTGGGTCTTCTGAATGAGCAGATAGTATTCTTAATGGCCAAGCCATCTCTCTAGCCCCAATAAATATGAATTCTGGGATGGAGTCACTACTTCCTTTGCTAATGAGGCTCTTTGAGGTACGTATTTTGAACCTTGTATTTCGATGTAGCCCATCTGCATGTGGCAGAAAGGACTGACCCCCCTCGGAATTTTCACTAGTAACTGGTGCTGTGATGAGAACCTTGTCTTGAACATCCATTATATGGTTCAACTGGCTGATTTACCGAACAAAAATAAAACCTCTGCAGACTTTGTGTTTGGATTTAATTGCAAAGGAATTCTGAAACACCTTTTTATTGGATTTTGAGTTGTGGATCCGTTTTCTTTTTTGACTTAGAATAAAACTCATCTCTCATTTTCATGCCATGGATAAAACCCATCATTGGCCTCCCAAAATGCCTTAAGCTTACTAAACTCGGCATTGAGTTAAATAAAGAGACTTGAGGGTCACATGTGTTTTTCACACTGTTTATTTAAATTAGTTTTGAAGCAGAACAGGGAAATCTGTCTTCCAGGGTTAGAGCGGTTTTTCTGTGTTCTCATTAATGAACAAGAAGAGAACAAGCAAGTCACAGTCTGTCCTATCCTCAGTTTTCTCATTCATAAAATATGACAGTTAAAACAAAATGGGTACCGGTACCTTCCAGTTTGTAGACAATATGTGTCTTTATTTTATCAACTAGTGATTACCCTTTAAGTTATCTGAAGAATGAAAAATAAATTTTATTCACAAACTAGTCTGAGTATGTACACCAAAAACGTAGGCTGTGAATTAACAGTTGAGTTGAGGTTCACAAGAATCCCCTACAAACTGTCACATCATTGAACAAAGAGCAAATAAACACACATGAGATTTGATTTCAAGGAACCTGACTGAGAGGAATGATTGTGCAAAAACTGATGCAGGTTAGATTTTAAAATCAGGACAATCTAGAATTAAATCCTAGGCTCATGGCATTGTCTGGAGTAGATTATTATGAAATCTCCTGGGCCTGTCTTCATTTGCCAAAGCATAGCATCGGCATGGTAGACTGTTGAGAAGATTAGTGATGTAAAGAGCATCTAGCAAAGGGACTGGCTCCCTGAACACCTTCAAAGATTATTTGTGCATTGATTCTCTCTCATGTGTTTCTGCTGAGGGAAAGATGTTCTGGCTTCACCAGCATGAAGAGTGAAATCAACAGACGGGAATGCATCTTGGAAGTAGGTATTTCACAGTGATCCTCAGCTTGCACTTTTGGGTCTCACACTTGTATGAAATTCAGGGTCTATCGTGTATGGTTTATTTAGGTTCTGAGAAGTGAAACCTTTTTCCAAGTAACCGGTGGCTGTGAGGTTTATGAAAGAGAGTAAAGAAGAGCATCTAGTATATAAGAACAAAATAACTGGTAGTCATTTTGTCACATGTCTCTTCGTCAAGCGTGGAATGCTCAGTGCAATGAAAAGACATGCCAATCAGCATTTCTGGAGAAACTAATGAGGAAACTAATATTCCTTGGTTGATGAACTGCACCCAGCATCTCAATGTCTTCTAGGAGTGAGGCAGGTCTTGGGATTCCACAGCTTCCGATGCAAGGCATGTCATTTTCAAAGCCGTCTTTCTTGACAAGGAAACAATGCCCTGTAAAGCTCTTGTCCTCTTTATATGGAAGCAGCTAGAGACTGCATGTTTGGGGTTTTGTTTTTTGTACTCAGTTATAAAACTATTATGACTCATGACACTTTTCTTGTGTGTGCAGTCAAACAAAGGGGGGACTTGAGAAGGAGGAGATGTGGCCAAAAGCTTTAAGAAATCTAAAATGAAGCCATATTTACCCGTATTAAGAAATCTTGAACAAGTTATTTAAAAAACTAAAAAAGTGTTCATATAAACATGTTATTAAATATGTGCAAGAAATTAACAGAATAAAAAAGAATGCATCAACATTAAAACTGTATAATTCTATGGGTAATCTATAGGATCCAAAGCTAACAAGAGTTTTATTACTAAAATCTCTAAACATAATTAAATCATTTTATACCAACATGTAATTATCAATAATGTGTGGGCTCCCTCTACTGGATCCTCACATTCTGAATACAGGAGAGATGTTTAGTTCCAAACAGTTAGTTACCTAACCAAATACTTTAATCATATTGTTGAAATCAGCATAAAACGACCATAAGTAATCACAAATGCATGGTTCAATATTTTGTCAAATAATGAAGTTAAAATAAGTTGTATTTTCCATCAGCATTGAAGAACAGGGCTTTTGTTTTGTTTTAGGTCAGGTTCTAAGTGTTTGACTGTTTAGTTTATCTTTTGAAAAGAGGTAGATGCTCTTTGTAGAGGGGTCACATGTGGTCCACGGTGCTGGTTGCCAAGGTAACCATGTCCTCTGTCTGTACATGTCCAGGCCAGTTGCTTATTTGGAGACAATCAGACTATCAGATGGAAAGAAGCAGAAAAAGATGCAAATGATGATGCTGGCATTTCTTCAGAAAGGTGTGATTATCTGCAGTCGAGTTGGAAGCATCTTTGGGTCATAAATTTCATTAATGTTAATACTGTCACTGTTTCCCTTGAATAAGTCCTCTCTGGAGAGTGCTCAGCCACTTCACCCCTTTGCAGTGGAGGCTGCTTTATTTACTGAGCTTGGAAGAAGATGGGAGAACAAAACATTCATTCATAAAGTTAGAACTTTTCTTCTCCTAGTGTCCTCAGCTATTAACCCTAAACACTGTCAAAGTGCTATCTTTCCAACTTACAGGGTATATTTAATGAAGTTTTCTCATCAAAAATACGGCCCAGTGATCCTGTATGCAGGTGCTACACTCTAGCAATTGCTGAAGGAAGGCTGTAATTAGCATGCCATTCCCTCTAGGATCAGCAAAGTATCATTAGGTTTGCCCTCAAGCAGAATAGAAGTAGAATGCTTTACAGTAGACTGGAATCTGACTTCGTGCATCTAATGTAGTTTCTTACAGTGAGGTGGTCAAAAGTAATGATTTTTTAAATCTATTCATGCAATGCACAATTTAATTGGTCAAGATTCACAAATATTATGCTTCATTGTTATTATTATTAGTACTGATTTTTTTATTGTTGAGACAGGGGCTGACTATAACCCCCAAGCTGCTTGAACCAGTCTCCCGCTGCCCGTTTCAGCCTCCCAAGTGCTGTAATTTTAGGCATGTGACACGATCCTAGTTTATTTATGTAACTTTTATCTTAATGTTTCCAAACCCATTTAAAAAGGTAAACTCTACTTCTTCGATAACAAGAGTGCTAGTGTACCACACATGACCACAACTATAACAATGCATCTAAAATGAATCTTGCAGAGTATCTTCACAAAGATAGCTGCAAGAATTCTTTAAAGTGAAAATTCTTATTGATAATTGATGCCACTTTGACTGACCCATTGGACAAGCAAGAGGTTAATACATGAAGATGGGATGCAGTTTCCAGCTCTGGACCCAAGCACTGTCAGCGACATAAACACCAAAGCTGTATTATCCAACACAAGAGTTAGGAGCCTCATGAGACTACTGAGTCCTAGGACTGAAAACTAGCTCACGTCAAGATGTGCTGTAAATGTATAGACACGTGGAATTTTAAAGGCAGACTACCAAAAATAGATTAAAAAGTAGTTTATGGTGTTCAGATTAATTGCGGGTTGTTGACTGCAGTTTCTGTCATGCCCAGCTCCTGCAGTCATTAAGTCCCAATGAAATCACACAGAGATCTACATTACTTTTGCTCTGATGGCCTAGTAGCTTAGGCTTCTTATTAACTCATAACTTATATTAGTCCATAATATTTGTCTGTGTTAGCCATGTGGCTTGGTGCCGTTTTTGGCAAGGCAGATACATCTTGCTTGCTCAGGTCTGGATTCCTCTGTCTCTGGGTGACAACTGCAGATTGAAACTTCCCTTTTCCCAGAATTCTTGTTGCCCACCTCTACTTCCTTCCTGGTCGTCCTGCCTATACTTCCTGCCTGACTACTGGCCAATCAACATTTATTTAAAATACAAGTGACAGGGTCGAGACCATTGTCCCACAGTAGCGAATTAGCAGGATAATGTTAAGAATTTACTGAGTTAAGTATAGTATGTTAAAATTAATGTCATCAGTTTGTTTAACTCACAACTTAAAACCCCTTAGGTGGTTTGCACAGTTTCACTGTTGGGAAGGATGATTCCTTTTGTCTTTAGACCCAAAATAAATACTCATTGAAGGAGCAAAATAGAGAAGTGAGGAGGAGGAGGAAAGCACTATCTTTCCAAAGAGCGCTAGTTAAGAAGGCACCTTGCTATGGTTTTAGTTTAGAGAATTATAATTTAAAGCAAAAAATAATAAAATCCTATGATAGTTTTCCTTTTCCCATCTCCCCCCCGTGTGTGTGTGTGTGTGTGTGTGTG
>LOEQ01000419.1:1087912-1111712 GCA_001685075.1 Bramus lutescens | reverse complement strand
CACACACACACACACACACACACACACACACACCAGACTGGGTGAGGCTAAGCAGAGAGAGGTCAGTTTCTCCACTGATCAGCCTTGTCCTGGATTCCTGGAGTATGAAGAGGGAGAAGTCCAGAAGGGATCCTCTGACATCTCCCAGGGACCTTCAGGAGAAGGGGAAAGAAAAACTTCCAGGCCTCCTTAGTAGAGGGGCACCTCTGCTAAGTGCCAGACTCCAGAGGTTAGGCTTGGCTCAAACCAGAATTTATATCTCTGCGGGCTGTGTTCTTCCCACCCTGAGCTCAACAGTCCCTTCTGACTAGAGGGGATTCTGTGGAGGGGAGGGAAGCCAGTTATGGGGAACACAAGCGGGTAGAAAGAAGAAGCAGGGAGCAGAGATGTCAGGAGAGAGAGAGAGAGAGAGAGAGACAGAGACAGACAGAGACAGAGAGACAGAGAGAGGAGCCAAAGAGATGGAAGTCAGGGTACCTGTGCTGTGTGGAGTTCAGGTCTCTCTCCCTTCAGCCCCATTTTCCCGCTTCCTGATTGCTCCTCCAATCACTTTTGTGCATCTGGGAGAGTAAGCTGCATTGTCATGGGCTGTAAATTGTCAGGACACTTCCAAGACTTGTTCTCAGATGGCGGGAGCTTGAGGGAAGCATTCCCCTCCAGGTTCCAGCTGATATTTGGACTGGTGGAGAACCCGTTTTGTTCAGTCATTGAATGGCTTTGAGCACCTACTATCTATATATTAACTTCACCTACTATCTATCTGTTAACTTTATCTACTATCTATCTATTAACTTCACCTACTATCTACCTATTAACTTCACCTACTATCTATTAATGTCACCTACTACCTATTAACTTCACCTACTATCTATTAACTTCACCTACTATCTATCTGTTAACTTCACCTACCATCTATTAACTTCACCTACTATCTAACTATTAACTTCACCTACTGTCCATCTATTAACCTCTGGGGACATGACAGTGAGGAAAGAGATACAGTCCCTGACTCCAGTGTCTCAGGGGCATGACACAGGTGGGGAAACTGAGGCAAAGTCTCACAGCCAGTAGTGGTTGGGACCAAACTTCTCAGGCAAGATTTTGGATCTCACATTGTCAGGCCTATACCTCTTACTTTCTTCCCTTGGTGCCTATCAGTCCTTTGGAGATGGGAATGTCCCTTCTAAAGTGAGGGCTGCCTCATAGGTGTGGATAATAGAAGCACCTACCGCATTATATTTTCTTAAAGAGTGTTGTTGGAGGATGTGGCAAGGAGAGGTGAGAAGAGCAATTTCATGGAACTTAGACCCTGTCCCCCCACAGCCTTTGGGACCCCCACAACCTTTGGGACTCCCCCACAGCCTTTGGGACCCCCACAACCTTTGGGACTCCCCCACAGCCTTTGGGGAACCAAGCCACCTAGATTCCCCCCATGGAGAGCACACAGTCCTCAATCTCCACTCTCTCCCTGTCGAATGCAACAGGCTACCATCTGGGTGCAGATAATGCCAGGGAGCCCCTAGGATCACCAGGATCACCATCTAACTGATTGCCCATCTGCCTCTCCTGGAGAATGCAGGAAAGGCCCAACTCACAGGAGATAGAGCCTGTGGCCCACAAAAAGCCTGGTTCTGGCTCCCTGGCCCACCCTCTTAGTGCTATGCTTCCCAAGGGCAAGTGCATTTATCCCACAAATATCCTATTGGACTCACCACAGGCCTCTTGGTGCAACCTAAAATGGCTTGGTCTGTGCTCAAGTAACCCGAGGCCTCCAAGACCTTAGATGTCTGTTTCCGCATCTGTTCATAGGGGACTTAGTCATTTCCAAGCCCACCTCCTTTTCTAAATGTGTGTGGATTCTACAATCTCGAAAAAGATCACTCCTCTCTGTAGGTACCAATGTGGTGGGGATGCGGCTAAGCAGAGTTGGTAAAGAGACTATCTAGCCACTCTGGAGGAAGGTTCTCTTTCATCACTGGCCAGCCAATGGCTGAGAGGCCAAGGATGGGCTGAATGGGGGGGGCATTACTAGACAAGAGTCACCTGTCTGTTCTGCTAGGACACACATGAGGCCTAAAAGGCTTAAAGGTCCTAAAGGGCCACCTCTGCAGGGTATCAGACTGGGACCAGCATGTAGTGGGTCTCTGAAGACCTCTGCACAGTTTAGAGAGGTCGAGAACACATTACCTTGGACCTCTCTGGCCAAGACAGAAGCTGGGAGCCCATTTAGTAGCATCTTCTCTGTTTTAAAGCCAGTTTGGAAACAACATAGGAAAACTTCTGTCACAAGGATGTGTGGCTGGGTGAGGGAGCAGGGAGGAAGAGCTCTGGGCCCCGAGATCAAGCTGGGACTGCAGGAGTCTGCCCAGTCGAGAACCATGAATTGTGTAGAGAGAGTCAGAGACACCCCCTGCTCTCCACAGCTCCAGACCAAAGCCGGGCCTTGGTTTCACTCATTCACCATCTTAGCAAATTCCAAGTCCCTTCAACAAGGCAGGCCTTGTGGGCTTCTCAGGCCCCTGTGGAGCTGCAGAGCCCTGCTTTCTTCTCCACTCCTGCTGGGGCAGATCTGATGATTTTGCCTGTCCTTCCCCCTGCCAACTGACCTCACCCCTATCTTCCATCAGGAGACCCTCCTTGAGGGTCTCTCCCTCTACAGGAGGGCTCCCTGACTCACAGACAAGCATGTGTACATTCTCATGCACAATCCCGTCCTCATACATACATAATCTTTCATCGCAGGTGCCTGCATGTTTCCGCACATCTTCCTCCTTTACCCAGCAGCCGTCTGTCACCCTTGGGATGGCCCTAGTGAATTCTTCCTCTCAGCCACCAGAGCTGCTATCTGTGGCTCCCGGGGCTCCAGTCTGGTTCTGCCACAGTCCCTGTGTATGTCTGTCCATCACTGAGTAGTGACAGGTACGTAGTCCTACCCTGCAGGTCCTTCTTAGTCAGCTGCATGCAGGTGCCCTCCCCAGCCCTGTGCTCTGTCTTCTACTTGAGACTTACTAGAACATGCTCTTCCTGCCTGTGAAGTTTGGGGTGACAGCCTTTGTAGAACCATAAATTTAGATTCTAAGGCTTTTCCATATTTTTTTAACTTTGCCTTATATGTCAAATGAGCACAGAAGAGATGTATTGGGGCTAGCTCTGCAAAGCAGTGAACAATGTTGATTACTCTATCTTACTGCCATTAGAATAACATCATCCTTCAAGGTTCCTCTCAAGTGCTCATTCCTCCAAGAAGCACGCTCTAATTCTCAGCATTTAAGTGGGCTTACAGACATCCCTCTCCCTTCCATCCCCCCTCCTTCATAAAGGCAGGGTCACATGGAGGAAGTCTGAGGTGAGGGAGACCATAGGTGGAGTCAGCCTCCGCTAGGAAGTGTTGAATCCTTGCCCTTGTTCCCATCCCTAAGGTGTCCATTTCTTTCTTCCCATCTATGGTCTTGGAATGACTCTTCCTTGGCAGTCTGGCAGATGCTGAAGGCTGATTCACTGGCCCATTTTGGATTTTGACGAGACCCAGATGGCAGAGATGAGGAAGTGAAGGCCTGGAGTTGAGGAAATCATGAAGAAAAGCCTCAAAATGCTTAAAATATACCATTGAGATTCTCAGATGTTCTGAGCTTGGGGTGGATTGTGGCTTAAAGAAACAATGATGCTGAAATATCAATTAATTTCTTGATCAATCAGTATCTGCAGGGAATTTGCTGTACTCAGTTGCTGGGGATCCAGAGATGTTGGTGTGTGTCTTTGGCCCAAGGCATTCATAGTTTTCTGGGGCACAAGCACGCATGCATGCGTGCACGCACACACACATACATACACCCATACATGGAAAAGGTGTAGGCCATGTCATCCTGGCAATGGAGCAACAAAGGTACAAGGTGAGACGGGAAGAGACAACTTCCTAAAATAGACAAATGGGGCAAGTCAGGAGTCGCTTAGCCTCCACACACCATGGGTATCAAGACCCAGAGGACCTTCATTTGCCCCTCCCATCTCTGGGAAAGACTATGAATCCATGTAAAGTGTAGGTGGAATTGTGAAGGCCAGAGCTGTGCTTCCAGACGGAAGATGGTGATCCCCTGGAATATGATCAGCACCTGAGTAGGATAGCGTGGACCTGGTCCCTGGGTCCTAGGCCTGGCAATGATGTTAGGTTTCTGTCTTTACTGGTGGAACTGCTCTTTTGGCCTCTATGAATGGGCATCTCACATGCACATGCAGGATAGGGGGTGATCTGTCTCTAACTAGCTTAGTCACACCCACCCAACCCATGGCTCCTGTGTGATGCTACTGGTTACCTAGACTTGCTGGAATGGGACACAGTTGTCCTAGACAGACAGAACCCCAAACTCTGCTGTTGTGTGTGGGATGCTTGGGCCTGGCTCGTGCTGGGCAGCTCATGTCCACTGCCTGTGTTTGAGTTGGCTATAATACCCTGATGATTGCAGTATTCCTCTGGGGACTGGCTAGGATGGCACCATGAAGACTGTCTCGGTGGACAGTGACAAGCCCCAGGCCCCTGCTGATAGGTCAGTTTGGAGTCTTTCCAGGAAGGCATGTAAGCATGTAGAAATCAGGTGTGGGTTTGAGTTGTGTGGTGTGCTTTCCTTTCTGAGGAAGAGCCTGGACTCTCTCCCAGGGCTACTCTCACTTTTTCCTCTTGTGGCCAACTTCCCCTCTCCCAGAAGTAACTCCAGGTTAAAGGTCAAGTCTCCTAGAGTTAACCTCTGGCCCTGGCCTGCACAGACAGCTGGGGTTGGTACTGGGCTCTTAGAGAAACAGTTTTGGTCTTGGGGGCCTGGGGGTTCCCCCTCTTCCGTGAAGGAGGCATGGTGAAGAAGAACCCCAGTCACTGGGCCCTTGCCAGTCATGAAGGCCTAGTCTTGAAGGGGTAGGAAGGAGCCATAAATGCCCTGTTGCTAGCCTGCCCAGCTGCCTTTTGGGCACCACAAGGATTTCAAGACAAAGTAACTCAAGCCACCAGATTTCCAGGTCTCTCCAAATGGCACCACCTTCTAGTCTGTCCTTTCCCTTACCAGCTTTGAGGCCACCTCCTTATCAATTCTGCTCTGGAATACTGGGGGTGGGGTGGGGTGGGGCAGGCAGTCTTCGGAGAGAGCAATCATTTTAAGTGAGGCTCTTAAACTGAAGAATTGGTGCTTAATTGTTTACGCATGGGTATTTACAACACAGGGCAAGCAAACGGGCCATGGATCTCTCAGTGGCCCCTCTGATCACAACACAAAACACTGGCTTTAACAGACAGTTTTAAACGCCTTGGCAGGCTCTTGGCTCTGTGGCCGTGAACCAGCTTGGCCCTGCCTATTACAGAAGCAGGTGGCACAGGAACACCTGTGCTCTGCACTGTGCCCAGAAAGCGAGCTGATGGATAGTGATGGAGGACTGATTTGGTTTTTAACTGAATATTCAAATTCAGCTAGGAACAGACTTTTTTTTTTTTAAGAACGGTTTCAGGTTTATGGAAAACTTGGGTGGACAACGCAAAGCTCAAGGCCTTTCTTTGTTCACAGCTTCTGCTGTGGCTCAGATATTGGTTTGTCACCGTCTTTACCTTATTCCAGCTACTGCTGAAACACTGTAAATTAAAACTGATACTCTATGCAGATGTCCCTAGCCTTTACCAATGTCCCCTTTCTGTCCCAGGATCCTGCCTCTAGGACACCACTTTGCATTTTGTTATCATGACTCCTTGGGCTCTTGGCTGTGGTTGTGCCTCTGTTTTGATGACTGTTGCATTAGAAGGAACCTGGTCAGGTTCCTGTAGGGTGTTCTGCTCCTGGGATCTGGCCAGTGTTTTCCCATCACTAGACTGGGGTGTGGGTTTGGGGAAGGAAGATCACAGAGGTAAGGAGTCACTGCGATCACATCATGTCATGTTGAAAGCACCGGGTCTCCCCCCATTCATGCCCCAGCAACACAGTCCCAGTACCTGTTGTTAGAACTCGATTCCCGCTACTCCCTGAGGCAGACATACTAACCCATCAGTCTCCTGTCTCTGGCCAGCTCACCAACCAAGACTTGCAAGTCTGGGACTGAGTGGCAGGAGAAGCTTAAAGATGTGCACAGCAGCTGCAGACAGAGGCAAACCGTCGTACCAGCCTGGTAGATAACAGAGCAGGGGACCAGCCTAAAGTGTTGTTGTCCTCAGAGTGACGATAGATGAGCTCTAGAACGAGACTGGAGTCGGGGAGGGAGAAGACAGCCTGAGAACATGGCCAGATCATGGCTCCATCAGGCCAGGCTCTGTCTCTCTTGCTTGGTGGAGTACTCAGGTGGATAAGCAAGGGGTCTAGACGAGAGTAGGTGGCCATGGTTATTGGAATAATAAAACTGACATTCTTTCTCAAATCACAGCCTCTTCCACAATAACACTCTGAATCTCAGCCATACAGAAATGAACTCGAATAAGAACCCTGGCTAGGGCATCAGTAGCTGTTAGCATCAGGAGTATTTCTCTTTCACAAGTAGATGTATTGACATAAAAAGTCTGTGTCAGAGATGGTATTACAGGGGAAGACGCCTTCCTTTCAGCTCCATGCCCTAAAATTCTCACCAATTGAGACACAAGTGATCAGTCACTTCATGCCCCTTATGGAAGGCTGTCAGCTGCTGGGCTGCTGGTTCTGTTGGTATTGGCTATGGATTGAGCTCCAATGGGCAGTATCCTATCCAACTGCTCAGGGTCCCAGTCCAGCTTCAGCTCACTGGAGGATTCAGGGCTAAAGGATAATCGCCTATGATCTGATACATCAGACTCCTTGAGCCCAAGGAAACAGAAGGGCCAGGGACATCTTAGGAATAGTCCCCAGGTCATAGAGAAGTCGACTTGGCCTGACTTATGCACCTTGAAACCCAGTCCTCCTAGGTGCACATTGAAATGGCCTCTTGAAGAAGGAAGCCTTTCTGAAGGACTCTTGGAAAGGAAGAAGCTTGGCCTTGCTAGCTAAAGAGGAGCCTGGGGACCCCAAGGGTTGGGACACTGCTGTGCCTAACACTGCCCGACTTCCAGGGAATGATTGAGATGCTTTCTCCTGCACAACAGCTGTCTGTTGACTTTTCCTGTTCAGGCTCCAGCCTCGTGTGTTTTCCTTTCTCTGCTCTTCAGAGCATCTGGGTAACTAGGGATTCAGGAGCATGGCAGAGGGAGCCCAGCTAGATTGTCAGGCCAGGACCCTGTTGGGAGGACAATGGTAGAGAGAGTTGGAGTTTCCTCATATGTAGATTTCAGTTTTCCTTACAGTCTTCTTTCCCCTCAGTTTTTCCTGTCCACTCTGCTGGCTCGGTTTCTGATGGGAGCACCATCTGTCCCCAGGCCCACTTCAGTCCCATCCTGTGACTTCTTTCCCTTCTTTGCCTGCCAGTGAGAATGCTTCCTGGTCCTAGTCAGCACCCTATTCTCTGACTCCTCCTCCAGCATATTCTTTGTATCACCTGCTTCAGGGCCCTAGGAACAGCTGTTGAACATGTGGCAGAGCTTAGGGAATCAGTGTCTGCTGTGTGCCAAGCCCTCCCGGCCTCATGTCAGTGTAGGACACTAGAACCTTCTAGTGTTTATAGGATGGTGCAAGGAAGAAGAGAGAGATAACAAAAGGACTTTTCATGGCCCCTCTTCTTTTCCATGTCCCTATTTTCAAAGAAAAGGCAGGAAAGGAGGAAGGGAGGAGAGGACAGAGCTAGGCAATACCAGCTGTAATGAGTTCAACAGCTGATGCCTACGGAGCCCAGGTCCTTTCTCTCTCAGGTAGGGTCTCATGGAATCCATGATTCATGAGACTACTATGTAGCTGAAACCTCCGACTCACTGTAGCTGAGCATGACCCTGAACTCCCGATCTTTATGCCCCCATCTCCTGAATTCCAGGATTGCAGGTGTGTGCCACCATACCAGGCTACACACCAATCTGTCTTCATTGCAAATAACTGAAATGGAGCCTATCCTCAACCAAGCAAGGCAAGGATGGACTCACAGAGCTGAGCTTCAAGAACAGTAGGCTCTGCTGCCTGGGGGACAGATGGCCTGAGATCCATCAGAACCACTTCCCTGCCCCTTTTGGCAGCTTCCTGCTTAGCTACACACACACAAACACAAACACACACACACGCGCACACACACACACTCACACATGCCATGCCTCCAGCCTTGCATCTCACCACCAGGCTTTTCTGTTTCTTCCTTCCTCAATTATGACATCTCAGGTAGCAAGAGGACACTGGAGTCTCCAGAGAGAGACTGTGAGGGGCAAACTTCAGCAGACTTCTGGCTGAGGGCAAAGGAGATGAGGCTGTAGGTCAGGCTCCCTCCCAGGAGTAAGAGCAGTGCTAAGAGGAAGGCTGTGGAAGGCAGACAGCAACTGTGTCCACTCAAAGACCATGGCATCCATTCTTATAGACTTGAGATCATACCGCCACCATATCTTCATAGGGTCGCAAGAGGAAAGCCTCCTAGGGCTCCCATGGCTTTCTTGAGACCTAGGGCTCCTGAGTGGCAGACACAGGAGAGCTAAGTGCTTCCCAGCAGGGACACTGAATGGTTCCCAGTGGGGACTCAGGGGCCAGGGTACTTGGGACTGAATCTGGCCTGTAGAGCTTTGGGAAAATAGCTAACACTTTCCCTCCTTAGTTGGCCTGTTGGTATAATGGCAATAGTCGTTTGTCATGGTGGCCACTTCCCTGGTCACAATCCTCTTCTTGAAGGATTGCAAGCTATGTAGGACTACCCTTGTGTGGTATGAGCACCCGATCAATGTTGCATATTGTGATCACGGGACTCCACAGCTTTCAAAACTCCTTCACACATGTTATGTCACTTGACCTTTATAGCAGCCTTGAGAAATGGGCAGGATGATCAGCTGACTCTCCACTCCCTCCCTCGCCTAATGAACTGCATGGACTTGTAATCTATCTCAAAAAAAAAATCACCCTCCCAAACAAACAGCTCAGTTCCCACTCAGGGTGAGCTGGCAGGCATTCTGCACCCTGCTGTCCCTCTCGCTCTTGTGAATATGGATGAAGAGGAGAAGCTGGGAGCATGGCTGGGAAAAGCAGGACCCTTTCCTGAGGAGTTCATCTGACCCCCTCCCTAGGCAGTTAGGTCTCAGAGTTTGCAGGATTGAGGAGGAACGAGAAGAGTGGCATCTGCCAAGGGGACATGGGTCCGTCATAGAGCCACAGTGCAGACAGTCCTCTGTGGGGGATGGAAGCCCTCCTCTGTGATCTGAGGCTGTCTGGCCCTCCCCAAGGACAGCCTGCTCATGACTACTCTCCCTCCACCAATGGAGAGGCAGACCGGGCAAGATAGATGTGCAGACTCCAGCTCTCACTCCCTTTTCCTGCCCCAGTTTCTCTCCCTGTGATATGGGTGTGATGCTAACAACAGGCCTTCAGGAGAGTCTTTCTCATCCTGCAGAGGAGCAAGTGGGTGATGGGAACTGATCTTTGCCATAACTCTGACTGTGCAGGGGCCTGGGCCAAGCGGCCATCCCATGTCATAGCTGTAAATAGTGCAAGGTCAAGGTGCTGAGGATAACAAAGAAGCCAAGGGCTAAAAACCAGAGACCGACCAGTCAGACACACATGAGCGGAGGCTTACATTCCTAAGAATGGTATGTTCTGCATGTGTCAAGTGAGAACTTCCCGGCACCGGCCTGCTCCTTTTAAGGCCTCCTCAGCCTTGTTCCTCTGTGGGAGAAAGCTCCTGGCTAGGCTGTATCTCTCAGAGGCCCTTTCTATACCAACTCCCTCCATGTCCCAGAAGCCAGCGGGACTCCCTTAACTCCCTTCCCAACTTTGCTTCTCCATCCCAAGTTTATTTTCCAGTCAAAGGAGCCTGTCAGTTTGCTCACCCCTGCTGCCCTGGTGCCTGCCAGGTTGCCTCCAGGAACTCTCCAGCACTGCCCATCTTTCCCGATACAAGGCTGACTGTTCTCAGCCTCTGTTCATCAAAACAGAAGGCCAAGTCAGAGGAATGGGTCCTTGAGCCAGGCCCTACCCATGACTGGCAGCTAAATCAGGTCTCTCTCGTCGGATCCCAGTCTTCCCAAATTAAAGACAGATACTTTTGTCTTATCCTATCCCAGTCTGGCCTGCTGCGACTCCACACCCATCTGGAACCTTCATATCTTGTCTATGTGCGGTACTCGGTGCGGCCTTTACTCACAGCGTCATTGCTGAAAGATAAGGAGATACCCTAAGCTAAATCATATCCCATGATCTCTTATAACAACCTAGGTAACCTGTAAACTGAAACCATGGGGCTCAGGAATTCTGTGGCCCTTTGGAGGCTACCTCTTGGATATGCCCTGCCTGACATCTCACTGGGATATCCAAGCAGGCTGTGATGATCCCGGGATGCATCGTCTAGGGGCTGAGTCTGCAGAAAGGCAGCAGGCCCCATGCAAGGGAAGGGACGAGTGTCTGCAGGTAGAGCAAGGCAATTTCACCCCATTTGGAGCGCCTACGTTTTAAAGAGAAATGCTTGTCAAATTATGTCACAATAGTCCCAGGCATTCTGGCCTATCTCAATTGCTGCATGGAATCAGAAGTAATACAGCGTGTTGCCGTATCATCAACTGGTGGCTTCTCTTCCTGAGCAGCTTTTACCCAGCAATTAAGTGAAATTATGTGACTCAGTATGGAAAGATAATCGCTGGAGGAACTCTTCTGATTGCGTTCTCCGCACGCACGTGCGGCGGGTGACCGCGCAAACAGCAGGATGGCGGGAGAGGAGATTAACATGGAAGGGCTGCTGTCAGCCGCAGCGTGGCTGTGTGCCTGCCGGACCACGGATAGAATGGATTATGGGAAGGAGAAGAAACAGAGGTGGAATTCTTCCTCATACTGGGCTAGAAAGGAAGCTGCAAGAGATCTGACAGAATGGTCTAGAGCAGTGTAGTCAGGATGCTAAGAAGGAACAGAGAGTCCTAAACTCCAGCAGTGATAACAGCTCAGGTGCCCTGTCCCAGCCAGCCAGGGGTGCAGGGCCACAAAACAAGACCTTCCCAGTACGCATGTTGAGAGGCCTGGAATGTTCTTGAGCCTCCCTCTCAGTTTTATCCACGTCTGCCTGGCTTAGACCCCCACCTGAATATTCCTCCCTCCTCCCATCTGTTCCACGAACTCTGGGCCTGGAAGTGCAATTGTTATGCTCCCCCATCTTGGTCCTCCCACCTCAGCTGAGCCCCAATGTGCGTGCATGCGTGCTTTCGTGAGTGCGTGCGTTCGTGCGTGCTTAGTTTCTATCCTGTAAAGAGGAAGAAAGGAATGTAGTGAGTGAAAGGGCAGGAGGAGCCAGGAGCCTTACCATGGGGGGAGAAGAGGCCAGGATAGAATTCCTTGGTTAGTGGAGGAACAAAGGCATCTGTGTATGTGGTTTGGCCACTGGACTCCCAGCCAGCGCCAGCTGTACACGGCTGTTATCTTTCAATGCGGTCTGGGCGCCAAGAGGCAACCTTGGAGAAGACTCATGCTGAGGGGGACTGCTGGGGCATAGCCCAGGCCCCAGCAGCAGCTTGGAGGACTGAGACTCAGTCACTTCTGATTTATGATCGTGTTTCTGTCAGCGCTCTGCAGCTTGACGGCAGATGTCTGCTTTAGAATACAAAGGCAGGTCTTCACTCTGGAGCTCGGCATACTCCGTTCTCCATACTCTGACTCCAGCCATCTTATCGGGTTCTTACTGCCCACCCGCCGTGCTTCAGCCAGACTGGATTATTCACTGTTTTGGAAAGTGTCTGCTACTGGAAATGGAAATAGTTGGGTTGCTGTCACAGTCTCCTCCTATGCCATGTAGACATTGCTAGTGGACCCGGCCTCATTTTGATGCCTTCTAGGAAGACGCTGCAGGCAGCCACTATTGAGTGAAGTACTGTGAGATTTGGCTTAAATCGAACTTGAATTCTGTTTGCCGCCCCTTCTTTCCATTACTCCCTCTTACTGCCTTGGCTCCCCTCCCTCTCCCCCACCCCTGCTTGTCTATCAAAATCCCATCCTGCTCTCAAGATCTGACTGAAATGTCAACTCCTCCATGGGCACCTCCAGGTCCCATTAGACTGTCCTTCTTGTGGATAATAGCAGGGTCTTTGCTCTATGAAGGCTCCTAAGGGTTGATTGAATTTTGTTTTACCTATGAGAGAAGGTCTCTCTATGTAGCCTGGGCTGGCCTTGGACTCATGGAACCTTCTTACCTCAGCCTGCTGGGTTCTAGGAGTATATGCATGAGCCCCAATGAGGGATTTTAATGTCAGTTTCCCCTCCTTCCAGTTTTTCAGTCTGGGCTTCTCTGAACAAGGCACAGATATATTTTGACTGTGCAATTTGAGATGGAGCTTCATTTGGAAGTAGCAATAAATTTGACAGAGGGGAAGGAAGGAGGGAGGGAGGAGGGAGGAAGGAAGGAAGATTTCACATGTAACAGGTACATACAACTTATTTCCCTCTTTTTTTTTGTTTTTCAATACAAGGTTTCTCTGTGTAGCCTTGGCTGTCCTGGAACTTGCTCTGTAGAGTGGGCTGGCCTCAAACTCGCAGAGACCTGCCTGCCTCTGCCTCCTGAGTGCTTATTTTCCTCTTTGACCAGTATATTTAAGTCAGCTTGAGTGGCTGAACAATGATTTTTCTACTGTAAAATAGTGGTCCCAGCTTTGCTGTCATGGGGCCTGCCCCACAAGAAGGAAGAAAGGTGCCCTTACCAGTTAGTCACTCTGCTCTACATACCAAACACCACTTAAACTCGAAAACCAAAATAAACATTCCAACTAAAATCCTATGGAATCAAAGTAGCACAATTATGTAAAGTGTGGGCCAAATTGAAACAGAGCTGCTAAGAGTGATGCCAGTAGGCATTGCTGCCTTTTGGAGACTAATAAACACGGAACCTGCAGGGTTAGGAACCACACCCATGACTTCTTCATTAGGCTGACCCGTGAGAGGGGCTAACCTGTTCCTAGGTTGGTATTGGCTACTCTCAGTCCTCAAGGGAAAAGAAAAACAAAATCTCAGATTTTCCCACAGATTTAATATGACAAATTTGAGCTCACGATCAAAGACTACTAAACCAAGGTAGTGCATGTGTGTGTATGCGTGTGTGTATGTGTGTGTGTGCATGTGAGTATGTGTGTCTGTGTGTGTGTGTCTGTGTGTGTTTTGGGAAGGAACCAAGAAAAACCAAATCACAGAAACCACAAAGAAATTATTCTCCTAAGAATTCAGGACTTTGAAATTAGCAGATACAGAAAGTTAAAAAATAAAAACTAAAGAAAATGTCGTAAGCAAACAATGAGATCCTAAAAATGAGCAGGCAACAGAGACTAATGAAATGACCAAGATATTAGAAAAATAGCCAACTAGAACATATATAAATAATGTAATAATTGAAATAGGGAATTAAGTAGAGAATGAAAGAGCAGATTAAACACAGTTAAAGGGAGAAAAGAAATAATTTGGAAACAATTACCCAGCATGTAGCACAGGAAAGCCAGGGAGTGGAAAATATGAATGAGCAGCTTGATGATTTGCAGAACAGAATAAAGGTGTCCAACACATTCCCAAGCCATAGTGTTAGAAGAGAGAAAGAGGGGGCTGGAGAGATGGCTCAGCAGTTAAGAGCATTGACAGCTCTTCCAGAGATCATGAGTTCAATTCCCAGCAGCCACATAATGGCTCATAGCCATTTATAATGGGATTTGACGCCCTCTTCTGGCATGAAGGTGTACCTGCAGATGAATATTAAATATTAAATATTTAAAAACTCATACTGAAAAATATTTTAAAAAAAGAAGAGACATAGGATAAATACAAAAGAAGAGTTGTGTGAGAGGAAGTCTGAGAGTTAGTCATAGCTTAGAAGGATGAATTAACAGAGAAACAAAACAGAATTCACAGAAATAAACCCACATTTAGACTTCAGTGAAACTCAGAACACTAAATACAGAGAAGGAGGCAGAAAAAAAGACAATATCTCTGAGTAGCCATGAACAACAGACTTCTTGACCACAGCAATGGAAAACCAAAACACAGTGGACCAATACCTTCAAAGCATAGAGAAACGGCCAATACATCTTTCCTGAGTGGCTTTAAGTGGTGCCTAACCTAACAAATGATGGCAAACGTAACCAGCTGAACACATGTTCTTACTACCTCACAGTTTCTCTAGATCAGATATCTAGTACAGCCTAGGGGTTGGACATCGTTCCATAGGTAAGAGCACTGCCACACAAGCATGAAGAGCCAGGGTTGAATCCCCAGCACCCACATAAAAACCAAATGTGGCCATGAATGTGCCTGGAGCTCCAGCTCTTTGAGTGCTAGAGATAGGCTTGCCGGCTGCCACTCAAGTTCCAGCTTCAGGGAGAGACCCTGTCTCAAAGGAATAGAGCAGGACACCTGACCTCCTCCTCTTGCCTCTGCATGTACACACGGGCACGCCACATGGGCGTGCATGCCTCTGCAACACATAAAAGCCTCATGTAGCCTAACTGCATTCTGCTTCAGAATCTCACCAGATTCGTCTAGGGGTAAGCTGGAGTTGTAATCCGACATGAAGACTGACTAGGGAGGGCTCTGCTCCAGAGTCCTTCAGCCCACTGAAAGAATCCATTTCTGTGTGGCAGTTGAATGGAGGTCTTTATTCTCTTCCTGGCTATGGACCAGGGGCTACTTTGAGCTGCTAGGGGCTCCCCACAATCTCTCGCCGTGTGTTCCTCTTGATAAGCCCACTCACAACAAGACTGCCTACCCTTTAATAGCCAGCTCACTATGATGGAGTCTTACAAATAAGGACCATGTGAGGGTCAGCCCATCACTGGCACCTCATTGTCACCCCAGCCTTATCTGTTACTTTCTGGTTGCTGTGATGAAGTACCTGGCACAATGCAACCAAAGGAGTAAAGGTCATTGTGGCTTACAGTTCAAGGAGATACAGTCCATCCTAGCAGGGACAGGAGGCCAGCTGGCCATGGTAGTCAGGAAGGGAAGAGATTGAATCTGGTGTTCAGCTCTCTTCTCCTTTTTGTTCAGCTCAGGACCATGGGATGGAGTGCATACATTTAAGGTGGGTCTTACCACCTCAATCCATTACAGACATGCCCAGGGACTTGTTTCCATGGTGATTTTAAATCCCATCAAGTTGACAAGATTATTTATAACACACCTCTGTCCAAGGGGATGAGGTCAAACCCGAACACTAGAAGGTTGGGATTGTTGAGGCTTTCCCTAGGATTTGCCTGTCCACCTGAGGGGTTAAATGAAAACATTTTCAGACATACAGAAATAGGGTCTACAATGAATATACCTTTATTAACGGATATTCTAAAAGAAAAATTGGTCTTCACTGGAAGGAAAACAGTTTGAAGGGAGGCTCTGAGATAACAGAATAGTGGACGGTTCTCCCAGTGACTGTGTTGTAGGATCTGTTTCATATCAAATTACCCACCAAACCGCAGCCTTAAATAACTGACCTTTGATATTTTGTATATTTTCTGAGGGTCAGTAATCAGAGAGAAGCTTAGCTGGGTAGGTCTGGCTCAGGCCATTTGAAAAGGTTGCAGCCAGGCTCCCCATCCAGGTAGAGGTCATGGGAGGCCAGGTCACCTGCTTCCAAGCCTACTTACTCAGTAGTTCATGGCAGGCCAAATCTTAGTCAGCTTTGAGACCAAGACCCTTAATTCTTTGTCACCTGGGGCACCTGCAGGGGTGCCTAAGTGTCCTTAATAAGCCCAACACAAGGTTCTGGATGGCCGCCATACCTGTTGGTGAGTGTGATCAAATCGTACAAATCCTAATATCTATTTCATAGGATTTTTTAAACTTGCAACTATTATACAAAAATGGAATATACATCAAGAAAATCACTATATGGGGGACTGGTGAGGTGGCTCAGAGGTTAAGAGCACTGGCTGTTCTTCCAAAGGTTTTGAGTTCAATTCCCAGCAACATGTTGGCTCACAACCATCTATAATGAGATCTGGTGCCCTCTTCTGGCCTGCAGGCATACATGCAGACAGAATATTCTATACATAATAAATAAATAAATCTTTTAAGAAAGAAAGAAAACCACTTTCTAGTCCCTAAAAGACCCAGCTAATGGATGATAAAACAATTTAAAACTTTCTAGTAGATTATGGTGGAAACATAGGGGTGAATTTCTTAAGTCTTTCCTGATTATGGCATATATTAAGATTTCTGGTTTCATTTTGGATAAATCAAACTGTCAAATTCATTAACATAAAATGGAAAGGATTACGCTAATTCAGCATATGTAACTTCTCACCAAAGAAACTCACAATAGTCTAAGCACATATAGAATATAACTTTTAATAACTGACGAGAAGCTGTTTAAAGAAGGAAGAACTACATTTGTTCACAGTGTAATGGGGTAGTCAGTCATGGCAGGGAGGGTGTGGCAGCATTGGCACTCAGGCTGCAGAGAGAAGACAGGAAGTGAGGTGGGGCTGTTAATATCAAGTCCCACCCCCAGTGACCCACTTCCTCTAGAGCATTGGTTCTCAACATGTGGGTCGTGACCCCTTGGGGTCACATATCAGTTATCCTGCATATCAGATATTTACATTATGATTCATAATAGTAGCAAACTTACAGTTATGACGTAAAAATGAAATAACTTTATGGTTGGGGTCACCACACCATGAGGAACTGTACTAAAGGGTTGCAGCGTTAGGAAGGTTGAGAACCACTGCTCTAGAGAAACTCCACCTCCTAAAAGTTCCACAGCTTTACAAAAGAATGTCACAGGCTAGAAAGCAAGTGTTCAAACACATGAACCCATGGGGGTTGGGCATTTCGAGTTCAAACCATAGCTCCTCCCAAAAAGCTAACTTCGAAATCACACTGATGTGAGTGAGGATTAAATTTTCAAATCTTTATCTTCTAGAAATCACAGCACATAGCCAAAATCATGCAAGGTCAACATAGTAAAATTAAATTACTATCCAATCCCACACACGTACAGAAGTGCAAAAATCCTAAGGATAATAATAACACCACACCAAGTCTGTCCATGTCTTTAAATATTATATTGGTTCTATCCCAGATTTAACATTAGTAATTCATATACAAAACTATTTGTTTGATCTGGGTGGTGGTGGTACACGCCTTCAGTCCCAGCATTCAGGAGGCAGAGGTAGGCAGATGTCTGAGTTTGAGGTCAGCCTGGTCTACAGAGCCAGTTCCAGAACAGCCAGGGCTACACAGAGAAACAAAAAACAACAAAACAAAACAAAAAAATTGTTTGGTTGATTAAAAGGGGAAATCCCATATATATAAAACATTTACTTATTCATAATTAATATAAAGCAAACGTCTTGGAGACCCAGTGTTAAAGGAGAATTTTCAAACCATTAGAACTCCATTTGAGATCAGTAATAAGTAACAAGTCAAATTTGTGTACATGTATGTAAACGTGTGTGTGCATATGTATATGAAATCATTGTTTCTATACTGCATTTCACTTTAAGTCTTAGTGCACGAAGACAAGAACTAGATAGAAATAACCCCTGTGCTAACTAGGAGGAAACAACATTCTATCATTTACAAAGTCTGTTCACAAGAGAAAACCCAAAGGTATTTGGGTAAATTATTAGAAATAGAAGATCTTAGCTGGGCAGTGATGGGGCATATCTTTAATCCCAGCACTCACGAGGCAGAGGCAGGCGGATCTCTGAGTTTGAGGCTAGCCTGGTCTACAAAAGCTAGTTCCAGGACAGGCTTCAAAGCTACACAGAGAAACCCTATCTCAAAAAAAAAAAAAACAAAACAGAAAATAGGGGCCTGGAGAGATAGATAGCTCAGTGGTTAAGAGCACACTGGCTGCCCTTTGAGAGGTCCTGAGTTCAATACCAAGCTACCACATGGTGGCTCACAACCATCCTTAATAAGATCTGGTGCCCTCTTCTGGCCTGCAGGGATACATGCAGACTGAACATTGTTTACATAATAAATCTTTTTAAAAAAGAAAAACGCTTAAGATTATTGTATTTAAGACCAATAGATAAAAATCAATTGTTTTGTTCTATACTACTTAACATGTTAGTATTTAAAATAGCAATATAATTTGTAATGTACCCTGAATGGATCTAGCACCTATGTGAAGGTGTCATATTATTTCACTAGAGAATATTGGCAAGGTCCTGGAAAATGAGAAAAAAAAAAGCTTATAAATCTTATAAATCTTAAGGCCATTGGAATCAGGAAAATGTCAGTTCCTCCAGGTGTTTCCACAACAGTTCTCATGAAAACAGGGCCAACGAGACACTCAGGAGATGAAGGTGCGCACCTCCAAACCTTGACTACCCGAGTTTGACCCATGACCCATGTGGAAGGAGAGGACCACGACCACCTTCCCGCAAGCCGTCATCTGACCTACACACACACACACACACACACACACGAAGTAAAATAAATTAAGTAAAAAGATGAGTCATGGGCTGAGAGGAGATGCTAGAATATTCAATAACTGAGGTTTAGTGTCAGGATTGAGAAAATGGTTTGAAAATGAAAATAAAAAGAAAAAAGATAGGAGCATCCCACTGCATATGAAGAAACGCAGAAATTGAACACCTAGTGCTAAGTGACCAGATTAACACCACATTTTATGTCTTTAGCTTAATGAAAATGATGACATCTGATAATGTCAGATACTGCTTAGGACCGAGAGCAGCAGAAACAAACCACGTCATTTGATGGGCTGTTAAGATGGGAATGACCTCCATAGGGGACAACTAAAACTGTAGTGGTGGAAGTTGATAACCCCAGCTGTGACTTCAGAGCTATGCTCACTCTAGGCCATCATTACTGGGCTGCAGCGTGAGACTTGTCAAGGGGCTGCGTTATACTTCTTGCAAAAGAAACGAAACAGCAGAGTACACCATTCGGAGTAAATGCTGTTTGGTGGCCATGTTTTCTAGTATCCACGAATGTTGTTTGTGCTGATCTGTAACATAAATCCTGTTCCTTTGGAGAGTGTGTGCTCAAAATTGTTAATAAATACAAAATTAAAATAAAACCTCTTGATTGTACGTGTGCTCCAGATAGCACACGCCTAAGTGTCCATAACTATATCATTTAGAGTTAGCAATATATTTTTAAAGACGCCAGACATCCATCAACAAGAAAATGGATCACTACACAGTAATTTGCCTTCACAATGAAATATCACAGGTTAAACATGGACTAACTATGATTCTATGTAATAGTATGGATAAAACTTCAGAACAATGTTGATCAAATCAAGTCTCAGGAGACTAAATATTAAAATTATAAAGCTAAAAATGTTTTTTTGGAAGCTTTACTAGGGGTTGGGGAGAGAGCTCAGTCACTAAAGTGTTGGCCTCTCAGGTTGAGGACCTGAGTTTGATCCCTTGAACTTATGGGGTTGGGGGAAGTCAGGTGGAGTGGAAACTAACGGAGTCTCAGCACTGAGAAGGTGAGGAGGAGGATTTCTGGGATTTTTTGTCAGCTCTAGGGTCAGGGAGAGACTCTCACAAAATAAAACATCTGATGTTGATCTCGGCTTCACATGCATACGCGTGTCCCTGCGCAGACTCTGAACATTTACATACGCATAAAACCACACTAAGAAACGTGACTGGATATATGTGTCAAGTACAGCTTTAAGAAGAGCATGGTGTATATGTTCATACAGCGGGAGATTATTCTTTTTCCCCTGGCTACATCTGGTTAGGCATGGTTCGATGTACGGCTATGCTGCCCCTTGGTGTCTGATTGGTGAATGGCAGCTGAGCCGCTTGTTATTCTGAGTGCGGGCTGGGCCATACTAGCCAGGCTGTAGCCAGGCTAACCCTACCTGGAAAAGACTGAGCAGCTTTGGGCACTCCTGATTTGAGTTCTCCCTTCTCACTCTGTATAACTCTCTGACCCTGAGAGTAATGAGTGTAACTCCGCTGATATATGTCTCAGGTGAAACCAACTGGTCCTGTGTGTCCCATCCAGGTCCGCCCCCCACCCCATCCCCAGGATTCAGTGGTAGAGCATGCAGTGTCTTCTGGGGAAGGAGAGATGGGGGCTGACGCTCAGAAACCTTTGTCCACATTCCCTTTATGGACTCAAGTCACCTTTTGGGAGATGATGACCTGTTCTAGGGGAAGCTGATGAATACAGAGAAAACAGCATGAGGGGCAACTTAAGGTCATATATGGGTGTCAGGGTTTGCCGTAGAGTTTGGGGAACAGAGAGTAGCCTCCACCCCTTGGCTGTACTACAGGGCTGGTGAAAACCCTTCCTAGGGGCTGGAGAGACAGTTCAGTGCCGTTCAGTGTTTAACTAACGCTTACTGATCCTCCAAAGACACCAGACACCCCAATTGCCTGTAACTCCAGCTCCAGGAGATCTGATGTCCTGGATCTTCCAGCCTTCAGGGACACCTGCACACATATAATAAACATGCATAGACACACATGCACGCACACAAATAAAATATAAATCTTTTAAAAAAAACTTCCTGGTGGTCTGTTGACTGTGAGAGCTGGACCAGGAGCCCCAAATTTTAATGAGGCAGAGATGGCCTGGAAGAAAGACACTGGGGGATCATCTTCAAAGCCCAAGGGGTGTTAAGGCTTTGAGTTACTGAACCATCATATGACCTTGGCCCTGCTGCTCCCTCTATGAAGGTCATTTACTATCAGTTCCAGACCTGCAGCAGGGACCTATGACAGTGTCTGCTCAGTGTTCTGCCTCGTCTGGCAATAACAGAATTGAGCAGGCAGAGCTCTCTGAGAGTCCGATCCGGCAGTAGGTACAACAATGGTCCCCGTGATCTGAAGTAACCTCAGGTCACATAATAGGTACAATGATCCTCGTGATCTAAAGTAACCTCAGGTCACACAGTAGGTACAATAGTCCCTGTGATTTGAAGCAACCTCAGGTCACACAGTAGGTACAGTGGTCCCTGTGATTTGAAGCAACCTCAGGTCACACAGTAGGTACAATGGTCCCTGTGATTTGACGCAACCTCAGGTCACACAGTAGGTACAATGGTCCCCGTGATCTGAAGCAACCTCAGGTCACACAGTAGGTACAATGGTCCCTGTGATCTGAAGCAACCTCAGGTTACACATGCTCCCAGCACAGTTAAGGCAGGGAAGAGCCCGGGTCAGGGTGATGGCTTGAGGAGGAAGGTCTTCTGTTCCTGGAGTAATGTCTTCCTCCTTTATTCCAGACACCATGGAGACGGTGCTGATCCTCTGCAGCCTGCTGGCCCCTGCAGTCCTGGCTAGTGGTAAGAGTCCTTTAGGGTCTACTTATACCAAGCTGGCAGCCGTAGTCCTTTCTGGTAGAAGGTTCTGGCCCTTCTGAACATTAGGATTGAGAGGCAGCTTCACCTCTGGTCAAGGACCTTACCTTCAGTCAGCAGAGAAAAACAGATCCTAATTGAGGTATCCCCACTCCTCCCCACATGGGTCCAGCTGACCTTCTGTTAATCTCTCCAGGTACCTTGGGCTCCTGTGGATTTGCAGCCTAGACTGTAATTAACCCACCTTGACCATATGTGCAAGACATGAGACCGCTTGGTCTCAGTTTCCCCATTTGTCACTAGATGATAGACAGACCTTCTAAAGTGAATTAATGAAAGACATGCTGCAATCTCAGGACCCCACTGAGGCTGAGGCATCCCTAAGCCCAGGAAACCCATCTTCCATGATCTCCATGTGATCCTGCTTCATTCACAAGGGTCCTTTAGTGAGGACGGGGAGCTGTGGGACTGGTGAGGCATCACAGAAAGCACCACTGCCTTCCTCTTGACCATGTCTGTCTACTTTCGCAGCAGCTGAGAAAGAAAAGGATCCATTCTATTATGGTGAGTGAGCTCAGCAACCCTGGGGTGTGGCTCCATCCAAGCGGGAGCAGGCATGTTCTCCTGGCCCTGCTCCTCTTCCATCTCTCATCCCTGGTTCCTTTGCAGACTACCAGACCCTGAGGATTGGGGGATTGGTGTTCGCTGTGGTCCTCTTCTCTGTTGGGATACTCCTCATCCTAAGTAAGTTTGTCTCCTCTTCCCCGTGGTTGATAGACAGATTGGGGGGCAGTGTAGAAGCTCAGCCATTTTGTCTGTGGGAGAGGTCTGCCTCTATGGTATCTCCAGGACCAAGACAGGGCGGGGCAGGTAGTAAGTGCTCAGTAAAACAAGAAAGATGAGCTCAGAAAAATGTAGGTAAGAACAGACAGAGCTAAAAAGAGCAAGTTGGTCTCTGCATCCCCAGGGCAGGAGCTCACCCATCCCAGGAGACAGATGCCATTCTCCTAGTGCTCCTAGCAATGTGTTCCATCCCCCATGAGCTGTGGCATTGAGTGCATCACCCTGATTATTTTTGCTCACCCTGTGAAAGGGCAAAGTCCATCATGGTGGGCAGGAAATGGTGGGGCAGCTTGATCTGTGGTAGCAGGCTTTGACTTGTTCTTATTAAGGCTGACCAGGAAGCAGAAAGCTCAGGATATAACCAGAAGCACATGCAAGACCTCACCCCAACAACCCACTTTGGTTAGCTAGGCCCTACCTCCCAAAGATTTCTTCCGCCCGCCCACAAATAGCACTGCCACTGAGGAGTGGGTATTCAGACACACTCTGCCTGTTGGGGTTCATTTGCCATTTAAACTGCAGCTCCTGGCCTCAGTTGACCCCTGCCCCCTACCTGGAGTTGCTTCATGTGGTAGTGCAGGTGTCCCCTGGCTGTGTCTGGCTGTACCTTCGGCCTGTACAGATTTATGGTGGATCTTCCACGTCCAAGCTGGGGGCTTGACCTTGAGCTGCTGCTGGGAGCACACCTTGGATGGTTTCTTGTGTTTCAGGTCGCAGGTGCAAGTGCAGTTTCAATCAGAAGCCCAGGTAGGGTGCCGGGGCTGTGACCAGTGGGGTCACAGCAGAAGGGACAGGGGAGGGCTGTGCTGTGGACCTGGCGTTTGTCTCAGAGAGTGTAGGAGGCCAAGGTGTGGATGTGGGGATTTCCGAGTGACTTTGGAATAAAGGAGAGGTCACGACATGGAGGTTAGGCCTCTGTGTAAATAGGAACGCTGAGTCAGAACAGGCTAGAACCTTGTCTGGAGGCCTTTGAGACAGCTAGGCTGGTTAAGAGGGAAGCAGAGGACCTCATGGCTGCTCTGAGGGGCAGGTCAATACATTGTCCCTGCTTCTCATCTCTTCCTGAGGCTCTGTGCACTGCATAGACACCGGACCTCCTTTTCTATACCACATTGGGTTACATCCCATTCATTAAAACAGCCAAGGTAGCCATGGGCCTCAAAAACCAGAGGTACACCCAAATCCCGCCTAGGAGCAGACCCTGAAGGGTACCCATAAGTTCTCTTTGCCTGTGTCCCCATCAGTCCTGACTTCTCCATTCCCTCACGTGACCCATGGTAGAGAGTGAATCCTTCGGGGACTCGGAGGGGATGGGCTCCAGAGGCCCTGCTTCAGTGAAGAGAATGGGATGCTCTGTGGTTTGCCCTGGATACCAGTGACAGAATGTATCTCTCCTCTTGTCATAGGGCTCCAGGGGATGAAGAGGCGCAGGTAGAGAATCTCATCACCACAAATGGTAACCGCCAGGAAAGGGTGCCAGGAGAGGGTCTTCCTGAGGTCCGGGGAGGGACCAGACTGGGTGCCGTGAGCCGCTTTGGGGTCCAGCAGACATGCCTCTGAGGTGCCAGGAGAAGGCTCTCCAGGACCTCTGTGATGTTAGCACTTCACCTGTAGTAGAAAGGGGAGCGGGCCCTGCTTTTCGTCCCGCCCGGCTCCCACACGG
>LOEQ01000419.1:1049605-1063745 GCA_001685075.1 Bramus lutescens | reverse complement strand
TAGCTCTTATAGACCAGGCTGGCCTCGAACTCACAGAGATCTACCTGCCTCTGCTTTCCAAGTGTTGGGATTAAAGGCGTGCACCACCACCGCCCAGTTCAGGTTGTAGTCTTTACTGTGAGACTTTGAGACGGTAGAGATTTCAGCACAGCTGAAACGCTGTCATCCTATAGTCGGACACTAGGGGTCGCCACATAACCAGCTTCTCTGTCCTGAGCTTCACTGAGGACTGCAGCCATAATGAGCAGGGAGAGCAGAGTCCTCCTTGGTGACCAAACCTCCCGAAGGAACAAGCGGAGTTGGAGATACACTCTGCCTTCTTCCCCTGACGACCATCCCTTCAAGGTGGGTATACATCACAGTTTAACCTTCGGGCCACCTGGAAGGGTTTGCCCACTCTGCCTTTCCCAGAATGAGGCAAAACCCTGATGCTACTGTTTGCATAGACTCCCGACGTCACCACCCTGATCTGAGCAGATCTAGAAACCTGGCTATCGTCTAGACTCAGTGTTTCCCTCCTCTCAGATCCTGCAGGAGCGAAGATGGGACGAAGTGGGAAAAACAGGTGAAGCAGAGCTCAGCCATCATCTGGACAGCACCAGGGAAATCCTTCTTCATCTCGGTGCCTCAGTTTCCTCATCTGTGGCAAAGCCATAGTGTGCTACCAAGCAGAAAGGGAATCAGCTGAGGCACAAGGCAAGCTCAACCCTGGTCTTGTGGACCGTGTGTTTTAATAGGAGATTTGAATAGGCGGCATGTTCTGGGCACTGTATTGGGCCTTTGGACAAACTAGCATGGAGATTGTCTATAAAAATGCTGTTCAGAAACACACAGAGCATCCCCAGGGCAAATGCCAGCACAAGACCCTTGAGAGGCTGCCTGCACCTAAATAAGTAGATGTAGAAAACCAGCAGTCTTGGGAATCTCTCTCTCAATTCGAGCACATGAGTGTGCATGTGTGTGTGTGTGTGTGTGTGTGTGTGTGTGTGTGTGTATGTGTGTGGGGGGTCATATAAGCAGGGGTCAGAAGCCTTGATTTAGCTGTACCATTTTGCTGAAAGGCTCTGAGAACTGCAGGGAGATGACCCTAGAGAATAGTAGGTCTCATGCCAGAGGCCCCAAGAGCACTTTGCTCCTTCACCTCTTTACAGAGAACTAAGGACAACTGTGACTTCATCTCCTCCTTCGGATCAGGCCAGCAGGATGCCCAGTGCCTCAGCACAGTGCCCAGAAGAGCCAGGAGACTAGCGTCACGTCTTATTGCCGGCTCCAATCCCTGCCCTTTAGGGGCTGTGTATCATTTGGAATCCGCTTGGTTTCCAGAGCCTCGGGTTCCTCATCTGTAACAGGACTATTGATGTCAGCCTGGTCCTGGGATCTGATATGAACGCCCGGAAGATTCTCCGAAGCTTCATTTGACTTCTAAGTAGCGCCAGATGGACCAAGATAGACCCGTGCAGGGGGAGCTTCATTCCACTTCCCCTTGGTCCCATAGGATTTAATACTGAAAGAAAACCACCATAACCACCCCGCGCCACCTACAGTTTATGGTGCTCTTCAGGCGACACATACTGGCCATAATAGGAACTGTACCTCATCTGGCCAAACAATTGAGAAAGCTTACCCCTTTTCTGTACTTCTTGCTCTTAGATTGGAAAGAGGAGGGAGTCCTTCCTGCCCAAGCAGAGACTGCCCCTCCTCCTGCCCCAAAGCAGGAACTAACAAGGCATAAGTGTACGACCAGAGTGTGAGTTTGGGACTAGCCTGGTTTAGAGTTGTACTCACAGCCAAAGCCCCAACACATCCAATTGTCTCTGTCTCTAGAGAAACCAGGCTGAGGGATGAGGCTCCAGGTACAGACACACATAGGCGCTTCAGAGAAGCCCCATATTGGGACAGGGCTTTAGGCCAGGCTACCCCACAACTCACATCTATGCCTGAATACTGGGGTGTTTGGAAGAGTGGCTAGTTTGAAACATGGGTGAGAGAGGGGCGGGACCAGGGTGTCCCTGGCTCAGGGTCCTTTACCATGAGATTGCAAAATCAACTGATGCCCTTTAACGCAATTCAATACGATTCAACACAATGCCAAGCGTGCAGGGAGGTGGCTCAACAGAGAAAAGCAAGGTAGAAGAGCTGCTTGCAAATGGTTCCCTGACCTCACGTGTATGCATCATGGCATTTGTGCACACACAATAATAACAAATGGAATAAAAATGTAAAAATCCAAGGTGATGAGAAGGAGCTGTGGGGGTAACCTGTGAAGTCAGACTGGCCTCAAGTGAACGGTGGGTGCTGCTGGGAAACGGGCCAAGCGGCCTGATAGACTGCTCTCCCTGCTTGTGGATGTTTGAAATTCTATGTCAAATCTGCTTTGGAAAGGTAACAGCAAACACTGCCACCATCACGAGTGACCTTACAGAGGTCACCATCTGTGTGAGGATAAGTTAACTAAGTTTCTCTGAACCTCAGCTTTGTGGTCTGCCCAATGGAGATGGTAGGCAAGAAACTGACCTTCTAGGACTGTGTGAGAAAACAACGCAATGTCCTGAGGACCTGCGTGTGGCACTCAGCCACCACCCGGGCCTGTTACACTCATTGTGATGGGCAGCTGCCCATGGCTGAAATTTGCCAAAGGGCACAGCTGGTGCCAACAAATGATTGATTCTGCTTAGCTACAGGGCGCTAACTAAAGTGTGGTTGAAGACATCCTTAAGATGCCACATGCCCCAGTGTGAGACTGTCTCAGCTACAGACACTGACCACGTCATTTTCACCAACACTATGCCAACCTTGGGCTTTTCAGTCCCTCAAGCCCAGCTCAAGTCCTCTCTCTGTTCTTGCTGGCTGTCCCTTTCTCCGAATTTATGCTGCTCTTTCTTAGTTTTCATAAACCTCAGCTCTCACCCAACCACACCATCCCAGATGCATTCAGCAAACACTTAGGAAAGGTCTGCCTGGAGTGTGGGGGGCTGAGTAGACTGCATTAGAGAAAAAGGCAGCCCCACGAGTGACATAAGAGACATAAAGTGACAGCCCCGTCATCATAGATACAGCACTGCTGGCCAGCAGCCATCTCTGCAGTTATAGTGAGAGAGGCCAGCTCCTCCAGGGTAGAGGCTCTTGGATCAAGAAAGAGTTCAAGGTCATCCTTAGTTGCTTAGAAAGTTTGAGGCCAGCCTGGGCCACAAGTGACCCTAAAAAGGGGGGAAGGAGTTTGTAGAGATGACTCAGTGGTTAAGAGTACTGGTTGCTCTTCCAGAGACCCTGGTTCAATTCCTGGCACTCACATGGCAGCTCACAACAAACCCAGGGGGAATTCATCGATCGCCCTCTTCTGGCCTCTGTGGGCACTGCAAAACGTGTGTGTGTGTGTGTGTGTGTGTGTGTGTGACTGTTTTAAAGCAGAGACTTATTTCTGCCCTGTGGTAACTTGCAATGTTGCCCAACAGCCCACTGTCATTTTAATCCATTGAGCCTGGTTTAACCTGCTTACAGAACAAGGTCCCCTAAGTACCCCCTGCTCTGCCCTGTCGACTGAGCCTTGGGGGCCATTCTGTGTTTCTCCACAGCCGTTCTCCCCCATTCAGGGTAGGTGTGAGGACAGAAGTTCGGAGTTGGGTCATCCAGAGATTTATCAGTACCTTTAGGGTGTGGGGAATGGGTGACCATGTTTAAAACAACTAAAAGAATGAAAAATGGGGCTGGGAATGTAGCTTGGTAGTCAAGTGCTTTCCCAGAATTCTCAAAGCCCTGAGTTCAGTCACAAGCACCACAACAAAGAAATAAACAAAGAAATACATGTAGAAGCCCTAGGGGTGGCTTTCTTTGGGAGTCACGGGTGGGGTGTACACAGTGAAAGAACAAGATTTTGTGGCAAAGGAAGCCAGGACCCCTCTCACTGTGCCCGCACACAGTCTCAGCACCCCTCTGGCATGCTGCAGGCTCTCCGGAGAATCCCATTTAACTGCACCTATCCCAGGGGTTTCCAAACCCATTGACCATAAGTTTGTTTCTGTCTGTCATCTGTGACCTTCTGATGAAACACTTGAGAAATGCCACACCTTAACATCTGTCTTCTCACATTGTCAAAATGGGGTCAGCTTTGCTAAGGATGTGGCATTCGGTGCCAGAGTGGCCTGAGGTTGGACACTCTTTCTTCTCACCGCTGCATTCAGCCCTGGAGTTCTGCTCCCTGCAGGACTGACCCCCTACCTCATTGTTCCCAGTGTCCCCAGTGTATGTAAGTGGAGCCACTGATCCCAACTCCTAATAGTCAGTAAATGATGCATCTAATTACACCTCTTTCCCATGGATCCACAGGGCTACAGAGCCGGGCTTCACCAAACGTAAAGGGCCCAGAGTAGCAGTCAGACTGGTGGGTTCCCACGGGGGATGGCAGTTTCTGTACCTGCCTGCGTAGACCTCATCTACTGCATTGGGTCTGTTCTCTTTAAAAGGAAGTGTTATCCAGGCATGGTGGTGAACACTCCAGATGATGCCCATTTAGGTGGGGGCATCTCAAGTTCTAGGCCACCCTGTGCTATAGAGTGGGGGATGGGGTGGGGTGGGCAGAAAGGGCAGTGCACAGTGAAGGATCTAATGGTCATGTTAAAATGGAAAACAACAAGAGACTGGAAGTGTAGCTTAGTGAAAAGAACACTTGGGGTTCCTGCGGGCTTGTCTCCACCACATGGAAAGTCGTCATCTGGGAGAGAGTAGGCACAGCGCATGCACTCCAGAAAGGCCAGGCAGATGAAGGTCAAGAGAGCAGAATGTGTGCATAGGTGATAAGTTAGGCTGGACTTTAAGATGGGGAGGGAGCCCTTGAACCTGAGACTGATAAAAGCACCTGTGTGAAGGCCTAAGAAAGCCCAGGGGAGAGACGGGGCCAGGTGAGGGGAGCCCCAAGCATCCTGTGAGTCCCACAGTCACTCGACAGAGCCTCCGCTCACCGTCAGCCACCCTGGTCCCCTGACGAGAGGGATTTCTCCCGCTCCCAGTTCCTGTGCCAGGTGGCAGGAGGAGCTAATGTCTTCTAGTGACTTCTGACTCTGAGGAGTGGCTCCATCCTCAACACTGACAGCTTGTCACAGCAGCAAGAGGGACTGGAGGACATTCAGGTGGCACGGAGATACCTGTGTCTGGAGACTCTCCAGTGTGAGCATTAACAGGTCAAGCCTGTGGAGAAGCAGGCAGACGTCCTAGCAAAGAACTCAATCATCCAAGCCAAGGTCATGACCATAGGCGCTGCCTTAACATCTGTCTTCTTCACTGTGTGTGAAGATCTCTTCCCAGGGAGGTGGCAGTCTTAGGTGTGCACAACACTGCATGAACATGTCACTCACACGTGGACTGCAGACACGGGAGAGCCCTCCGTCCGAATCTAGGAAAACTGTGCCTGCCCAGCTCTGGGCCACCTGGCATGGATTAGGATTTCTAGAGCCTGAATCTTAAGACAACAACAGAAGTTACAGATTTGAGGGTAGGCGAGGTGCTAGAGAGACGGCTCAGGGGTTAAGTGACCAGCTGCTTGTTCAGGGGACTGGTTTGGATTCCCAGCACCCACACGGCAGCTAACGGTCATTTGTAACTTCAGTTCCAAGGTGTCCAACACCCTCTTCTGGCTTCCACAGGCGCTTCATGCATGTGGTGCACAGACATAGTGGCAGGTAAAACACCCGTACACATAAAATAAATCTCTTATGTTTAGAGATAGATGCAGACCCACGGCCGAACATTAGACAGAGTTTGGGGAATCCTGCAGAAGAGAAGGAGAAAGGTTTGTAGGAGGACACCACAAGAAAACTCACAGAATCAACTAACCTGAGCTCACAGAGGCTCACAGAGACTGAATGGACAACCAGGGAGCCTGCATGGGTCTGACAGGCACTCTGTATATATGTTACAGTTGTGTAGTGTGGTTCTCTTGTGGGACTCCTAACAGTGGGAGCAGGGCCTGTCTCAACTCCTTTACTGGCTTCTAGGAATCTACTCATTGGGTCGCCTTGCCCAGGCTTAATACATGGGGAGGGGCTTAGTCTTATAGCAACTTGATATGCCATATGCTTTGTTGATACTCATGGGAGACCGGCCCTTCCCTAAACTGAAAAGAAGGAGGAGTGGATTAGGGGGTGGGAACAGAGGGAGTGTGGAGGGAGCTGGGAGGAGAGGAGGAAGGGGAAACTTCAGCCAGGATGTAAAATAAATAAATGAATTTATTTTAAAAATGTTTAAAAATAGATAAAATGTTATTGCTAATTTAGACCGGCAAAAATGATGATGGGGCTGGGGAGATGGCTGAGCTGGCCATGCGCTTGCCGTACAAGCAGGAGGGCCTTAGTTTGGATCCCTCAGCACCCACATAAAAGCTAGGTGCTACACACACCTGCAGTCCGAGTGCCCGTGAGGCAGAAGCAAGAGGAGCCCTGGTGCATGCTGTCCAATCAGGTCAGCTGAATCTGTGAGCTCCTGGTTCAACGAGAGATGCTGTCTCAAAATGTAAGGTGGAGAGTGGCTGAGCAAGACACCCTGTGTCAGCATGTGCACATACATGGACACGTACAGATCTCATACATACACAGAAATACACGCAAAAGTCAGACTGACAAACTGAAAAAGAACGTACAGCTGTCACAAAGGCTGGACGGTCACATGTTTCCCTTAGGCCTGACAAGCCTCTACCACACTCTTCTTTGAAATGTTCTTTGTGCTTCCAAGCTTACACAGGCCAGCTGCTGGCTTCATCTACTTTACACCGGATCTCCCTGCCTCTCCCTCCCTGCCTCTCCCTCCCTCAGGCAGCAAAGTCCACAGGCATGTGGGATTTAAGGCATGTGGGATTTAAATTGTAGCACTGCAGTTTGGGGTCACAAAGTGGACAAGCCTGGCATGGTGGGGCCCTTCTGTAATCTCAGCATTCAGGAGGATTGAGTTCAAGTTTAACCTGGGTCCTATAGCAAGATCTGGTTGAAAAGCAAAGCCAGGGGAGCTGTTCTGGAGCTGTAAGAATGGATAGAGGCATGAGTTGCCTGTGAACTACACAAATAGGTCTCAGCTGAAAATGAGTCAGATACCCAGTGATCACAGACCCCCTGGGATGCTAGAGAGTAAGAGAGGAACAGTGGTGATGGCTGCAGATCAGCTGGGTCATCCCCACCCACTGTCCCATAAGCTCCGGGCTTAGAAACACTCTTCAGCCTGGAGGATCCCAAACTTGATCTGTGTCGGGTCCCATAGCAAACCTGTCTGTGGGCATGCCACACCCCCTCTGAGCATCAGTGGCTGCATTTTGTATAATGTTAGCCTCCCTCTGCCCAACCCCCTAGTGCTGCCTTTTTGAGACAGGGTTTTTCTGTATAGCCCTGACTGCCCTGGAACTCACTATGTAGATCAATCAGACTGGCCTCAAACTCAGGATATTCACCTACTTCTGCCTCCTGAGTGCTGGGACTGAAGGCATACACCACCGTGCCTGGCCTCTGGTCCTATTCTGTGAAGATCTGAGAAGACACAAAGCCCTTGGAACCCTGAAAAGCTCTCCACAATGACAATCAGGAAGAAGGCAGCAATGCAGGCTGAGCATGCCTCTGGCAGAACTTCTTTGGCTTTGAGGTCAGTACGTCTGTAGATGCAGCATCCTGCCAAGAGTTTACCTTGAGAGACCAGAGAGCCAGTAAGAGAACTGCCAAACTTAGGGTCTGTGACACATGGGGATATAGGAAGATACTTGGCACCTTGTGAGACAGCCATGCCAATCATTCAGTCAGCGTTTCTGGAGGCTCCAGAAGAGGGCCTGTAGGTAAAGCCAGGAGAGCTGGGCACCCAGTGTCTGCAAGAACCTCAATTCACAATAAAGGGATGAGCGTCTTGCCGTAGGTCACTCTGTCTATGACAGCCCCAGCCAAGAGAGATTGCTGTGCCATGCCAGAGTGCCTGCCAGCCTCACAGAGGGCAGCGCACGGTAGGTGGAGGAAGGGGTCTGGGGGCTGGAGGAGAAAGGTGCGAGAGGCATAGAGGGCTTGGAAGTTGTTTTTTAAAAATTCTTCTTTTTTTGAGATTATAATATGATTACATCATTTCTCCCTTCCCTTTCCCCACTCTAAACTCTCTCATAGACCCCTTCTTGATCTTTCTAACTCACAGCCCTATTGTCATTAGTTATTGTTTTAGAAACACAGGCACATTCTTAAATCCATGAGTACAACCTGTTTATTCTGTATGTTACTTGTATATATATGTTTTTGTATAACGCTACTTGTATATGTATGTTTTTAGGACTGATCTTTGGGTTTTGAATAACCAATCAGTGTGCCTTTCTCTGGGAGATCACTGCTCTCCCTTCCATCATTCCTTAGTTGTCTGTCGCTCTTTGTATAGGGCTGAGGCCTTTCCTCTGTCCGTGTTAATTTGTCTGTTGTTGCTGTCCATGTTCAGCTCATGTTTAGGCTGCCGTGAACTGCTATGGGTGTAGTTTCTGATCTTCCTAAGAGACACAGTCTCAAAGCAAACTCCTGCTCCTTTGGTTCCATAATCTTTCTGCCCTGTTTTTTGTGATTATTTCCATCCAGGAGTTGTGCTGTCGATCTATCAGCACAGTCTGGGCTCCACAATGCTTCGTTTTTATTGGTTGTGGTGTTCTGTAGTGTCCTCCATCTGTTACAAAGTTTCTTTGATGAGGAATGAGGACTGTTCTTATTGGACTAGCCCTCTGAGAAGGGTCTGAAAACAGTGGAGAGGCGGGGGTTATTGTTGTTGTCTGTTTGTTTTTTTTTTTGAGACAGGGTCTCTCTAGTAGTCTTGGCTGTCCTGGAACTCATTGTGCAGAAGAGGCTGGCCTTGAACTCACAGAGATCTGCTTCCCTTGTGCTGGGATTAAAGGTGTGTGCCACCACGCCCAGCAGATTCAGAGGGGTTGTTTGTTTTGTAAGGAAAATAGTTAAGTAAAATTGGATGAAGAGTAGATCAGAGACCCGTAGGACAACCTGGGAAGCCACAGACTGAGGTTCTGGTTTTCGTTTGTTTGGGGTATTGCTGTTAGCCTCTGTCCGTGTACCCTTCCACCCCAGCTCAGTCTCTCTTCTAGAGAGAATCCTCAACATGAGCTTGCATTCAGACTTCCTAAAGCCTCCCTTCTAGGCAGCTTCAGAGCTGTGAGCTGAGAGAATGCAGTAGAAGAAAGGCCACAGCTGGGGAGATTCCAGCCTTCCTAGGGACCTCAATAGCCTTAGGCTCTTGCTGGGGTCGCTGTTGAGGCAGGAACCTGAACAAGACAAGCCCTGGAGACTTCACCTAAGGGGAGGAACTTGGCACTTCTGGGTCCTTGCTCAGGGAGGCCAGAATAGATGGACAAGTTCATATGCTGTTAGGACGTGTGGAGAAGATCATGGGCTGCCTTCTCTCTGGGCACTGGACTTGGATCATTTAGCGACACACACTGTGTTTTCTGTAGGCCTCATAATCTATGAACCATGGTGGTTCATCCTGCCTCAGGTGATGGCAGTGGGTGAGATGCCTGCTGTACAAGCTTAGACAGCCTGAGTTTGCTCTCTGGGACCTGTGGTGGAAGGAGAGAGCCAGCTCCTGCAAGCTGTCCTCTGACACTCGCCTGTCTCCCCATAATAGAGTGAATAAAAATTTTAAAAATGTAAAGGTATAAATCTTAGTATTTATTTTATGTATTGTTGTTTATTTTTGACGGTCCGTGATTAAACATTTATAATTCTGCCTGTTTTTCTGCATTAGAAAAAAATGCATATTTTGCAGGCACACACACTGTGTGGTGTGGATCATCCAAGGTTCTTGCACACATGTGTTCACTTCATCTTTGTGTTCAAACCTCTCACTGTAGGTGAAGAAACAGGGGTCCAGCAGGACTAAGGGGCTTGACCCATGTCACACGGATGGTGACACTGATGCCGTGAGATCCTAGACCAAGATTCTCTGCAGAGTGTTCAAATCTATCACAAACAGGAAGGAAAGCAGGGAAATCCTTGCTTCCCCCTCTTCCGATCAATGAGTAAGCAACACGAAGGTCAATCTCAAATTAGCTACATAACCCCAAGTGTTAAGTTTTTAAGACCGACCTGGTTCAGTATTGATTCCTTCTATGAAAGCCATATTTATGCCAAAATTGCCCAAGAATGTCTTAGCACACATGAAGGCTTTGTTGAAATAATTAGATGGCTTTATTTTTGTAGAGAAGTAACCAAAATAAGTAAGTCCATTGTCTAAGTTAAACAATGAAAACATCTCTTGTTTCTCGTGATGGCCTTGTTCTTAATACAACATGGCAAAATAATACCCCCTAAATATCCATGATTAACCTGAATTGGAAAGGGCTCCCCTCCCAATCTCCCTGTGACTCCATGAAGCTGCTTCATCTGACAGTGGTCTTTAAAAAAAATTATTTTTCATTCAGAGTTCCAGTGCAAGAACACATGGGCAATTCATTGCTGCTAAGTGGTGTCCCTGTAAAAAATGCATCCCATGCATTTCAAGCCCATGCAGAAGTGCCAATGTGAAGTTTTGGACTGCATTCAAATCTCAGTTAAGCACGGGTGGGCCTGTCATTAAGGGTTTATGTTTACCTGTACATATGACTGTTTGCCTGGGCAACTGTGTTTGTTCTCACACTGGTGTACATAGACTTACATGTGGGTGTGGGGGTCCCCACCGGGTTTGGGACAAACTGGATCTCCTCTTGGTTTCCCCCTTAGGGTTCTGTCACTGTGGGAAACCCCCAAACAATGGGGAAGAAAAGGGGGCTTCTGAGCACATTTGAGCCAGGCTGTCACTCTCAATGAGCTTTTCCTGAGTACCAGAGAGGAACATAATCTAGGAAATGACAGTACATGAAATGTAAGGCCTGTCTGTCACCAGGTCCTCCCTCAGTCCCTCTGTCCCTCCCTCCTCCCCACCTTCCTTCCTTCTTCCCTTCTTCCTTCCTCCCTTCCTTTCTCCCTCCCTTCCTCCCCCTTCCTTCTATATCAGTCCATATTTCTACAGCCACTTGTCAGGGTCCCCAACTCCTTAGCTATGGCCTTATCGTAGCATGGGGTGTAAGATGGCACCCCACTATCTCCCAGCTGAGCAATTTCTACCCCACATCCCACATGAGTCAAGGTCTTTGTGAGCAAAGCCAATGACATCAGTAATATTTACTTGTGCCATGCTGTGCCGGCTACCAGGCTTGTCCTAGTTAATCCTCACATGACTTCCTGCCAAAGATGCTGAGCTGTCTCCACTTTCCAGGTGAGGACACCAGGGTCTGACACACATGCATTTCCCAGGGGACTCGCAGCAAGTGGTGGCAGGGTTGGACTGAGAACACAGCCTGAGTCCAAGTCCACATTCTTAAGGGCAATGTTGGGAAGTCTCTTCACTAGAATGCGTCCCTGAACCTGCCCTCCATTAGATTTCTTTCTGTTTCAGAACAGTCTGCTCCTCTCCAAGAACAGATGTGGTGGATGACCTCATCCCTCAGGGAACACACAGGTTGTGTGTGATGGGCAGGAAGGAGGCATTTGAGATCTAGGGGGCCCTTGAGGTGAATGGAGAGAAGAGGCCTCCTGGAGCAGCTGTGCCATCATCTCAGGCCCTCTCTTGGCCCTGTCCCCTTGCAGCAGACAGAGCTCTTTCATCCTGTCTGACTTAGTGGTTTATTTTAGGCACAGCCTGACCAGGTGCTCTGGGTCAATAGGCTTAGCTTTAAATAACTGGGTTCTTCTCCACGAGTATCTCCTTCTGGCAGGAAGGAACACAATGAAAGAAAGAGTCCCACAGGCTAGGATGGTGAGGGAAGGAGACAGAAGGCAATACAGGAGAGAATACAAGCAGTTTCTGTCACTCTGTATGCCCTCAGACAGGTGCATGACTTCTCCACTTGGTGAACCAGTTTCCCCACCTTCAAAGCACATCTTTGGAGCTGGCCATCTTAAAGGCCTCCTTGCGAGCTTACCTCTGGCTTCTGTGCTCTGCTGTGCATTTATAGGCAAGTCACCTACCAAAGGGCATCTGCTTCGGAGTGCTGACTTACCACCGTGGAGCTCAGTCACCAGAAAGGCTGCATAGCAGAGAGCAAGCAGCTGCTGGGGTCCAGAGGCCTGGATTCAGGTCTTCCTTTTGGTGCAAGCCTGGCGATCTTGTGAGTGAGCCTCAGTTTTCTAACCAGTTTTAAAAGAGCCCATGGAATTTTAAATGACATTATGTGGATTACACAGAGTGAGAGCCCTTTAAACTCTCCAAATTAAATACGTCTGACAGTCCTTCAAAAAGTTAAACATAAAATGACCACACTATCCAGAAATCCTGCCTCTGTTTCTATACCCCCAAAGAATGGAAAGCAAGGACACAGAGATGTTTTTATAATTGTGTTGATAGCATTGCTATTCACAGGAACCCAAAAGGGAAGCCACTCAAGTGTGCATTTGATGGGTGAGTTGAGTAAATAAACATTGTATGGACACACAATAGAATACTACTCAACCGTAAAGAGGAATGAAATCCTGACACGTGTTGTAACATGGCTAAACCTTGAACACAGTGTGTTCAGACAGACACGAAAGGGCCAAAGCTACGCATTCCACTCGTATGAGATACCCAGAGTGGTGAGATGCGTAGGGATAGAAAACAGACGATGGTTCCAGAAACTAAGGGGAGGAAGTAAGAGTTTGATAGGTGAGGAATTTCTACTTGGTTTGGTGGGAAAGGTTTGAATGGGAAGTCACAGTAGTTGGACAACATTGGGGATTTACTTAGTAGTAACTTTTTAAAAAATGGTTAAAATGAGGGCTGGGGAGACAGCTCAGTCTATAAAAGGCTTGCTGTGTGAACATGGAGCCCCGAGCTTGGATCTCTAGGTTTAGTGAGAGACTCTGTCTCAAAAAATAAGGTGAATAGAGATTGAGGGGGCAAAAAAATTACCTGGCATCAACCAGTGGTACATACACACACACATGCATACATGCACGCATACAAACGCACCTGCATGCACAATCACATACATACACCACACACACAAATTTAAAAACGGTTAAAACAGCAATTTCACAATTTATATATCTTACTATGTTTAAAAAATAAACGCAGTTTTCAAGATTTAGTTTAAAATGTTAGGCATATTTTGGCAAAACCTGGGAATGAGAAAACCTGGTTCTTCGCCTGAACTTTGGTGAGACATCTGGGGTAACGCCTCTCTATGTTAAAACAGCACCGCAAGCTCTCCCCCTTGCCCCCCACACACCCTTACCATGCCTCTCAGAAAGCCAGGTCAAATGCACACACAGTCGGAGCCAAGTGGGTCAAGGTGGAAACAGGATCTCCAAGGCCACCTACCTGACAGATTGCATGGAGAATTCCAGTGGTGCCACTTAGTTTATCCGCGGGGCTACTTGGACCTCTTCCCTGGACCCTGTGCGACCTCTTGTTTGAGAATTAAGACAAAAGGAGACTTTCGTCACATCAGCCTCAGCCGTGCCGCAGCTCTGCCCCAGAGCTCAGCAGGTGTTCGGCTTCCATTTGGTAACTGCTGCGGTTCTCTCCTCATTTATGATCTATTGACCAGTTTCTGGAAGTGAGAAGGCTGTGGTGATGGGGACTGGGGTGGGGATAAAGAACGCACAGAACAGGCGTTATCTGTGCATCGTCCACGACTCTTTAAAAGCTCACAACGTATCAGGTGCTGTCGCAAATCTGGATAGTGCCGGGATGGGGTGGACTGCGCTGGCTTCTCCCTTACAGAAGGGAATAAAGGTTTGGGGCAGCATGTAGGTTCGAGCTTTGGGGTGGAGAGTATGGAGAGTACCAGATGACTTCAAAGATCTTAGCCCAGATGTTGGCCAGAGTATCCACATTCTCTCTTATTCGTGCAGAGAAACTGAGTCCAAAAGAAATACCAAGCAATGGCTTTGGATGACCCAGCCGGGAGAAACCCAGCGTCCTTGCCCCGTGCATGGCGGATTCTTGGCACATGTATGACATATGCCTCTCTGAGAGCATAGGCTCAAAGCCCGTGAGTGTCAAGGACCCCTCTCCTCTCTCGGTCAGAGAAGCAAGAGGGTCTCCACCTCTGTCCCTGAGCTTGTGGGGTTAAGGGACCCCCGGCTTGGGGCTAGAGTGGCGTTCACCACCCGGGGTGTCG
>LOEQ01000419.1:982639-1033909 GCA_001685075.1 Bramus lutescens | reverse complement strand
CTTCTTCTTCTTCTTCTTCTTCTTCTTCTTCTTCTTCTTCTTCTTCTTTTTCTTCTTTCCTGATTGATACAAGTTAGAGTTATTTAGGGAGAGTGAACCTCAACTGAGAAAATGCCCCAACAGATTGTCCTCTGGACAAACCTGAGGAGCATTTTCTCGACTAACTATTGATGTGGGCGGGCCCAGTTCCCTGTAGGTGGTCCCACCCCTGAGCCAGTAGTCCTGAGTCCCAAGAAAGCAGGTTGGGCAAGCCATGGGGAGCAAGCCAGTAAGCAGCGTTCTTCCATGGTCTCTGCTTTAGTTCCTGCCTCCAGGTGCCTGCCTTGACCTCCCCTGATGGTGGACTATAGCCTGTAAGCCGAACAAACTGCTCCCTCCCCACATTGCTTTTGGTCAAGTTTTGATCAAAGCCATGAAACTCTAATTAATATAGGTGATGAAAAGTGAGTTGTGGACTGGAGAAATGCTCAGTGGCTAAAAGTACTTGTTCTTTCCCAGGTTTAGTACCTAGCACCCACATGGGAACTTGAGTACCAGGAGATCTGGTGCCCCTATGGCCTCTGTGAGCACCACACATGCATGTGGTGCACATGTACACACATGCAGGTAAAACACTCATATACGTACATAAAATAAAACAAAAACATTCTAAAACAGGGTAAGAGAGGGAGGAAGGGGAGTGGGGAGAAGAGAGGCCATCTCCCCCTTGGGGCTGTGCAAGTGAGTTAAAGAAATGGCTGGGAGCCAGGCTGTAAAAGGTCAGTGCTAAGTAGCTACCGATCTACGCATCTCAGAGTCTCTCCTGATATGTGCATTGCCACAGGAGGTAGTGACTTTGGACCCTTCTTGCAATAGGGTTTGTGGAAGCCTTTCTCCATGGACTTGGCTCAGCACAGAAAATGAGACTTTTGACTTTCGTCATTTCTGTACCAACTAACCAAGAACCATCTATAGGGCAGGAAGTGTCCTTTCTCTTCTTTGCTATTTTCCTGATAAATTATTGGTGCTCAATGGTGTTTATTGGCTGGCTGATACACGAAGGCTGAGTGAATCAGTGCCAGCCTGCAAGGCTTCCATGCACATTTCTCCAGCAGATCCTAACCAAATCTCTCTCTTTCTTCCCTGCAGCCCGCCCTGAGGATGTTGGCACCAGCCTCTACTTTGTAAATGACTCCCTGCAGCAGGTAACCTTTTCCAGCTCTGTGGGTGTGGTGGTGCCCTGCCCGGCAGCGGGCTCCCCCAGCGCGGCTCTTCGATGGTACCTGGCCACGGGGGACGACATCTACGATGTACCGCATATCCGGCATGTTCATGCCAATGGGACTCTGCAGCTCTACCCCTTCTCCCCCTCCGCCTTCAATAGCTTTATACACGACAATGACTATTTCTGCACTGCAGAGAATGCAGCCGGCAAGATCCGGAGCCCTAACATTCGCATCAAAGCAGGTGAGGGACCAGACACCTGCACCTTTATGGGGGCTCCCTGTGATGTCTGCACACAGACTGGGGAAAGCAGGCTAACATTGTGTGGGTATATATGTGGTGTGCGCATGAGAGCTTGAAAGAAACATTTACCTAGGGTCAGCTTGGCCATCTACTGTGGTGCTTGGGCACATTCAAATTGAGTATCTATCTATCTACCATGCACAGCACTGCCCGTGAGTTAAATGACAGAGTGCATATCACTGAAGCAGGAAACTTGCTTGAGCTTCATTTTCTCAAACCTCCTGTACTGGCTGATTTTGTGTGTCAATTTGACACAAGCTGGAGTCATCAGAGCGGAAGGCACCTCAGCTGAAGAAATGCCTCCATGAGATCCAGCTGTAATGCATTTTCTCAATTAGTGATCAATTGGGGGAGAGCCCAGCCCGTTGCAGGTGGTGCCATCCGTGGCTTGGTGATCCTGGGTTCTATAAGGAAGCAGGCTGAACAAGCCACGGGAAGCAGGCCAGTAAGCACCACCCCTCCATGGCCTCTGCATCAACTCCTGTCGCCAGGAACCTGCCCTGTTTGAGTCCCTTTCCAGACTTCCTTTTCTCCCTAGTTTATTTTTGGCCATGGTGTTTTGCTCGAGCAATAGAAGCCCTAAGACACCTCCTCTTCTTGAACTGTATCAAGGAAAGTGTGTGCTATCCGATGTAACTGAAGCAGTTTCCCAAAGGTTCAGCTAACACCCAGCACAGGGCTATACCCACAGCACCTCGGAGGTCCCCATCTTGCTCTCTCTGGTCTCTGTTCTCCTCAGGACAGCCACTCTCCTGAGCTGGAATAATTTGGATGTTTTGCTTTATCCATGCTTTGCAAAATGGAGGCCTACATTCTGACTTTTCTGGAATCTTCAGCTCACTATTCTTATCATGGCATTTATTCTCACTGTTGTGTGGGGTGGAAGGTCACTCATTATCACTCATGCATGGTATTTCACCATGTAACTAGGCTGCATGCTCTTTTTCCATCCCATTGTTGATGAACATTTGAGCGCCAAACAACTCAGCACTGTCATTTAAATGCAGTTCATGATGGAAGATTTTAGCGGTGAAAGAGCCGGATCTCCGAAGAGACTGTGGCGGCAGAGAGGCAGGGGTGAAACCGAAAGTCTGATCTCAATGGGGCAGGCCTGGAAGTGAGCGAGTGGCTTTGATCGGCTCTTTTGAACTAGGACATCACAACACACTCTACTTCTGATAGTGACAGGAAGTGCCTCAGAGAGCAGTAAGGCACCCAGATGTGGGCACTGGCTTTCTTCCAAAGAAATCTGGGTGCAAGAGACCAGTCTATCATGTCACGCCAGTGTGCCTTCTGTCCTGCAGCTAGTGTCACTAGAGGGCAGGCCTAGTGAAAGGCCCTTCAGGATGAGCTCCTGAACTCTGACCTCCCACCGCAGGGATTCTCATAAGAACAAGGCTGCAAGGGTCTAGGCCCAGAGCTGTGGGAGAGTGAGGGATGAGCCCTGCTCCCCCATGCCCTTGTGTGACCTGGGGGTTAACTGTTGGCCATGCTGCTGGGGCAAGAGTTCTCTCCCATGCTTCTGCAGGTGTCTCTTCTGCATTGTTTGGCCCCCAATACAACCCCAAGTATTGAGCTGGAAGTCTTAAAGCCTGGATTTAAGTTCAGTTCTAGCCTCCATATCTAGGAGCCCTGGGAAAGACCATCATCGGTTACACTACTCTCCTTCAGTTAGAATTCGGTCTTCACAGAAAGTCTACACAAGGTTTCTTACTGATGAGAAGGCCAAGTCAAAGAAGTAATTCCCACATGTCTGGTCTTTTCTATGCTGCTCCACAGATGAGGAAATTGAGGCTCACAGGTTAACTGACCTGTATCCAACATCCCCATGCTGCTCAGAGGAGGAATGGGGCCTGTGTGTCTGATACACGTGTCTGATACACCTTGGCTGCCTGTCCAAGACCCCCAGGATTGGTGTGCAACACAACTTGTCCTTGTCCTCCACTACTCCAGCACCCTCGGGGGGCAGCTCCCCCCCCGAGGCTCCTTTGTGAGATTGGATGGAGGCAAGGCTGCCAGACCTAAGCGAGGCTGGACCAGAGCCTGATGGCCAACCTCTCCCCTCTCTCTTTTCTCCCCTTCCCTCCCTCCTTTCCCTTTTGCCCAGAGACGAAGAAAGATGAAGGCCTGGGGAGGGCCAGGTCCACTGGAAACACAACCAATTAAAGAGGCCCTTGACAATGCCAGAGAGGCTGCAGGTGCTCTGCTTGCAGGGAGGATGCCAGGGCCCTGGGTGTCGCCCTGGCAACCATGGCAAGGAGAGCAGAAGGGCATGTTGCCCAGGTGTCTGCTGAGGACAAGGTCAGTAGGTAGTGGGAGCTCTAGACTGTCAAACTCTGCTTGTCAGAGAAGGGAGTGGAAGGAAGAAGCGAGCCCCTGGCTAAGGCCGAGCTGCAGAGGTCTTCATCCCACTCTTAAGGTAGGGCCAGTTCACCTGCAGGATGTGATACATGAGTGGCTGCAGGCGATGCCATGTGGGAAAAAAATGAGTGCAGGGCTGGGAGCAGATAGTAGACTCTAGAAGGACAAAATGGTCCTAAAATCAGGACCAAAGTTGGAACAGGATAGAAGCGACAAGAGGTCGGACAGCGGTAGGAATATGAGGACTGTACCTGGGTCTCAGACAACCCTGATTTCAATTATTCTTTTCTAATGCCCATTGGATGCCACCAATCCTCACGAAGAACTCAGTTATCTGAACTACATTTCCCAGGATACACTGAACTAGCCCCACATGGTAATTAGCTCATATAATCTGGATTTTATTTTGGCAAATGTTGGTCACTGTGCTGAACCCACTTGCTGTCCCCTTTCCCTACCACCATGCTTGTAACACCCGTTTTCAATCTCTCACAGTTTTCAGGGAACCCTACACCGTCCGGGTGGAGGATCAAAGGTCAATGCGTGGCAACGTGGCCGTCTTTAAGTGCCTCATCCCCTCTTCAGTGCAGGAATATGTTAGTGTTGTGTCCTGGGAGAAAGACACAGTCTCCATCACTCCAGGTAAGGAATCATGGATGGTGGCTGACAGAGCTGCCCGGATGGTGGATGGTGTCTGAATTGGTCTATGAACGGAGCAAGACTGACAATGGCTTTAGGGACTGATTTGTTACCGCTCTGTGGAGTTTTGGCAAACGAGCATCTTTGGCATCCATCTGATCATCTGTGTGTGTGATGGTCCGTGTGTTGAGGCCCATGCTATCGAGGATGGTCCCACAGACATAGGGGTGGGGCTGCCGGTGATTCTGGGGTTCCTCTTGAACTTGCCCTGACTTTTGAGAGTCATTGGCAGTCTCACCTGTGAAGGGTGGTAGGAGAGACAGGGCACATTTGTGCTCTATGTGTGACTAGGGTAATGAGGCTGGATATCTGAGGCCTAAGGAAGTGTGCATACAGGACAGAGTACATTGTATTCTATGTGTGACTAGGGTAATGAGGCTGAACATTTGGGGAATCGGGTCTAAGGTAGTGTGCATACAGGACTTCTGCTTTCCCATGAGTTGATGAGTTGGCTGAAATGTAAGATCTGTTATTGACTGACATTGGAAATGGGCTATTACTGTGTTGTAGTCTTGAAAACCCCTCATTGGTTCATTTTTGCGTGGGAAGGATTGTCCCTCCAACAGGAAACAGGTCTTGGAACCTCACAAAAGGACCTCTTAAATCTTTATTCAACCTTCAAGGATCCAATAAAAACCCCACCCCATCCCTTCATCCCCCACACCACAGGGGCTCCATTTTCTTTCCTCAAGGTTCATCCTTAACTTCCTGTAAAGTGTAGCATCCCAACCAGTGCTCTTCAAGCAGGCTGTTGGCACCCAGGTTCCCAGCCAGTTGTCTAGAATGATCTGCAGCCTTCAGAGTGAGTTGAGGATGAGAAGCCTCTGTAGCAACCTGTCATAGAGCATAATTCTTCATCTCGCTGAGCCCCCTCCACCTTGAGACGTGAGCAGCACCTTTGAAATAGTTGTGTTCTGGTCAGCTGAATCCAGATTACTCAGGAGCCAGCCTGGGTCTCAGCACTGACCAGAGCTCTTTAGATGTTTCTAGGGTACAGCGGGGTGAGACCTAGCTTACATGTTTGTAGCTAGCATGACAGGTGTTTTTTTTTTTAAAAAATAAGACATAAATGTGTGCCTTGTTCTCACGACTTTCCTTCTCTCAGTTCCGAGCCAGGCCAAAAGATCTCTCAGTAGCAGACAGGTTAGCAGCCTGGTGTGAGCAAGGCAGACTCCATGCTACTTACAGATTCCTTCTCTCCTTTTTGGAAAAACATGAGTTAATGGGAGCTGCCTGGGAGGATAGCCTCTGAGAGAAAGAGACAAAGGAAAGAGAAGGAATCCAGGGCTGGGAATGGTACTGTGGGCGTCTATGGAAAGAGTGCTCGGACTTCAGGGGATCATCTGTGGGAACGCTTCAAGGCTGGGACTGAGTTCCCAAATGAGGCATGACAGGCCCAGCCAAAAACCCAAAGATGTCATTCAAGTAGGGAGAACAGGTTAGTAGAGGCTGGACATCTCTGGGGAACCTTCGGAAATGATGGACACTGGGGTTGCTCTATTTCTAGAAAAGTCAGGTTTAAGGCATTTAAAGACCAGTAGGAAATGTAGTACTTCTTACATACTTGGGTTTATGGATGAAGCATTGTGTCCATTAAAATAATAATTATATTATTAAAACTTTTTGAGTACACACTATTTTTCTGGCACTGGGCTACGACACCTTAATTCATCATATTTTAGCCTCGCACAAAGCCCAGAAGTGTGTTTTCTTCTTTCCACTTACAGAAGAGAAAACCTAGTCTTAAAGAAGGAACTCAATTTCTTCCTGGTCACGTGTTGATTACTCAGATGTGGCTTAAACAGAAGCAGGATTTCCCCCAAACTCCTGCTTCCCCTGTGTGCACACAAATGTGCCCAGTTTCTCTGAGGACCATGAAGCTTTAACAGTGTGCTATAGGCATTGAGAGCTTTGGGGAAAATACTCTATGTTGATTTGATGGAACCAAATGCAGGTGATGATAACAAACCTAAAATCTGGGACCAGACTGCCTGGGATGGAAGTTCGCCCCATGGCTACTAGCTTGGTGAATTGTCGTCATTCATAGGTCCTGACTTCTTACAACTATAGAACGGGTTTATAGGGTTGGAATAAAAATATACAGTGTTTAGAATGTTGCCTGACATTCTGAGGATATGCTGAGCTGTAGCTGCCGTTGTTTAGGTACAAGACAGAGTCCTTCAATGTTTGCACTGGTCCCTAGTGTGGTGTTTGTATTCCTACTGTGTAGCTGACCTTGTATCTCATTCCAGACTGGCTTTCCCAGGAATGAGAAGAGTGTTGTGTTTATGCGTGCATCCTCCGCTCCTAACACACTGAGCCCTCTGTACTCACAACAGTAAGGGCTCATTCAGTGTCCAGTGAGGAAGGAATAGCTGCTTGAGAGTTCTGAGGGATTCTGGGAGGCAGTCTGGACAGATGGGGATGTGAGGACAAGCTGGTGTGTAGCAGATAGCCAGAGCAGAGCAGGTGGGGAGGGAAGGTTAACTAGCTTGTGTACCCAAGAGCTGGAGGCGGCAAGTTCCCCTAGGAACCCCTTGTAGTTGGTTCTTCAGAGCTGTCTTTGATGTCAAGACCAGGCTGGTAGCCCCAAAGGGCATAATTACCAGAGAAGTGGCCTTGATGTTAATCTGTGGGACCTTGTTAAATTTTGGTAGACTGCCTTTCTTTTCTTTGGTCTTGGAGAATTTCCCTCTTCTGCCTAGCCTTCCAGCTCCAGCCATAGTCATTCTAGATCCTTCTCTAGCTATTTGTTAGATCCAGGGACAGTCTTCCCAATACATTGAGTCTAACTAGTATGCCCCTGAGGGAAATCCATGGGAATGGGAGACAGTGAGGCTTGGCAGCATCTGGTCTCTGTAGGAGAGGACCAGAGATTGGGGACACATGTCACATGCTTTAATTTTGGAAAATGTAAGTAGTTTATAAAATTTTATGAAATAGGGCTTTTATAACCCCCATGTTCTCACATGCCCAGTGTGCATACATTCTGTATGTTTAGGTACGTGTTTTGTGATTGCAGGATGCCATTTCTTAGCATGGCAGAGGTGATAATCTGGTCTGAAAGTGGAGAATGGAAGCCGCAAGTGTTAGCCTCTGGAGCAGGGATCCTGTGTTAACTGAAGTTTCTGGATCCGTGGGGCTAGTCTCTAATGTTCTACACTTCAGGGCCAGCAGGAACAGGTGCTGGAAAAGGAAAACCAGGACGCTGGAGTGGACTAGTTGAGGTCTCAGAAAGCATCCTCCTTAGGAAAAGCATGTATGTACCCTGAGAAGAAGGGCCTGTTGGCCACAGAAAGGGAGCAAGACCTCCTGTGCCTCTCTCTGAAGGAACCTGGTGTTTAAGGAAACTCTGGGAGTTGCGTATTTGCTCAGAGGCTGCCCTTCTGGGCTAGCCATGCTATCTTGGAGCCAGCCACTGAAGCTCTATCCAGCTTTTTATTATGATTTCTCAGAACTGGGAGAAGCTAGAGAGACAACCCCACTAACTATTGCTCCCATCTCTGCTTGCCTCCCCAGCCTCTCCTCCCTTCAACTGTGTGTTGGTTTTCAGTCTTCTAAAAGTGTAAAATCTTTGAACTGCCAGACTCCCACTCCAATGTTCCTCCTAGAGTACCGTGTGTGTGTGTATGTGTGTGTGTGTGTGTGTGTGTGTGTGTGTGTTGTAGGAAGTAAAACCATTTCTTCAGAGTGGGCAGGGTGGGCATACGAGGACTATAAGCGGCGTACAAACAGGTCAGAATTAAGGCCTTCAGTGAAGCCAAGATGTGGTTTAATTTCCCATCTGCATGATCACCATTACAATGCATGTTATTGGATATAAAGATAAATCCGGCCCTGTTCCTAATAGCTTTTAATTTCCACCAGACCTGATTATATCGATGCAGGCTCCTTGTGGGAGTTTCCCAGCATGCTCTTCCCCAGCATCCTGATTTGGCTTTCTTAGCCCCAGTGGGGAGTTTTGGACACAGCTCAGATGCCAACCAGATGTATCCCCTGCTGCCCTGGAAGATGAGCCTGGCTGAGCTGCCTTGTTAGTGTGGATTGGGGCTCTAGGATGCTAGGCTGTCATTGGGCCTTGGTCCAGTATGGGGGTATATCGGGGAATCTACATCTTGGGGGAGGGGACAAACAGGGACAAAGGGAATCTGTTTGGCAGGGGATCGCTCTGAAAAAACCCTTGCTTCAAGGATTTTCATCAGACAATGCCTTGTCCTGGTACCCACCTTTGCCCACAGGACAGTGTAAGTCACCTTACCAGACTTCTGAAGTGACTCTCTAGTGACTGGTCCCAGACTAGAGGGTCTCAAGGTTTTCCATGGACTTCCCCATCTCTCTCCATTTGTCTCTGATGTTTTACTGGCCTGACTTATCTACCCATGTCTTCTTCCTATCACGACCCTAGCCATCCTTTCTCCTAGGACTTGGTGCCCATGTGTCTCCTTTCATGAGCCTATACCACAAGCCTGACACAGATGCTCCAGCTCCTTTGGCTCTGTTCCCATTATTTCTAACCATCTGCACAGGAGGGTGTGCAGTTTTCTTTTCCCATCATTTTATCCCCAGGACCAGTGTAACACTGCAACAGAATGATTAAAAATAACAAGATTAAGGGTGATGCCCATCATGTATGGAGCCCTCTTTTGGGGTTAGGCATTTCATGTATTCTATCACTAATCCTCACAATCACCTTTTAAGACAAATCATATACCCCTTCCCTCATTTATAAATGACAATATAGAGGCCCATGGAAGTTAAGCATCTTCCTCGTGACCATACAGATGATTGGGTTGTGGCCTGGATTTGGGGAGGGGGTGTCTTCTGGTGTATTCTGCTTCCTGCTGATTCTCTAGAGCAGGTTCCCCAGAATAAGTCTTCTATGTTGTCCTTGGACTTCAGGCCAGAAGGGAGAACCTGCCCCTGACTCCTGAACTTGCCTGGGGACAGAAACATGTCACTAACTGCCCAGCTCTGACTGTGTGTGCAGTGACCAGAGGCTCTGGCCTCTCTGATAGAGAACAGACTTCTACCTTGGAGACTAGTGGACAAGATAGCCATTCTCCCATGAAGACTGTAGTGGACACCAGCTCTTGGTTCTAATGGGAGACACAGGTACCTGGGCCCTGACCCTGGAACTGAGCCCTGACCTCCTGCCTCAGCTCTGATGTCTAGAGATGGATGATCCCAATGCCCTAAACAGATGTAAGCTGGCTTTGGCTCTGGAATGCAGATTTGCTTTATGAATTACATTTCACATATGCTGACCTTAAGGCAACTTCAGTCCTGTGTGTCTTCTCTAAGTAAAAAGGCTGCGAGAGGTTGGACACAAACACGAAAGGGATAGCGGTCCCAGGACACCTTTGAGAGGCCATAAGTAGGCTACAAGTGAGTTTCTGGAATTACAGGGTTGGAGAGGACCCTGGTGTGTGGGAACTCTTTCAGCCAATAGCCTTTAAGATACTGGCCCACTTTGGGCATGGTCAAATGTGCTATATATACAGATGTAAAAAAATGTACGCAGCTCCTTAGCTGCTGGATTCGGTTTCTGTTCCCCATTCACGCAGAAGACTGCTGATCTGTGAGTCTACCCCTAAATAAAGAAGCCTTTATTATACTCAATTCTGAGCTAGTGTGGAACTACTTTATTCCAATCACAACAGACTGGCACCCAGTGTGGGTCACAGAGCTGAGCCTTCTTGGTGACTGGTGTGAAACTCAGGCCTGGACCTCTGCTCTCCGGCCAGTTTCTTGGCTGCACATGTTTAGGGCACACAATTTTAACGACTTTTGGGGAATTTTATTTATTTGTTTGCCACAAGCTTCCCACTTTCTTTGTCTAAACTCTACCCATCCTCCAAAGTATTTTCAAATAGCCCTCTGCTCTGACTCCTGCTAAGATGAGGTTTGACCACCACCCAGACTGGCCTCTTCCTGGGGACACCCTTCCGCAGTCTCTCCTAGCTTTATCGTTGCCGTCTTCGCTCATTAATTGTGTTTGAGAAACCGTGTCAACCCTCTTACAGGGGCGTGGCACCCTCTAGGACATGTCTTTACCCAGCTCCTTTGTTCTGATGCTCAGGGGAGGTGGTCAGCAATGAGCATGAAGGGCTCTGACCCTTGGAAGAGAAAATTGAGAAGTCTGCCTAAGGCTGCACAGCAAGTGGGTGGCATCGGCAGGATGTGCCAAGAGAGGAGGTCAGCCTTGAGAAAGTTACAAAGACATTGACAGATGACAAAGATCCTGTTTTGGTTTGGTTTTTAACTTAAATATTCTGTGATTGTATCTGGTCAGTGTGGGGGGAAAACCGAATGCCTGGGTATGTGGTGTTATGTGTCTCTGACTCCCTAGTGCTTGGTTGTCACTTGTTGCAAACCTGGGCACAGACGACATCAGCTCCTCCGCTGGCTCTGTCTGCTCTGTGGGCTCAGACCCTTGTTTAGGTATAAGTGTTCCCTCTGAACAACAGTTTATAACATACTACTGGGTTATCCTGTTTGCTCCGTAATCGTTATTGTGCCCATTTTGCTTATGAGGGTGCACAGCTAGGTTTAGTGACTTGTGTGGAGGGAAGAGAAATTAAAGGAGAGAAAATTAATGCATATTAAACCACACACCTGTAGGGTCTTGTGGTAGTTATTCACGGGTCATCTTGTTTCATTCTCCTGGTGAGTCTAGTAGGGAAACACCTCCATTTGCAGATTTAAAGAAAATGATACAGAGAGACCAGGCAGTTTTCTCCAGAGCACACAGCTTCCACCAAGCAAAACCTGAAACTCTTGTTCCTGGATCCCAAGCTCTTTCCTCATGACAGTGACTCTGGAGTTATCTAGGGCCTTCCAGCAATTATTGTTTCCTCTGTGAAGGGGGCTAGTTAGAGGAAAGTCAGCTGACCCTTCTGTTTCTCTTTGCTTTAGGGAAGAAGGAAACACTGAATTCAAATAGTCCTAAATTCTTTCCTCAAGTACAAAGAGGTTGTCCTGTCTTCTGAAGTCTTTAAACAGATTTGTCAAAAACTGGGCAGTTGACATATTCCATGGCATTTGAGAGGTGGAGATTGAAGGATTAGGAGTTTGAGTCTAGCCTTTGCTGTATGAGATGCTGTCTCAAAAAAAAAAAAAAGAAAGAAAGAAAGAAAGAAAGAAAGAAAGAAAGAAAGAAAGAAAACCCTTAAATTCAACACACTTTGCAAGTTAGAGATTCAAAATACCCCTAGGGACCACAAAGGTATGCTTTCCATGGTTCATGGCCCACAGTGACAGATAATCACAATAAAAATGGATAGAAAGCAGTAAATGGGCAGAGACCAGCATCTGTGTGCTCCTGTGATATGCTCTCTCCCGGGGTCTTTGTCATTTCATCTCCACGTGCATCCTACCTAGCAGGTTCTCTTACGACCCTCTGTCCAACACCAAGAGTCTGAGACGCATGGATGTCGGCCACCTGCCTCTGGCCCCGGATAGGGTCTTCAGCCAGCGTGGTATGATTTCCCTCATGGGCTCCCTCACCATCTGTCTGACGCTGCCTTTTTCTGCACTGCTCTCAGTGCAGAAACCAAGCCCATTTGCAGCTATCCCATCTCTGAGCCCTCCCAACCACATCTGTGTGAGACACAGATTGAAGGCACTCACTGAACAGTGAACCCGGGCTTGGGGTGGGGCTGTAAGGCCTTCCCGAAGTTACGCCACCAGGAGGAGCTCAACTGGACTCTGGTTTTGCAGCCTTTATCCCGGGAGCTCTGGAGGCTCCCAGGGACTCTGTCCAATGTCCCAGCAGGCAGCCTGTTCTGCAGTCATTCGCCAGTTGGTTGGTTCCAGAACCATCAGCCTGGCTCCCCAGTCAAGCAGAAATATCTGTGTTCGCAGGTGCCTCTGGCGGTGTGTGCATGTGTCGTGTTTTGCTTTTCCACTTAGTTCATGGCAGGCGCTGCATTTCCAGAGCACCCACTGGGTGAATTTCAGCAGATTTAAGGCAGTTGCCGGCAAACGCCCTGCCCCAGGATCATGCTGCGACAGTGGACACAGAACAAGCAGCATTGTTTGGTTAAGTTGGCACCTCTGTAAGTTACCCTGAAATCAGAGCAGAATTCTTTATAGAAGGTTATCCTATACATAAATCATCATTAGACCACCTCATTTTTGTTTAATGCCTACCTAACTGTGCTGCAGTCTAAAAATGTGTGTTTAGTGAAGTCAAGGGTTGCAGGGAAATTATAGGGTTTTCAAAAACCCATTTGCTTTGCCAGTGCTCACATCAGAATCAATCTTACCTTCAGTTCTCATTCGCATTGCAAACAGGCAGCATTGCTTGCCGAATCCTGGCATTTAATATAGGGTAGCGTTTATTCAGAAGGAGCCAACAGCACTTGCAGAATGGTGGAACTATGTATATATGTATAGATGCCACTTCCTGCCAAGCCTGTGATTTTGAACTCTGTGGCATATCCAAAAGCCACATAGAGATGGTGCCCAGGTTGTAAGTGTTAAGGACGAGCGGGCTGGGCTGAGGGTGGGGGTGACATCTGTAAGGCTGTCTATCAACACACAGTAGGCACTTGGACAATATAGCCAGGGCAGTGTCTGGGTAGGAAAAGAAGTAGCTTCAAGAGAAAGGATGTGTGTAGTGCTGCCTGGCCCTACAGTGGCTAGGATGAAGTCACTGCTCCTTTGGGCCCCCAAAACCAGCAGGGCTTGTTTGGACTCTCTAATGGGATGAAGCTGTATGGCAAAGAATGTAGGGTTAGGGCTCAGGGATTAGGGTTTAAATCTGACCCGACTTGTCACTTTCCATAAATGACTGGGCAAGCCCTTTAGCCTGGTAGAACTTCACAGTCATCCGGTCTTTGGTTTGCTTGCTTTTGGTTTGTTGCTTTGTTGTTTATTGAGACACGGTTTCTCTGTGTAGCTTTGGAGCCTGTCCTGAAACTCTGTCTGCAGACGAGGCAGGCCTTGAACCCAGAGAGATCCACCTGCTTCTGCCTTCCAAGTACTGGGATTAAAGGTGTACACCACTATGCCCAGCACAGTCCTCTGTTTCAAGGATGATAAATTACATGCTTTTTAAATTCTGTATAGGGGAAATCTATTCTCCATATATATGACATATTTTTCCATGCAGATCTGTTGTCTACATAAAGACATTTTATATGCAGAACGTTGATTCCTTCTGCTTCTAGGAAGACATGCACCAAGCCCTTGGACCACAGCTGGAGTCCTAGGGAGTTTGGGCAAGGGCTTAGATGGAACCTCAGAAGTTTCTGGGATGAAGGCTTCAAAACCAGAGTCCAGTGGAGCACCTCCTGGTGGTGCATCCTGGGGCAGGCCTCACAGCCCCACCCCATCTCTACCCCAGGCCTTCATTTCTCTGTCTGTCTGTTCAAAGAATCTGTTGGATCATGAAGAGTGAGCATTGGAGGTGTGAACAGGTGGACAGGAACCTATCTACAGGGACTCAGGTGGCCTTCAGGGCTACAAGGCAAAGAGTGCTGAGGCAGCCTGATGATGCGGCAGAGGCAGGAAGCTCCCTGGCATGTGCTCCTGTGTTGGTGGCTACCTGGCGTGCACACTAGGACCTGCAAAGTCTATGTCTGCAAGCCCTCCTCTGCATTAGTTACTCTTCTCATCGCTGTCGCGGGAAAAGGCAGCCCATGAGAGGAGAGGGTTGTTTCGGTTTTCAGTGTGAAGAAGATGGAGTACATGGGGTAGGGGGAAGCATGTTGTCAGGAGTGGATCCAGGAGGCAGTTACGGGAGCATGAGGCTGCGTGTTCACATGTTCAGAGAGCAGAAAACATAGAGAAGATAGGAAGCAAGACAGGTCTATAAACCTCAAAGATCTCAGTTCACCCTAGCCATGCCTCCACCCCTATCCATGTCCCCACCCCTATCAATGTACCCAACCCTATTCATGCCCCCACCCCATCCATGCCTCCATTCCTATACATGACCCTACCCCCATTCATGCCTCTGCCCTATCCATGCCTCCACCCCTATCAATGCCTTCACCCCATCAATGCCCCCACCCCCATCAATGCCTCCACCCCCATCCATGCCTCCACCCCATCCATGCCTCCACCCCATCCATGCCTCTACCCCATCCATGCCTCCACCCCATCCATGCCTCTACCCCATCCATGCTTCCACCCCCATCCATGCCTCCACCCCATCCATACACACTCTACCCCTACTGATACCCCCATCCACATACACCCCAATCCTATGATCCTCTTCCCCCAGCTAGGGTCTACCTCTTGAAGGTTGCACATCCTCCCTCAACATCAGCACCAGCTGGGGACTAAGAGTTCAAATATAGGAGCCTGTATTCAACCCTATCACCTGCCTGTAGGCAGAATGCAATGCAGTGGAGAAGAGGAGGGCCACAGTGCTCTGGTCCAGGCCTCTAAGCTGGAGATATGTTCCTCTAGCATCGGAAGCCCTTCCCTCTCTCTGCAGGGTTGCAAGGTGTGGGACTGAGAGTACTGTCTCATTCCCCTGCCTTTACAGGCATTGAATCTGAGTGAGCAGAGAAGACAGCCGAGGGGGATGAAACGGGTGAAAGCGAGGGGCCATGAAGGTGCTGGTGGAACAGGGCTGGGGTCTTGGGCTGTGAGTTAGCTGCTGCCCAGGTATTATGGTGCCAACAACTAGATAATGAGCGAGCTGACTTTCCCAGCAGTTTTGTGGGCTCTCTGAGACTTTGTGTAGCGAACGTGTTCCTTCTTAAAGCACATGGCAGAAGTCTCCCTGAGGTAGATGCAGAACTGGAAAGAGCTTGCACCTAGACAGGGTCTCGACCCTTTTGACAAACCTCTGACTCCAAAATATTTACATTACAAACCATAACAGTAGCAAAATTGCAGTTATGGAGTAGCAACGAAATAATTTTATGGCTGGGGGACACCACAACATGAGAACTGTACTGAAGGGTCACAGCATTAGGAAGGTCTAAAAGCAACATTCTAGAGTCTAGAATGTTCCAAAGCATACCACTACAAGGCATTGTCTAAGGAAGCTGGTTGGAGAGGCCTCCCTGGAGATGTGGCTGGACATAGCAGGCTGTAGCTGTGTGGCACCGTATATTGCTTCAGTTCCTTCTCATATGTTGGCATAAGCAACCCCAACTGACTGAATTTTTAGTTCATTATTTAAGCTAGCAAATGTTTCTTGAGCACTTCCTGTGTACAAGATGCTGTATTATGCAGACAGTGATTCCCAGGGGTCTTTGCTTGAGGACCCCAAGGGATTGGGGTAGGGGAATTCCTCTTCCCACACACACAAGAAACTCAAAATGGATATGTAGGCACATGTATAAATAGTATGCTCAATATAATTTGTTCATATTGAATATGTGTATGTGAGCAATATGTGAATGCTCACACACACACTGCTTCTACTTTGTCACCTGCCTAGAACTCTAGAAATTCCCAGAGCAGAGACCTGAGGGAGACAACGTGGTTTCCTGTCATGTTAAATGGCATCTTGGAGCCTCCCTCTCGGGGTGCAGTTCATGAGCTAGGGGCTGGGAGGACTAGTCCTTGCCTCAGACAAAGAGGTCAGTCCCTATCCCCTCTTTATGTGTAAATGTTCTGGATTTTCTGGATAGCTTTGGTTCATTATTTAATGGAGTCCATTAGGCAAAGAAGGGCGGGCAGAGGAATGGGCACAAGAAGGGAGCATTAATTCTGTTTTCGAGGGACTTACTGTCTGACAGACAAGATGAACTCAGGATACTGGTATTCCCCAACTTGAGGCAGTGTGTGATGAAGGAGAGTTGAACACCTGCCAGATGTCAACTATAGAGTCACCTGGGAGCTTCCAAGAGCACCATTGTCTACAGACAGACAGACACACCCATGTCCACATGTGCGTGTGCGCACACACACACAATCACAGTTGAGCTTCAGGTAAAGGAGATCACAGAAGGAAGCTCCTGGGGAGCCCTAAAGCATGGCAAATGCTTGGGGAACAGTCTGGCTTGATTGGAGCCCAGGAGTGGTCAAGAGTGGGAGGGGCTGATGCTGCATGAGCCATGCGTCATTACAGGGTGATGGGGAGACACTGAAGATTTTGAGTGAGGTGGGGAATGTCCAATGTTTTTTTCCAGGAAAAGGGAGATGGTCCTCAGCCTGAGGTACTGGAGTCCAGGTCTGCCTTTGAATTCCCAGAGATTATTGCTCAACAGTCTTAGGGAGGTGGCACATGGATCTACCTTTCTTCTACACCCCACACTTCCATCCTGCTCTAGTCCCCTTCTTCATAATCCCAAATCATTCCTAATCCTAAAGCTAGAACTCTGACATAATCCTCAAATTGGAAGTGTTTGGAGCAGCAATGTTGTGGGACTTTTCCAGGGGAGCCATGAACAAAGGTCTGGTCATTCCATCAGTGACAGACCAAAGGGAAGACGGCTCCCAAGTCTAGTGAGTCAATGAGTTCATGGGGTTCCTTACAGGAGTATGGTTGACTTAAAGCCAAGCTTTAGCACCCCAAAGCTACCGCAGCATGAGTGATGACTCAAAAAAGTTGCATCCCCAGCACAACTTACAAGCAGTTTCATGGAAGGGTCTCCTCTCCATAGCAACTGTTCACGACTTGTGTAACCTCCAGGAGGAGCCTTACATGGCTTTTTGCTTTCTGAGCTTCCTGAATCTCCTGGGTTTCCTGAATCTAAAGAAGGAATCTGCTAAACAACAACCAACTTGATGTCACAAATAGAAAACTCCACACCTGGTCTCCTTTATGTGTCTCAGCACAAGACAGTCACACTAGAAACACTGTGTGAGATTGCCTTCAGGTTATGGAGACAAGGTGTGCTTGAAACGGAAGTGATTTTAGTACTTAGACTTGGGTCTCATCCTGGAGAGACCTCACTGTATGTACACAAATATCTCCAAATCTAAAACATTTGGTCTCCAGACACTTAGCCTTTGGGAATGAGCTAGGCTTTATTGTGCTCTTATGGCTTGTACCATATTTTGGTATGCATTCAATTTGATTTAATATTGAGTCTGCTGAACGCAGAAGCCAGTCCCTTCATTTGCAGATGAGCCCACGGAGACCTAGCAACTACTGTATCCCTCTAATTACCTGAAAGGGGCAGGCCTCAGGGGTAGCTTCTGTGCTGAAGTGAGACCCTCTACAAGTGTCAACGTAGTTGTGACCTTATGCTTTCCAGAACATCCCATCTGCCTCCATGATTAATGAAGACGTGCTTGGCCAGTCTGTAGACCACAGCTAGCTAAAGAAAACAGTAAAACTTCTGCATCTTTCTACTGACCAAGTTCACCTCCTCAAAGCCCTTTCAGGCTGTCTGATCTCATTTGATATTTTCATTTTTTTAGATGAGTGACTGAGACTCAGGGAGATGCCTCCCATGATGCAGGATGGGAGAGGAGGTGGTTCAGAATTGTATGGGATTTGGGGCTATCATAAAGCACACAGCACTTGCCGTGTGACAGGCTTTGTCAGAACTGCTTTATCCAAATTAACTCTGAATGTTTAAAGAAAGAGAGGCACCAGTGCACACACTGATGTACACACTTTGTCTTCCTGGGACCTAGGTTTCTGAGGGCATCTCATCTCACAAGATATTCCATTGAGGCTACCCAGTACTTGGCTCCAAGGTCCTCCATAGATAAGGCTGGACCACATGCAGGAGGTGAGCAGAAGAGTAATGCAGAAAACAGGTCTCAGATCTGGACTCAGTCCCCAGGATGCTCCTGGGCTTCAGTACCACTCTCAGGCCCTTAGTCTGAGCATGTGTGGGTTGAGGTCTGTGGCGTGAGGCTGGGATTAGATCGAGAACTCACATCAGAGGCCAGGTGTTCGGTATGACCTCTTTCTGTCTGTTCTCCCTTTTCCCCTTCTCCTTTCCATAGCTTCTTCTTATAGCCACATGCTGCCTCAGAGTATATTGGTATACCTCCAAGCAAGTAGGAAGCATGCGGAAGGTTCTAGCTTTGGCTTCCTTGACCTCTAAACAATGGCACGGCCTCTCTCTCTGCATGTTGCTGTCCTGATCTGGAAGGCCAGAACAGGCAAAGCCCTTCAGTCCCTTCCTGATCCATGCAACTCAATAAACTCTGTTAAGCTACACTGGGTACTGGGGGTATGGTGACAGGTGGGTGCCCTACACTGGAGAAACAGACAAATTGGCAANAAAAAAAAAAACACTCTAAGGTGTATATTAAGAAATCCTCACTCAATGAGCACAAATGGACATTGTGGCCATATTCATGCTGATGATAGCAAAGACACTAGAAACCAGCATGGGTAAATGCAGTCTGCTTAGCATATGTAATGAAGTACTAAGCTGCAGGGGACCCATGCTCCAGAACTTTGCAAACCAGCCTGGACATGTTGCAGGGAGGGTGGTAAGTGGGGGAGGGGTGGTGTGGCAAACTGCAGAAGGATGAAAGCAGTACGGTGCCATTTGTATAAAGTTTGAAAACACGCATGCCGGTCCTCTGTAGTGTTTCTGGATATACGCATATGCAGCGACAGCATCCCAACATGCATGGGACAATAAACACCATACTCAGAGCAGAGCGTACCTCCAAGGAAGAAGCGATGGCTTAGGAAGGGAACACACGGCTTTTCAGAATGTCTTATTTCCTAAACAATTTCTTCTAAAAATTATCTGACAAAAACAGAGCCAAAAGAAACACAGGACTCTTTATTTTTACGCTCTTATTATTTTTTAAAACATGTATGTTATAGTCACTTAAAAAGCCATTTACTTCATGGCAGGGCACAGTGTTCTAGAAGACTGACATAAGCTTTGGGTCTCTCTATGATATTTCAGGGCTAGGGGTGGGACTCTGGCTGATCCTGGAGACTGTGAGGAGAGATAGCCTTAGGGGAGAGGCCAGCGGACACATCAGCTGTCCAGCTCTGCTCTGTGGACACTTGTTCCTGAAACCCTTGTGCAGCGCCACCTTGGGCGGGATTGGTGTGCAGCCATTGTTAAATAACAATGATAAAAGTGGTATAAATATGAGAGGAGGAAAAATGTATCTGCCATGGGACCAACCATAATCTGCTTCTCTGTTTAATGAGAGCCTGGAGACCCAGCGTGAGGCCACTGAAAATTAAGAACACCAGGAGGATTGATGGGGTTGCACGGCCGGGTGTTCTGTGCTTTCTCAAGAGTCAGGAGCTGGGGAGGGTCCTAGCAGCCCTTTGTCAGTCTTTTCTGGGGACAGGTGCTGAACAGTTGAGCGCCCAGCTGGGGCAAGCAAAGTGATCTGGTGATGGGAGGGCAGGAGAAGCGCTCATAATTAACCCCTTGGATAAGCTGCCCCCAGTCTCCAGCTCATGTTGCAAGAGAAAGCTGGGAGCCAGACTCAGAGTACACAGGGAAACCAGAGACGGAAAAGTGATCTCCTGCTCCACCCGCAATGTACCGAGAGCCTGCCCTGGCATCTGTGAAGCTGAGGGTCTCCCAGGCAGAGGCCCGCAGGGACTGCCAGCTGCATGTCTTGCTTCTGCTCCTAGAGGTGCTTATCTTTATTACAGTTTGCCCTGGCACAGTGATTGCACCTGCCTCTTTCTCTTTTTTCCCCTCCCTTCACGGAGTGCCCAGGTGGTACATTCGGATGGTAAAACTGCTCTGTGAGACCTAGAGGAGCCTTGAAAATTGCCGAACCCAATCTCTTGGCCGATTATAAAGATACCATTGGCAGCCTTGGTTGGACCTGGGATCCAGGTCTCGAGAAGTGCCCTGCTAGCTGGACATGGTGGTACATGACTATAACCCCAGCCCTTGAGAAACTGAAGCAGGAGGGATATGAAATTTGAGGCCAGCATGAGATACATAGTAAGACTCTGTCTCAAAACAACAACAAAAAAAAACAGTACAATGAAGCATCTTCTTATACTTCAGAATGAGGTCATTGGCCTCATCCTCCATGGGGTAGACTCATGCTAAAATCCTCTGAAATCGAGTTATCTCGTCATACTTACAATGAGTGCAGAATTAGTGCTCGCTCTCTCTGTCTCTCTCTCTCTGTTTCTCTCTCTCTCTTTCATGCATGTGGTGTAAGAGTTGATCATGTAGCTCCTCTATCACAAGTGGGCATCTAACCAACATGGTCATCTTGCATGGAAGTTCTTCTGTAGGAAGGTCTTTAACTATTTAAGAAAAAGATCCTAATGTGATGTTGAGTTGAAAAAAATACATAGATGGCAGGATTCTGGTGTGTGTGTGTGTGTGTGTGTGTGTGTGTGTGTGTGATCTTCAGAGAAGTACTTGAAGAGTGTCCTGTTATTTATAGGGAGTTGAGTGAGAGATGAGTTTTGGTTTCTGTTTTATAGTCTTCTAAAATTCTCCAGTGTGTGTTGAGAAGAACTGGTATGAAGGGGTGTGAAAGTCGGAGCATGGTCTTCATGTTGCTTTTGAGTGTGGTTCCCTTGCACATGGTGGGCATTCCTGTCTTCTTTGAACGCCCCTCTTTTATCAATTCCTTATCATGAACTAAAATATAAAATCTGCTTTCTTGGAGTTCTACCTTTGAGACCCCTGCTGCCGGCTCCCTGCCCCTGAATCTCCAGGAGGCTTCCTTTTTCCCTTACACCCATCAATTACTGGAAGACAGTTCTCACTGTCTTCTGTACCCCTTCCCCAACGTCCTATTCTTGTGACAACACCCTATTCCTGTACCCTCTACCGTTTGGCAGGCCCTTCTCTTATTCCAGCTGTCAATTTTGAACATGCTTGGGTTTGTTGCATCTTTTCAGAAACTCAGACCTGTCTGAGTGACACCCACACAGGAGAAGCTCTGAATGTCTGGTGAATTGCTCACCAATGCGCCCTGACTTGGGTTTGTTTCTGAGCTGATTCTTGGTGTTGAATTCTTCTCATCACTGGTTCTGAATAGCTCTGGGCTCTTTCCCTAAACCTTTCCATGTTCTTATTTGCAAAACCAGAATAGCAGTTTTCTGTAACCCAGATAGCAACAGGATGGCCTTTTCCCCTTCTGAGCTGCATGAGCTGGCTCACATCCTAGCTTTGCATTCTGCTAAATATCCAGCATCCTTATGAAGGTATCTGCGAGGCCCCAGGAAGCTGAGATTCCCAGTTTGTCTTACTTCGACTTGGCTTTGCAATTTGATTCCAAACTAGAATAATTCCTGATTGGGGGGGTCTTCTGAATGAAGGTAGTCTATTTGAGGGTGGTCTCATAGCTTGAGGAAGTAGGGACAAGATGGCCTCAAGTCCTGGGCCAGGATCATTTGTGTAGGGTGCTTGCTTCATAAGTCTCTCATATTAAACATAATGCTGGTAGCAAGTTCTTATTTCATGGCTATTTTTTCTTGGACCAGCTGGTCTTGTTTCCCTGAGGACTCTACCTGGTTCCTTCTGCAAAGGTCTTCCTCAACCATCCATATCTCTTTTGTTCTTAGTTACTGCAGATCTAATCTACATTCTTCACCTTGATTTTATAGGTGTGTTTGCCTGTTTCCTTCAAAGTCCTGGACCAATTTTTGGAGGGGGGGACTTGACAGGAGAAGAGTTACTGATCTGTGTCACCTAGGAACTGTTGTTTAAGAACTTCTGACAGAAATACTGAATGTTTCAAAAGTACAGTTCCTTCAGACATAACCCTCTGAGCTGGGTACCCTTGGGCAGTGTCTCCCAGCCCTTCTTTTCTCTTCACACAAGCTGAGCAAAGGCAACATATCAAGTTAAAAAGAGGCTGACCGGGACTGGAGAGATGGCTCAGTGGTTACGACACTGGCTGCTCTTCGAGAGGACCCAGGTTCAATTCCCAGCATCCACATGGCAGCTCACAACAGTCTGTAACTCCAGTTCCAGGGGTTCTGAAACCCTCATGCCAATGTACATAAAATAAAAATCAAATGAAAGAAGCTAACAATGACTGGAGTGACCAGCTTCCCATGGCTCATGGAATCCTGTCTGTCCCAGGTCTGCCTTCACTGGTCTTAACTGAGGGCCCTTGGCTCACTGTTGGGCAAGGAGACTACAGGTCTTGGATAGGCAGGTGGTAGGAAGGTGAGGGGGTCAGTCTAGAAGCTGTGGACAAGGAGGCACTAAGACATGGAAGGATGGATGGTCCAGGTAGCTCCCAGGCAGCCCCTCTTCTTCTTTTCCTGTTCCCTCCTCCGCATAGCTTCCTCCAAAAGAGACTTTAATGAAAGAGTCCCCGTTTCAAGGACAGCTTAACTAGGGTGAGCCAATAAAGTGTCATCATCAGCTCACATCTTCCCTTCTACTGGGGTGAAGGATCCCTGTGGTGTGGTACTTCCTTTGTCTCCTTTCGACCGTAGTGTGTATGTGTCTCTCTGCCTCCACCCCCATGATTTTCCTGCTATGCCTTCCCAGTGTGGGTTCCCTCCAGGCCCTGGATATAGTCATAGTTCAGGTGACAGTTGGGATAGCTTCCTTTCTCCAGTAGAACTCTCGACATGAAGGTGTGGAAGATCAAGGAGCCGGGGCTGTCGAGGGGGAAAGGGTGACAGAGACAGAGTGATGGCAGGGAGGAGAATTAATTCCCTGGTGTCGGATTTAATGAAGGCCTGCCTTCTGCACTGCCTCAGAAAGGCACATCACGGAGTGATTGGTGCTGGGTGCGTGCACAGCTCCAATTAGGAGCTTCTGCATCTCGCAGGGGCAGGGTATCTTTGAGTCTCTAGACTCTGGGGGTTTGTCTACCCCTCCCCCTTCCAGCCTCTAATCTAGAAGTCTGATGCTCTGCTCCTCTTAAAGGGGAAGGACCCCGGGGGGCTGTTCTTGGCTGCCTAGGGAGGCCTCATTTTTCTCTTTGCTGTCATCTCTTTTTGTGTCCTAGCCTTTGCCTTGACAAAAGGTGCCTATACCATCTTGTTCCTAGAGACTGTACCCCAGAATTATGGAGGCTTAAAATGGATAAGGTGCCTTGGGGATAATCCAGCCCAGACTTACATAGTTAGTGCTTAGAAAGATAAAGTTTCTAATATTTTATTTTGTTATTTCTTATTTATATTTATTTATTTTATGTATATTAAATACCTGCATGTGTACAACATGATGCCTGATCTTATGCAAATCATCAGAAAGCATTGGATTCCCTGGATCTGCAGCTGTGAGCCACAGATGGTAGTGAACCACCATGTGGGGGCTGGGAATTGAACCTAGGTCCTCTGAAAGAGCAACAAATGCTCTAAACCATGGATCCATCACGCCAGCCCCTGAAAGCCAGAGTTTCTAGAACAATCTCTCTGACCTCATGTCCCTGGTCTGTCATCATATAGAATGAGCAAGAGCTGCATGCCAGGGTCAGGCTGCTTAAGTCAAGGTCCCAGCTGCCAATACAAGGTGGTTCTTGAACACCTAGTTAGAACAGTGGCAACTTAGCTAAGTACCACCATCCACAGACAACAGAGTATGCATCTGTGGCCTCCCCTAACCCTGGTGTGGCCAGCGCAAGTGAAATGCTGCCTCTAGGTTTGAATCCTAACTCAGCCACTAAGTCGCAGGTTTGTGTAACTTTTACTGCTCAACTTCTTAAAGCCTCTTTCTGAAACCTGAGAATAATAACACTTATCACACAAGTTAATAACAGAGTATTCTCATTTTACAAATGAAGATTAGAGCTCTGAGATGAAGTGACATGCCTAAAAACACAGCGATGACAAATGGCAGAGGAGAATCTGAATGTGGGTCTTCCAGCCTCCTTGTGCTCCAAGCATCTCTTCCCCATCTCCCCTCCTCCTAGGTACCACTTACTGTTCCCTTCCATCTTTCCATGATGCTGAGTACTTTAGAGACTTTATATCTTTTAATTCCAGTGATTACTGCTGTGCTAGCTTTTAAATGTATTCCCATTGTATGTCACAGAAGTTTGGAGACATTAGTTGCCCCAGGTTGTGAGCTCATTAGGTGGCTTGGGCAGGATTGGAAGCTAGTTCTGCCTGACTTCCAAGACTATGTTGTCATGTCTTTCTGTATTCCCACCCCTGCCACCATCTTAGGCTGCAGCTCCCCTGGGACAGATGTGGGCCGTTGACAGAAGATCAGAAACTCATTCTTACAAAGGTCATTGGATGGCTCTTTGTCCTGGGTCCTGGATTGACATGGGAAAGACTTGATCGGTCACCCAAACTGTCCAGGCTTCACCACAGGGTTCGTCAGTCCTGACAATAGAATTGGTGACATTTCCCAGAGATGATGGGTGTGGGCTTCTCCTCCAGCATTTTCAGAACCAGGAGGTGAGGTGCTGAGAATAAAGGGTGTCACTCAGCAGAGTACACAGTGTCCCTGGCAAACAGCCTTTTCCTGACCGCCAGACACCATCATTTACCAATCCACTTGACTGAATAGGTCAGGGACCACCCAACAGATTGCCCAAAGAGATACTCTCTAGTTGATGTTCCCAAACAACTCTTCTTTGTCTCAGCAACCTGCTGGTGGCTCTTTCTTCTGGGTATACTGACCTGGAAGTGTCCCAGGCTGAGCACCTGAGAGGGCTACCATCTTTCCCTGCCTTCCAGGGCTCTCTCCTAAGTCTCCATCTGCTAAAATGTGTTGAGACAGGCTTGAAGTGACATGCCCCATCCCTCCCCTCTGTAGTAATAGGACAATTAATGAGACACTAATGTGTGAGCCACCGAAGTAAATAAATACAGATTATTGTTCCACCCTGCAGGTTTTGGCTGACAGAGCTGTCCCTTTTGCTCAGCAATGGTTTCAATAATGAACTGCTCAGCTTTTACAGACCTTGCGCTTGGTTCCCTGAGGTTCCCATCTTCTGCACCCTGGAACCAGGACTTTGGATAAAAATGGGAAGGCTTGAGCAAGGGGCAGAGATCAGTTTCTCTAAAAAACGCACATGCTGAGTTCAGGGAGCTAAAAAACAATTAGGTCAATGAAGTCCTTTACACAAAACCTGCTAACAAATCACAGCCATTGGTAATTAGCCCCTTTGAGAATCTCAGCCTGCAGAAACTCCAGTGGAGGATCAGTGGAGACATGGGCCCCATGGAGCCTCTCACTTTCTGAGGAAAATCTCCTTGCTGTGCTCTCCTTTCACTCAGGAGAGAGCAAAGTCAAGTCCTGAGGCCAACTTCCGCACCTCTTATTGCCTTGACCTTGCACAAGGGCACTGGCTTCTTCGACACTGAGCCTCTGCTTTTTCTCTCAGGTGGCTTCAAGGGTCATAGAGGAAGCTATAGGCTTGAGGACACATGGCTGGCTCCATGGCTTAGGACACGGCTGGGCCACAGAAATGTCTTGGAAAGATGCACACTTTCTTTTACTCGACCAAAGCTTCCCCATGAATCGCTGCCTTCTTCTCTTGCCTGACTCTCTGCCCAAGCCCAGAGATGGTGCCCAGGCTTGTTACAGAGAGAAGTAGCTGGAAAGGGGTGAGAAACTGTCTGAAATAATTCCATCCTTCCCTGGAGACTTGGCGTGAATTTTATCTAATCACCATGGCAACAGATAAAAAAAAAGGAAAAGAAAAAAGGTGTGAGCGTATTGCCTTTGCTGTGATAATTCAGATTTATATATTCAGATCAGATTGGAGTTGGAGATTTTTTTTTTAAGGGAGCAGATGCAGCAGAAGGTGTGACTGCAAATAATGTAACACAAATGTTTGATGATCCTGCCCTTTAAGAAGTGGAACGCAGTTTCCTGCAGTTTTTCCAGAATATAATTATTCCATCAAACCCATTGCAATGAGGACTCATTACAGGCCTAGAGAATGCAGAGTCACGTCCGTGCCAACAACACGCCTGCGCACATGCAAACACACACAAACACGCATGCCTAGGCAGCTCCTGCCCTGCCCCTACTCCTGCCCTCTGCTGCTGGCTGCCCCCAGATACTCCAGAAAGCCCCTAAAAACCAGGGTGAGAAAGCTATGACCAAAGGGCAAGGCGGGGCCAGCTTAGGGTCAAGCCAGTGCAGAGTAACTTAAGGTCCTTTCCCCTCTCCCTGTATCCAGTCCAGATCCTAGAATGTAAGCTCTCAGAGGGCAGGAGCGGCCAGTGGCCAGTCCTACTGCAAATCTGTCCAATCTGGGTGGCTAATACAGGGTTTTCATAAATGACGCGATACTGTTGATTATTCAAGGCTAGGTAGCCATCTCACATAAATCACTCTTCTCCCTCACAGACGGAGAATTTTCCATGAGAAAATTCTAGAGGTGAGGGGTGGAGGTGTTGGGGGATGAGCACCCAGGTTTTGCTCAGTTTTCTTTCACACGTGCCTCAGCACCCCCACCCCCGGGAAGGCTGGCATGCACACCACAACCCTTGTGTTTTGCAAAGAGTACACACACCCCGTAGACGCTTCATGCATATTTATTGGCCTCAGCCTCCCCTCCTCTGCATGACACCCGGGCTGCAGGTACCACCTTTCCTGAGCTGACAGTCTTTCCAGTTCCCACATCTCAGGCTCTGACAAGTCTTTCCAGTATAGTCACCTTCCGAAGTCACTGTTCTGGTGGAGACTTCCCCCAATACCGCTAAAGGACAACAGTCTCCTAGCCTGTCCTTCCCCAGACCCAGCAAAGACACAGGGGTTTTACGTGCTTTTCTCTGCCTGCTCATCCTAGGAAATTCGAAACCTAATTCAAATGTATGAGGCCAGGGAGGGAGGGACGGCAAAGTGCCTGGGCATGAGGACCCCTGAGTACTCCCTCTGTCTCAGCTATACATAACTGTTTGCCAACGTTTCTATAAATGAGACCCCCCTAGCCCAGAATGGTCAAACGGTCTGTGGGGGGTTGGTGGATGCCTCTTCTGAGCTCTATCAAATCCAGACATTCCTATCCCTGACCGGATAGAGGCACGCCACTCTCCCACTCCAGTGTTCTCTAACCAGGCCCCCACTGGGTGGGGCAGTGACTTCAATAGAGACCGTCAATGCTTTCACTTACAGGACCCCCAAGGTTGTCTATTCTGATACCTCCTGCTCCTGGGTATTTAGGGTTTAGTTGTGGTTCTGCTTGCTGTCCAGTAGCTCCCTCCACCCTGAGCTTCAGGTTGTGCGCACTCTATACTCACAGGAGATCCAGCTTAGCCCCACTGTGCTGGGTTCCAGCCCATTAGGAATCCCGGGCTCATGCTAGGCTCATCCCTGCTCTGGGTCTCAGCATCTTTCCAGGAATCCAGACTGCTTAACCATCTTATCTTTGGCAGATGGGCTGACTCCAAAGGCTCAGGTCAGCAGACCTCCCCTCCCGCCCTTTTCAAATACCACTGATAAAGCTCCTATTTAGTTATCTACTCAGATCTCCAGGGGTGTGACAGAACCGAGTCCTGTACCCTTACCTGAGACTGCTGGCCCTGTCTCAGGTACTCACAGTAGGCCAGACATAGATGTCTCTGGTAGAGCACACACAGTCTGAGTGGGAGGGGCAGGCTGCAGATTGTTTGTGTTTGGGTGTAATTTATTTACCTGGGAAGGCACAGTTCCTCAGCAGCATCTCTCTCTCCATCTGGCATGTCTCCAAATTCTCAGCCCAGTTCACATTGCATCGGGCCCAGACAAGACCAGCAACCAGGGGATGAAGATCAGAGGAGCCCGTGCTCAGTTCCAAGCCTTCACCTTCCCATCTTCCTGCAGTGGAAGAAGACATCGGGACCTCTCCCTTGTAGCCCAGTAGGCCCAGTAAGGTGTATGTGTGAACAAAGATATCCTCAGCCACAGGACCTTAGCTGACAGGATCCTCAGCTTCCTGGCTCTGGGCTGGAGACCCTCCCTGTTCCTCTATCCAGAACAGGGTTCTGGGATGGCTCAATGGGACTCCCGGATCTTGATGCTTTGGGAGTTAGCCAGCCCTCACTGAGGTACAGAGAAGACTATATGTTGCAGGCTTCTCTGCCCTCTCTGGGATTGGCCATCCCTAAATATGGATCAACAAGGCCTCTTGCTCCTGGCTAGTTACCAGTTCGCTTGGGCTGTAAGCAATTGTTGAGGCTCCTGACAGCTTCAATACACTGTAGGCCAGAAAGGACTGGAGTCCCTCACGAGGGCATGTCCACGGGGGCAGCCAAGGAGAATCAGGTCTTTTCAGAAAGGTTGATGTGACCCAGCGGAGTAGCCAGAGGTGAGAGCTGGAGAAAATGTTCATTTCCTTCTCCCCTTCCTCCCCTACTTATTCCATTATCAAAAGAGGGATTAGTTTTGCTTCATGAGGATGAAGGGATGGCATATTGGGGAAGACAAGTAGTTCAACGTCTATGTGACTTTTCTCACAGCTGAAATAGTCAGGTGGTAGCTTGGATTCCCTCATGAAATGGTGAGTTTGTCATTGTTCCAAAGCACAAGGAAATTTGAGTTAACCATTTATTGAGCATCTACTAAGTGCCAGGCATTCTTGCATACACATTGACAATTTAATTATTATCTCCCATATGGTATAGGAGGCAATTAAGTCAGCAAGGCTAAATGGTCACTCTGCTTCTAAGTAGTATATCCGTACCCCTGATTCTCAGGCTATATGGTATGTTATGGGGTCTATGGGAAGGAAAGCTATTCTAACAGGGAGGGGAGGTGCTCCTCTACTCTCTGAGGGGTCACTGGCCTGGAAAATGGTCCTCACTGAACCCCCCCCAGCTCTTATCATCTTGAATTTAAACACATGGAGGTTACCTGGGTAAGATTACAGCAGCAAGTAGAACTTAACTCCAATAAGCATTTGTAGGTAGGCTACACACACCACAGTGGACGAGTCAGTTTCTCCCATGTGACCTACAGGTGGGGAGGGTTTGGTTGATCTGTCGTGTGGGGAAGCACAATACTCTTGTGGTCTAGAAGGCTGTGATGAACCAGACCTTGCTGCCTCCACGTGTAGGTTAGCAGTATAACCAGTCATTTGTTTGTGTATTTATTTCTAAATAGAATGGGTTTTTCAGGGTCATCCAGAACTCCAGCCTTGTATGTAGTGTTGTGTTGCTGGTTCATCTGAAAAGGGGGTGGGGCTGGGACAGTGAATTCTGATGGTCTGGATGGTTACCCAGGCCATGGAACTCACCAGGCTATGAGACATAAATCCTTCAACAGTCTTGGGCCAGACTGCATAAAGTAGAAATTTAAAGACACCTACTTCTAGGGCTTAGGAGCTGGAGCTAAATTAAATTCAATCTTTGTACTCTGCTTGGGGAGAGAGAGAGAGAGGCATGCAGGTCAGGGGAAGATCTGAAGTCAGGCTGTAGGAGTAAATATCTGTGTTGGGTATGTGGACTCATACAAGAGCAAAGAGTAGAGGCCTGGGGCGTGTGGATGAAGACAGCAAACCTCTGGGCGTATGAAGCGGACTGGATTGACCGATTGATTTGTTTATTTATTCATTGCCACTTATTGGTTGTTCTTGGGACAGACTTGGAAAACCCACACATTCTACCTCTGTTTTTAGATGTAATCTGGAGCCCGGGCCAGAAAGAGAACAGGTAGTTTCTGGGAGCTTCTGTGGAAAACTGGAGGCTACAGCTAAGACCCAAAGCCTGAGCAGCACTTTGCTCAGTGAGGAGTGGGGGGGGGCATTCTGACCATGAAAGTCGCATACTGTGAAGGTCTGGAGGAGGAACAGATGCCCTGATTGGGTAGCACCTGTGGCCCTCCAGGGCGGAAGTGTCCAGAAGTAAGCACCCCAGGTTGCTAGTACCACACTTACTGCGGTGGGAGACATACTCAGTTAGGCGTGTACTCCAGGTTACCCTGATGGTAGCTGAGGGGTGTGGCTTGGATCTGAGGAGACCAATCCCTCTCATGATGGCTCCCAGCATTTTCCAGGTGCCTTCATACATTCCCTCCCCAGTCCCTGTGCTGAGGCAGAGAAGCATCTTGCCGAGGTGCTGTCCTTTTGCCACAGACTCACCTGGGGACATCCCAACATAAAGCCTAGGTCCCAGGCTCCTTCCTGATCCCTGGCCTGCTCCCAAATGTCTACATCGAGGGATATAACACATGTAGAATACTGGAAGATGATAATAAAACTATATTTCTACAGCATATAATAAATAATAAAGCTAATTACCATGCAGGTCTGTTAAGAGCACCACACACACCAATCCATTCCCTCCTTGGAGTAAGCCTAGGAGAAGGTACTGTGGCTATCCCCATTTTATTGATGCCCACACTGAGGCTCAGAGAGGCTCAGGCATTTGTCCACTGTCTCCCATGAGTCAGAGACACAGCCGGGATTCAGATCCAGGCCCACTGAGTGTATATGCTTAACCTACATAGCATGAGAGGAAGATACACCGCATCTCAGGATCCCACCTGGGATGCCATGGGAGGTGCAAGGCTGTCAGAGCTGATGATACCTAGTAGCCAGACCCTGGCGAACCGGGCTGCTGGCCTCTGGATGTCACCTGCTCCGCTAGCTCTGTCACCCCTCCAGGCTGCAGTGCCAGGAAAGCATCCTGGAGTGGAATTCCTTGTTAGATGCCCCTGGTTTGGGTTTTGCTTCCCAGCCAGGTGTTTTGTTCTGTTTTGCTTTAATTGAGTTCTTAAAAGTGAAGTATAACATATGTACAGGAAAATATGTGGACCTAAAGTGCAATGAATTTTTTTCCTAAACGAATGTAGCATATATAGCCTACAAATGTCTCCATAAGCCTCCCATGTACCCTTACCTGCTGCTTCTCCCAACTTCCATGATAACCAGCTTTCTGAGGCCCCTCCATACTCCACACAGGATGGGGGCACGTAACCGTCCATCCATCTAGCCTGTGTCTGCTTCCCTCTGAGGAACCTGGGGTGGCAGTTCCGGTTTTCTATCATCAGTGCTGTCAGGCAGCCCGTGTCCCAGACCTCCGGCCTCTAGGCAGTGTCAGCCTGCACAGTGTACCTCTGGGTACCTTTGAACCCATGAGGCACTTTCTGCCAATGTCCTTCTCCTCCATCCCGGTTTGGAGAACGTTCCCCACCCCCACAGATCTAGTTAAGAATAGGAAACCAGGCTGAATGGAGACTTTTTCCATCCCAGGGGCAGGGTTGAAGCAAATATAGACCCAGGTAGAATGCATTCTAGGTGAATATTGCCCACCCCCACCCCGGGACGGGTATAGTCTGTAGCTGGGCTAATGAGGAGGGGAAAACACGTCTTAGCAGAGGTCTAGCAGGGTAATAAGGAGTTCCAGGTTGCAGGTTTTAGGACAGGTTACTGCTGGAGAAGGCAAGGGAAAGAGACTCCTGGCACCATCAGCTGAAGAAATATGCCATGGATCCCACCCTGCCCTACAGCGTGGGAATCTACATTTGAGAAGATATGCTGTCCAAGCTTAACCAGAGGCCATAGGACAGGACTGTCCAACAGGAGCGGTGACGAAAAGCCAGGTTCCCCTCCACACACCTTGGGTAGCACACAGAGCTGAGTCTTTCGGCTAAACTCTCTTTCTGTATTCCTTCTAAACCATTCACACTGTGTGACTTGGAGCATGTTACTTGACCTCTCTGCCCTTCAACTGTAACAAAGGGATCACGATGCTACTTACCTGACAGGGTTGATTTGAGTGTTAAAGATACCCCATGTGAAGTCCTTTGGACAGTGTCTAGGACATAGTAAGAAACCGGTATTATTCAGTTTTCAGTGCCAGGACTGCGGAAGGTGCTGTACCCATGCTCTCTCATCTCAACCTTCCTTATAACCTGGGAGTACTGGGCCTGTTTTCCAGAGCAAACATCTCTCTTGTCATCTAAGAAACAGGGTGTGGGGTACCCCTGTGTTCAGGGTGGCAGGGTGGGATGGGAGACTGCTCCTTTGTGGGGTGGAGTGAGGACCCCTATTCCCACAGAAGCCTGTGCCGTGATTCCCGCAGGCCAGCAACAGGCTGTTGCTTTGTCCATGCTATTAAATTCCACCATTAATCGCTAAGGATTAATTGTTAAGGATAAACAAAAGGTGTTTGTTTGGCTCCCAGCAAATCTCTAAATTAAATGAGAAAGGAGATTTGAGACCAAGAAAAAGACAGAGGTCTATAAGTGAGTCTCAGAAGAAGCCAGAGTTACCCAGAACCTGGGGCCCAGGGGCCAAGCAAGTGTATGATTGTGCTAGGAAGTGGGAACTAAGGCAGTATTTTGCAAGACAGAGGACCCCTGATGGCTGCACACAGATATGGACGGCAGCAAACAGTCTGATGGATCTCAGAGTGGCTCAGGCTTCACTTGATGTTTTCTATTTTCACTTTTGTATAAGAAGCACCTTGTTAACACGACCTTTTGGGGAATTGACCTTGACCCTGACCTGGGAGCCTGTGCCCTGCATGGGCACCTTGCTCCTCTTGCTCCTCCCTCTGTGCTTCTTGGTGGTCTGACACCTAATCCTCCTTGTCACTTCAGGAGCCTGTGCTCTTCACATGTGCTGTGTAAGGCCAGGTACCAGTTGCTCATTTTCATACCTGTCTACCATGTAAACTGTTACTTCTTGGAGTGCAAGAAATCAGGTCTTTATCTTCATTTTCTCTGTAGTTCTGTACCCCAGCATAGTGATCATAGAAAGTATATTGTTCATGCAAGCTGAATAGATGGATAAATGGAGAGATGGATGGATGGATGGATGGATGGATGGATGGATGGATGGATGGANNNTGGATGGATGGATGGATGGATGGATGGATGGATGGATGGATGGATGAAGAGATGGATGGATGGATGGGTGGATGGATAGATGGAAAGGTGAGTGGATAGTTGGAAAGATGGATGAATGGATAGATGGATGGATGATGGATGGATGGATGGATGGATGGATGGATGGATGGATGGATGGATAGGTGAGTGGATAGTTGGAAAGATGGGTGGATGTATGGGTGATAGGTGAGTGAATGGATGAAGAGATGGATGGATGGATGGATGAATAGGTGAATGGGAGTGTGTTCTACCAGTGAACTATCTCCCACCCCATTTTCTATTAAAAAAAATTGACACTATCTATGTTTCTCAGGGTGTCCTAGCTGGAGAACTAGATGGATGGAGAGACAGATAAGTAAGAGGATGGATGCATGGTTAGATGGACAGAAGAAAGGTGGTGTTACTTTTAAGTGTATTTTTAGAAGGATACACAGGAGACAGGAAGATGCCACCTGAGGTCACAACACTACAAGTAACTACCAGTGGTCAGTTGTGTTTATCACTATTTTCTGGGTCTCTTGCTATGTCAGCCTGGGTTCCTCTCCTAGCTCCAGTGGCCTCCTCTAATTATTTTCCTCTGATCCAAACATGATGACTCTCTGAAGACAGAATTGTATCTGAGGGACATAAATGGTGCAAATGCTACATGCATTTGTTGGTAAATAGATCAATTGAGAATATCTTGTGTGCACTCCAAGTCTCCAGCTTGGCTCCATGAACAAAGGTGCCCTACTTTGTCTCTGCCCTGGGCACACTATTTACCACCCACCTACCCCTACTCCTTCCAAGCTCAGGATGTCCCCGGATGGACTTAATCTCTATATTTTTTTCAGAACGTTAGAGATTCCTCTGTTAGGTAATGACAGTATCCTACAATCAAGCTTTGGATAGAACGTAACTAGTGTCTCAAAGTGGGCCACTGGCACTGCTTACAGACCTGGCTTTGTCTGTGGGCCAACTCGATGTCCTGTCATTGCTGGATTGGGAAGCGGGAGTTCTGGGTTCAAAGATGCTTTCTTTCTAAAGTAGTGTGTGGCTTACCTTAAGTCATCTTGCTGCTCTGGGCCTCCTCACTGTCTGTGGAGCTGACCTGAAGGCGGCCACCCTAGTTCTCCATAATTGTATCTTACAATCCCTCATCCATCTGTCCTGAAATGAGTTTTCCCCCAAGGACAGTGTCAAGGATGAGAAGAGGCCACCCCTTCCTTTCTTCCCCTCCTTGAGAGTTTTTGCCCAGGGAAACCCCTCTCACGGTCGCAATCTTCCAGGAGAAACAAAATGCTGGAGTGCCTTTTTCCTCTTGTTCTGCTTCCTCACGGTGAAGATCCCAACCATGGTGGTCCTAGACTAGTTCAGACTGTACTCGTGGTGTGGGGCTAACATCCAGTGACGTCCAGTGTCCCTCATCACCTACTCTTGCCTACTAGTGAATCTTAGATTAGTGTCAGAATTCCAGGGTCAGTATCCAGAAATACAAACCTGCAGAGGAGGGGGTCCCTAGTATGCAGTGTGTGTATGCATGTGTGTACTCATGTATATATGCATGTGTGTGTGTGCATGTTTACTTGAAACAATTAGAGAAGTGCTTTATCACTGAGCTACATCTTAGTCCCTGCTTGCTTTTTTAAATTTTTCCACCACGTCTCACCAAGTAACTCAGACTAGCCCTGCAGTTGGCGTCCTCTGGCCTCTGCCTCTTCGGTAGCTGTGATGACAGTTCCGCGCCATCAGGATCTGCACTTTCTGTTTTCAAGAAAAGTCCTCATATGTCTTGAACCCTCAGTCTCCTCATCTGTCTATGGGAATAACACTGTGTTCCCATTTATACCATCATATAAAGCCCCCGTGCTTAGCACTTTCATACTTGTTTCTCTCCAACAGCAAACCCAAACTCTAGGGTGGGGTCTTGTCGGTGGAATTAGCCAGGGTCTGACTCATTGCCAGGCATTGCCCTTAACCTGTGGCCCTCCAGGTAGTTGTATTGGGTGTCAACACAGGCCTGTAGTAGAAGAGAGGCCACAGAAGATGTGGTGGCAGTGTGGCAAGAGAGAAGGAGGAAAGAAAGGCACCAAAATTAACATATAAAAGAAGCCAGTTGGCAGGAAGACTGGAAACCCCTCCCCACAAGGGCTACATGTACAAGACTGAACATGTGTGAGAAAAATCCATGATCCCCAAATGCTAGAGAATACAGGGTGCTATGTAAATGACCCACAAAGGCTCAGCACACCCATGACTGAGTGCTGACCATGAAAGCTCAGCATGCCCATGACTGAGTGCTTCAGAGTTTCTAAGAGTCCAGCTCTTGCCCATTTCCACACTCAGAGGGTTTCCTTCTCAATAAACTTACTATTTTCCCCAGTATCTGTGTGTCCCCTGGGTCAGTTCCAGGATGAAAGAACCTGGGAATGTCTGGTGGGTACACTCCTGACCCATGCTGGCCAGGGATCAGGCACCTGAGTCACCTAGGTAAAAAGCCTGTGGGAACAGTCTTGCCAGTGGCATCTCCACACCATTTGAGAGGTTAGCTAGTTATCCCTGCCCAAAGCAGGGGCCTCCTGGGTGGTTGGGGATGCTTGTTAGTAAGGGAATATGAAAATGTCCCCAGCTATGGTAAGTGCTAGGAAATGTCCATTTTTCCCTGTGTTCTTCTCAAGCAAGGACCAGCCCCTCCCTCTGGCCGGTTTCACATCTCCACTTGAAGATGATTGAAGGTGGAAGCCTGGAGGGATGGTGTTCACTCTTGCCTAGGCACTTGTTGCTTTGGTCTGGCCCAGTCAAATGCAGCTGGGCAACTCCTCCCAGCTGAGCCCAGCTGTGGCTCCTCATCAGCATTAATGTAGTGCATTGGCAGCAACTTCACGGCTGTAGTGATTGGCAGCTCTGGTTCCTTGAATGTGTGAGTCAGGTAGCCATGGCGGTGCTTATGTTTCCTGGGATCAGCTAGTACCTTTGCAGTATTTGTTAGGAGCTGGAGCCAGGGAGGCAAGCTGCCAGGCAGAGGTGAGCTTTCTGTGAGGTATCCAGGAAGATGGGGTCTTCTGGGGGGATTTCAACAGCAATAATGATGCCCAGAGACTGGCACTTTGCTTGGAGAAGAGGAAGGAACTGATAATAGCATCATATAAGCCCTTAAGACAAGGTTCATGGTTTCAGACAGTGTGGCCAGTTCATTCAGGCTGTGCGGGGCTTCTCTAGTTTTAGCTCTGAAAGCCCTATGTCCCCACAACTGCCTCCTCAACCCTAATACCTTACAATGCTGGGCAGTGGGTATATCACTTACTTTTCTTATTGTAGTGACTACATCCCTGGCAGAAGGCAACTTAATGGAGAAAGGGGTTTGCTGTGGTTTATGGTTTGAGGGAACAATCCATCACAGAGAATGAGTCAGCTGCTTGCATTGTACCTGTAGTCAGGGAACAGAGAGGAGAAAAGAAGTGGGGTCAGGCTAGGACCAAAACACATTCCCGGTGACCCACTTCCTAAACGTTCCACACCCATCCAAATTAGCACCACCAGCTGGGGACAAAGCTCTCAAACACATGAGCCTGTGTGGGACATCTCACATTCAAACCACAGCAGCCACCTTAGTGTTAGGTCTAGCACCGAAGAAGAGGGGTGTGAACTTTGTCATCACAAGGGTCCAAGCTCACATTTCTGGCAGTAGGGTAAGTTCTATAGCTTCTAAGCCTCTTTCCTGGTCAGGAAAATGAGAACAGTGTTGGCCTTTGCGTGGAGCGAATCCCACTCTTAGGTGAAACCATCCATGCACCCGTCATTTTGAGACGGATTTCTGTGTGTGCAAACATCAGCCTATTTACACAAACTAATGTGGTGGCAATACTAGGTGATCTAATTTAGCAAGACCCTGAATGTATATATGGCCTTTCAAGACAGTTGATGTGTGTGTCCTTTGTGATGTGCAGCTATCTAGCCTCTTCTGACTCTTCCTTGTGACCTGGGGCCCCATTTCTAGAGGCATCTTAGCTCTGGATGTTATTAAGAACCTTCTTCCAAAAACTTTACCCTAGCTCTTGTGACCATGGACACTTCACAGCCCTAAAAAGTGGGATGGTTATACACTCAACTGTTTAAGCAATCTGGCAGGAGCAGTGTTCGGCCTATGGAGTGGGGACAAAGGACCCTAGAGTTAGAATCAGCTAGTAGTTGACATGTCAACAACAGTAGACATGGCAGTGCTGGCTCCTATTAGTCACATCATGTCTCTGGCCAGTCTCCACTTTAGCTGCCATGTGAGACAATGTCAGAGAGTGTGACCAGCTCCTCTGTGTGTCCCGGCTTTCTCATCCACTGTAAATGAATGTGTATCTTGTCCCCGAGGGAATCATTGGTACAAAGTGCACAACTCAAGTAATAGCACAGCATAGAACACACCAGGTGTTGTAATGCAGCGAGGTTGATGTCAGGTGGAGGCACTGGATAGACATACCTATCAATATTCAAGTTTGGGGGATTAAAGACCTTTTATCTGTCTTACCTCATTCTTTCTCTCTGACATCCAAGGCCAGTATTCTAAAACTTACATGCTCATCAAAAAAAAAAAAAGCTGCGGGTTTATTAAAATACAGATTGCTGGACTCCAGGCTCAGGGTCTCTAACCCCTTGGGTCTGGGATGAGACCCAAGAATTTGTACTTCTAACAACATCTCAGGGATGCTACCAGTCCCAGAGTGCCTTTGAGAACCTCCGCCCTGAGTGTGTTGTCATGATAACCTGTGAAATGGAGTCCAGAGACCAGGCTGGTGCCCCATCTCAGCTTCTTGCTAGAAACATCTGTTTAGGAACGGCACCTCTCCCCCTGAGACTTGGTTCTCTTTCTCCATTGATTGGGAACAAAGCCTCCTAGTTTTAGCACCCTGGGGCAACATTTGGAGGGTCAGAGTGGAGGACTACATCCAAGTGCTACTCATGTCTGCTAGTGGTCTAGTGTTGTTGGTAGGGTGGAATCTCCTCTGGCCGATCAGTGTTGCTCTCTGTCCTCTCACCAGAATATCTACCTGTTGTCTTCTAGGATATGACAATGCAGCTTTGGATCTTCTGTCCTTACAACTACCAAGATGCTGGGAAAGGGAATGTTACAGAAAGACTCAGGTCTGTGTGCTGCAGCTCCTCAAAGCCAGCACTTCACATAAAGGTGTGGACACAGTCCGGCCAACCTGCACTGTGACTTCAGCCCCCTCAAGAGTGGGGGCTGCTAGCATGTCATGAAAGTAGCTCCAAAGAGGCCCGAGTGGTGTGGAAGTCCTTTCACGGCAGGGAAGAGAGGCCCAGGGAGGGTAACCCAAGTTTGTCTGTAGATCTGATAAAGTGAATAGGAGTTCATGGCTATTTTGCTTTTGCTGTGAGTGTGTGTGTGTGTGTGTGTGTGCACTGCGTGTGTGCATGTGCACATGCACACATACTTGTTATACACATATTCATTATGCATGTGTATTTGAAAATAAGAGGTCAATCAGGCTTCTTCCCCTATGGTTCTCCAGTTTTTATTTTGAGACCTGTCTCTCACTGAATTTGGGGCTAACCATTTCAGCTAGACCAGTTAGTCAGTGAGCCCCTGAGATCCTCCTGTCTCTGTCTCCCCCATTCAGTACTCTGGGTTACAGATGTGTTCCTGACTTAAAATTTCAGTTTTGATTTAGATTTTTATGTGTGTGGGTGTTTTGCCTACATGCATCTGTGTACCACAGTCATGTCTGGTGCCCACAGAGGCCAGACAAGGGTGCCAGATCCCCTGAAACTGGAGTTACAGACAGTTGTGAGCTTCCATGCGGATGCTGGGAATTGAACCTAGGACCTCTGGAAGAGCAGCAAGTCTCTAAACTGATGAGCCATCTCTCCAGCTCCTGTACCTGGCTTTAACCTGGGTGCTAGGGATCTGAACTCAAGTCCTTATTCTTGCACAAGTGCTTTTCCCTTGAGCCATCTCCCCAGCCCCCTAGGTGTCCATGTTTTTATGAATAAATATGGCGGTGTGTTTTATATGGAGATATGAGCAGTCCACAGGGAAAGGAGTGTGCATTGAAACCTGTGAAACAGACGGGATGGCAGGTGAGGATGAAACACAGGTGACATTGACGTCAGCCAGCGGGATCTAGCTGATGTCAGCATGGGAAGGAAGACTCAAGAAGCCCCGAGCCAATTACTGCTAGACTCTCAAAATTCTTTCCAGGGAGAGGATGACCTAGAATGCAAAACAGGCTTCTTTTTGCATAGAAAACTGGACGAATTCTGGCAAAGAAAGCTCCAAGATGGTAGGACTCACTGGGGTGATGGCAGGCAGTGAGAAGCTCAGGATGTGTGGGTGGAGCAGGAATGAATAGATGCCACCTGAGATGGCCCATTCTAGAACAGTGCACAGCACGCATCTGTATAGAGGTGCACACGCCCACACAGTCCCTCAACAGCAAGCCTCCACTAAGTAACCTACATCCTGCCAGTCTCAGGCAGCCGTCATCTTTTGCACATGTGCAATGTGCAATCACTTTTGAACTGATCTGGGTGCCTCCAGTTTCTCCTCACCTCCATCTGAAATACAGATCTGATCATACCGCTGCCTGGCTGCAAACCTTTCATCGCTCCTCAGCACGCATGTGGGAAATAGCCACACTCACTGTTACCACCTCTCTGGGCTTTCCCACCTCCAGAGCCTGCCATGGCTTCTCATGCCCCTGGCTTTTCTCCTCTGGTTCTTATTTCCTATATTTCTTTGGAGGAAAACTGAAGTCATTCTTCTTAAAGCCACCCTCAAGTATGCTCCCCAGGGAGCCTTCCCAGGGCCTCCCCCACTCTGGAGGATCCATTAGAGCTGCTGGATTATCAAATGTGGTTGAGATACATGATAACTTAAGGCAAATACCGCTTTAGATAGTTACCACAGTGGCCCAGTGCTTTCCCACTGAGCAGTGTGGACATGCGCACAGCACACTTGCTCTTAGGCTCTAGCTCACAGCCTTACCCTCACAGACTACTAGAATTTTATCTACTTCTGGATGTGGTTGACCACCAAGCTCCAAAGTGTGTCCCTGAGAGCAGACGGCACCTGGGACTGTCTGGTTCAGTAGCCCCTGACTGGGAGATGCAATGAAGCCAGAAGTGGTGGAGCCTGCCCTTGGTCTCCCCACCCCAAACTCAATCCCTGAAAGATAGGCCTTTGCATTTAGTTTTTTCTTCTTCATCATAGAATAACTTAAAAGAGTACAATAGCTGAAAATGATCTTTCATAACTCTAAGTCTACATGTCCAAGCACCCAAATTTGGAACACACTGGACCATGGCTGTATATCTTTAAGGTGGTGTTCACAATTAAGAAAACAATGATGTGTCTCAAATCTTCAGCCTAGGTCAGAATGAGTGACATCCTGCAGCCTATCAGTTGCCTTGGGGTCAGCACAGTGGATCTCAGGTACACTGAAAGCAATTCTTCCAAGCCAAGAATGGAGTTCAAGGTCCTAGACTCACAGGGTCATGCCCTTGCAGCCTGCCAGCACTGTCTCCTGAGACAGTGCGCAGTGGAGNTGAGAGCAGACGGCACCTGGGACTGTCTGGTTCAGTAGCCCCTGACTGGGAGATGCAATGAAGCCAGAAGTGGTGGAGCCTGCCCTTGGTCTCCCCACCCCAAACTCAATCCCTGAAAGATAGGCCTTTGCATTTAGTTTTTTCTTCTTCATCATAGAATAACTTAAAAGAGTACAATAGCTGAAAATGATCTTTCATAACTCTAAGTCTACATGTCCAAGCACCCAAATTTGGAACACACTGGACCATGGCTGTATATCTTTAAGGTGGTGTTCACAATTAAGAAAACAATGATGTGTCTCAAATCTTCAGCCTAGGTCAGAATGAGTGACATCCTGCAGCCTATCAGTTGCCTTGGGGTCAGCACAGTGGATCTCAGGTACACTGAAAGCAATTCTTCCAAGCCAAGAATGGAGTTCAAGGTCCTAGACTCACAGGGTCATGCCCTTGCAGCCTGCCAGCACTGTCTCCTGAGACAGTGCGCAGTGGAGAGATGATCGGTCTCTCGAGTGGCAGCCCTCAACTCAGCGTTGAGTTTCTACTGTGTGTCCTGTGTTTGGCGAAATGCAGCCAAAGCCATTCACTCTTCTTGATGCCTCTGCAAGGCTGAGCTTATCGCTTCACAGAGGAGACGCCTAGAGTCCATATTCATGACAGCTTGCAGGAAGAGGGCTATAAGTCCAAATTTAAGGGGTTCCATAGATCATGGCCATTCTGCTCAACATGTTAAAGGTGCCTCTGCATTGCTGTAGAGAAAACCTTTCTCCGGTAAAGGGAGGAAGCAAGGTACTACCTCTGAATTACTGTTATAATAGTAATATAATATTGACAAAATATTAATATATTAATATTACTATTCCTAACTCTTTGGAACCATGTTCATGTTGGGGGAGGAGGATTTAGGTGTAAATGATCAGAGGGAATCACCAGTCCTGCCCTCTGAGCACCAAACACACAATCCTGTTCTGTCCCCAATCCCGGGGCACCTCCATAGTAGCTGCCTCTGAGATCCTCCCTTTCTTATACCCACACCCCAGGCGGTGCTTGGTCACATGATCGTGTGACAAAAGTAATGGTGTCACTTTCCTATTTGACTGTGACTTCTGTCAGGAGCTCTTGCCCTGAGGTTGCTGACTCCCGGGAAAATTGGGCCATTAGGGTGAGAGTGTTCCTACAGAGGAGGAATCAAAGTTTCCAGTCAATGGACTGAAGAAACTAAGGCGTAATTCAGCCCTGTGAGGAAGTAGGACGCTCGCTCCAGCCCTGAACCTCACTATGGTGAGCCATAGCAAGCAGCTGAGCAATGGGAAAGACCCTAAGACCCCCAGGGACTCCCCGTGCTCAGGAACTGTGTGTTGAGAAGTTACACCTGAGGGTTGCTCTCTGCTGCCCAGCCCTTAGCTTATTTGTTATGCAGCAGAGGAAACTGTTAAGACCACTAAGACGCAGCAGGTCTGATCTCTGGGAGAGTTCCAACGAGACCCATAGGTGGGAACTGGGTCTTCAAGCAGGAGTGGATGGCACTCTTTGTTCATGGTAGGTGCTGTACTTTTGGACCTCCTAGATCTGCCCTCAGCCTGCGTCCATCTGTGTGCTTTTCTGAGAACTTCAGGGCTTGGAGGGAGCCTGGCTGCAAGAACAGCCTGGCTGCTGTCTGCTGGTCGCAACAGTGACAGGACCCGCTGGGCACAGCTCCGGGCTCAGTACAGTCTGAGCTTTATTTTGGCCCCTTCTTGTTTGTCAAAACCTCTTTCATGTGGTGTGAGCAGACAGATGTGAGGCCTTCGCCTGCTCGCATAGTCTGGGCAAAGAGAAAGCTGTTTTGTTTTTCTCCTCTCTTTCTATGGAGGGCTAGCCTTTTTTGCTTTCTTTTTCATGTACCATTTAAAAGGGGTGATTGTGCTCCTCTTGGGGACACCCATATCCTCTGCTCTCTGCAGGGGCAGGTGTCTTGGATCTGTCCTCTTTCGCCTGGGTGATCTTGAGCCAAGGCTACTTGGTTTCTGAGTTTTAGGTTTTCTGTCTACAAGCTCAGTCACCCTGTGAGGTTTGAAGTACAGAAGGCCTTTGTGCACCCACACCATGGTTCTATCCCTGGTGTTCTGTGTGGCCTCAGATATACCACGGTGCTTTGTGGGCTTCAAGATCTTTCTATCTGCTCCCTTCCTCTCTCAGACAAAGGGAGATTCCTCTGACCTCCAAGTGGGGGTGGTAGCTGGAAGCTCCTGGTAAGGGAAATCTGGTGTACCTTCCTCTCCCATCTGGGCTGTAAGGTGAAGCAATACAGTCTAGTTCCTCGAAAGAAAGATGTCATGAGAGAGGCCACTGAAGACTTCTTTTTTATCCAACCTATGTCCCCATTGGATAACATAAGCGCTCAGCATCCTTGCAGGACATGTGGCGTTAGTCACCCACAGCCCTGACAACCCAGCACCCAGGGAAGCAACAGTAACAGCCCAGCTCTGGGTTTTCCCAGACTCTCCTTTCCTGAGCATACACATCTGACCCCACACCCTCCAAATCTCAGCCCCAGCCTCATCACATCCCCATCACTACCATGTTCCTCTCTATCCATGAACCACATCCTTCAAAAATTCTGATGGAGCACCAGTGATATGGCAGGTCCTGGGAGATGTGGCAAAATGGTACAGGCTTGTTCCTGCCCCTGTGGAGCCTTCAGAGGACAACAGCAGTGACATCAGGCAGACATAACTGCTAGGAAAGAGAAGACCAAAGTAAAAAGATGAGTGTCATAGCTGAGGGCCTGGAAAGACTTCTCTGAGAAAATGGCCATCAAGCAGAGGTACACTGGCTAGTTTCTAAGTCAACTTGATACAAACCAGAGTCCTTCTGAAAGAGGGAAGCTCTGAGAAAAGCCTGCCTCAGATTGGTTTCTGGGCATTTTCTTGATGGGTGACTGATAAGGGCTCAGCTCACTGTGGATGGTACCACCCTGGTGGTCCTGCGTGCTATAAGAAAGCAGACTGAGTCTTACTAGCAGAGTTCCTCATGACCTCTACTCCAGTTTCTGCCTCCAGGTCCTTGCCTTGAGTTCCTGTCCTGGTTTTCCTCAATGATGGAGTAGGACCTTAGAGTTGTAAGCCAAAGTAAACTCTTTTCTCCCTAAGTTGCTTCTGGTCATGGTGTTTCGTCCCAACAGGAACCCCACCTAAGGCAGAAATTGGTACCAGGTCATGGGGGTATTGCTGTGACAGACATGACTGTGTGTTTTGGGGAGGATCGTGGTACAATTTGAACTTTGGGCTGGAAAAGCCATTGAGTGCTCAGAGACCAGTGGGCTATTCTGCAGGAACTTGGAAAATAAGAATGCGGAGAGTAATAAAGACAACGGAGGGAAGTGAGGACCCTAGCAGGGCTGTCAGAGTCATATTGTGAATTAACTTGAGATCTTTGCTCTGCCAGGACAATTGGTATTGAAGAGCCGGAGCTGACAATTAGCTGTGACTCAGAAAGGAGCAAAGTCATCAAGGTCAAATCTTCTGGGAAGTGTTTCTCAGGGGTCAGCACATAGAGGCCATGTTTCAGAAAGGCTAAAACTGTGCCTTGTGCTGACGGCTGAATTTGGTAATGTATAAGAGTCTCCCAGGTGGTGCTGGCTTTGAAGGCGTGGGGATAGAAGACTGAGCGAAGTTTAGCTCTATGAGAGGCCATTGGTGAGGGTGCAGCCTCAATTAGAGTAAAAGTCCCAGGACTGGCCCAGGTGCACCTTTAATCCCAGTGCTTGGGAAGCAGAGACTGGTGGATCTCTATGAGTTCAAGGCCAGCCTAGTCTACAGAGTGAGTTCCAGGGCAGCCAGGGCTACAGAGAAACCCTGTCTCAAGAAAACAAAACCACCACACAGTGAGACCCTGTTTTGAAACAAAAAACAAACAACCTGAGGATTAAAGGGATTAGGTTCCCTCCTTGAGTTCTTCCCTGATGTCCCTTCATGATGGACCGTGATGTGGAAGAGTAAGTGAAGCAAACCCTTTCCTCCTCAAGTAGCTTTTAGTCATGTTTTTTTTTTTTATCACAGCAATAGAAAGCTAAGACAAGAAGCTTAGAGGAAATGCAGGAGTTGACTAGGCAAGGCGGGAGAAGTCCCCCCAGAAACTGGTGGCTGTCAGGAATGGCAGACCTGTGAAGTGAGAAAGAAGCTCAGGGAGGCCCGGCTAAGACATCTTTTGCAAGCCCGTCACCCTCCAACCCCCACCCATCCTCCTAATTCTCCTCCTACCTCTACAGAGGGCCACCTCTGTCCCCTCACACCACGTCACCCCTATGATGATGCTATTCCTATTTAAAAATAAATCATTGCAGTCTTTAATTGCCGACTAAATAATTGCCCCCATTCAATTTCGGTGAAGCACTTGGAGGCACTGGGATCAATTAAAAGAAAATACATGGCAGTGCTGAGTTCATGTTTTAAAGCAGATATATGTATGTATATATATATACTTTTTATTATTGTCAAACCAATGTTCATAGGATCTAGAAAAAGAAAGCAGGCCCTTCCTAAGTTAGTCATGCAGAGTTTACACACACTAATAATGGTGGTGATGGTAATAACTAATTCTGGCAGTTTCTGGGTTTCACTTGTGTCTCTCAGAAACCTAGGTAGCCACCATGTATGTGGTCCAGAAGAGATGAGGTGACATTTGCCCTCTCTGCCCCCGCATCCGCTGCCACTTTGTGGTCCATCTTGTCTGGGTGCTGGGTGTAGCATGAGCCCAAAGCAGACCTTCAGAGCATGGTCTAAGAAGTGCTGAGCAGGGTCACCACCCACCTGATGGCCTCTAGCCCTGCCTAGAGCTCTGCCCTCTATCTATAGCCAGAGTGAGAGTAGGAAAGGATCTTCTGCTTTATAAAACAAAGGCAACTAGCCCCCCTTAAAAGTCACCTTTCCTTCAGACCCAAGAAAAGCCAATGGCAGAGCCAGAAATAGGAGAACAGAATTCTCAGAACTTGCCCTAGACTGGTGCCCCCTGCCAAGTCCCTATCGATGCCAGCTTGACATGTTGCTTGGTCTTTACTGCCTGCTTCTTATTTCGGGGGCGGTGAGTAAGAAGGGCACTTGCTTATTGTGAGGAATACGGCATGTAAGATGTCCAGGAGGGTCAAGCACTGAACTTATCACAGTAGATAGATGCTCAGTGAATGTTAGGCCATTCTCGTCTGCAGAGCTCTTGAGCCTGCAAGTTCTTGTTGATTGCAGTCTGCTGTTTATTTACAAAGGTCCTTGGGAGGGGCATAATCTTTGATCCTGTGTTGGAGGAACCTAGAGGATAGGCTTTTGAGCTGAGAGGGGAGCAGGGGTGGGGTGCGGTTTCCTCCTGGCTCTGCTGCCCAGCTAGCCTTGCATGGGCTGTGTGAGAGCATGTTTGTGCCATCCCCGACACCCATCTGTTTGTCTGGTGTTTCCTTACTGCTGTGTTTAGCTGACTCTGCTTGGGGCGAGACCCAGGTGAGCCTGTTAGCCTGTTTGATCCACCATTCCCAAGCACCTACTAGGTCCTAGAAACCACTGTGTACTGACCATTCCCAAATGCTTATTAGGTGCCAGAAACTCCTGGGTACTGAGGCAACAATGACAAATACTGGGTGACTCCTCCCCTTGAAGAAATTAAAGACTGTGAAAGAGACATTTGTTATTAATGGCAGGCAATGGCCTCCAATGAACTGTGGGAGCCTGAGGAAGCATAGGGAAGGGCCAGTACCACGTAGGGAAGCCATCTGAGTGGGGCCTTGAAGGCTAAGAGTTGGGACAAGGAAGTTCACAGGGAGAAGGGATGGTATGACCTAGGCTTGAACAACCATGTTCACTGTCTCATGGTTCCGAAGTCAAGAGTCTCAAGGCTCTTGTGAGACTGAATTGTCAGCAGGACTATTCTTTCTGGAGGTTTAAGAGGGGACTCCACTGTTTTGTCTCTTCCAGTTTCTTCTAGCAACCCACATTCCTTGGCACAAGGCCCCTCCAACTTCAGGACCAGCAATTGCATCTCTCTGACGCCCACTTTCATTGCGTTGTTTCATTTTCTGATTCGTGTTTCAAAGGTTGAGAGGGTAGAGACTGTCAATTTGCTTGTAGGTTATTTTCAGGGTGGTAGTCTGAAATGGATTGTGTTGATGTTCCCACTACCCTCTATACACTCTGATTTGAAATGATTTCTCTGACTCTCCTACCTTTCTCTTTCACCTAGAAGGACTCTTGTTGTTACACTGAACCTAACCTGACTATCTAGAATAACATTCTCATCTCAAGACCCAAATCCATTTGCACGCACCAGCTTTCTTGCTAAGAAAGGTAACACAGGTTCCAGAAGACTAGGAGAGTGGACCATAATTATTCTATTTCTACAACACCCACTGTGGTGGGCAGGAAGTGGTGCCCACTGGTTTCCTCTTTTGCCTTCCTGATGACCAATGCTGTTGAGCATCTTTTTGTGTACTTAAGGAAGTGTCTATGCAGCTCCTTTACCCATTTTTTTTAAACTGAATTGCCTTTTTTGAAAGAATTGTGAGAATTCTACATAGGTGTTTTAAAGACAGTTTTGTTTTAAAGGTGTTTTACCAGGCCTACACTTTGTAAATATTCTATCTTGTTCTGTGACAGGTCTTTTTATTTCCTTGATGGTGTCTTTTGAAGCACAAGACACCTTCATTTTGATGAAATCCAGGTTGTCTGTTTTTCTGTCTGTTGTTGGTACTTATCTAGGGAGCCACAGCCTAACTTGAGGTCTTGCAGGTTTACCTCTCTGGGCTCTACGCTCTGTATTTTTAGAACTTTGATCCATTCTGAGGCAGTTTTTAGATAGCGTGAGGGCAGGCTCCACCTCCAACCTTTCACCTGTGAATATCCAGCGGCAGAATCAATTGTTGAAGACACTGTTCTTTTTCATTTGGATGGTCTTGATAACCTGGACAGAACTGTGAGGGTTTGTTTCTGGACTCTCATTCCTGCCCTATGACTCTAGTTTTGTTATTGCTGTTATTGTGGGAGAGGGCTTCCTCACACTGTAGCTCTGACTGGTCTGGAACTCACTCTGTAGACCAGGCTGGTCTCAAACTCATAGAGATTTGTTTGTCTCTGCCTCCTAGGTGCTAGGGTAAAAGGTGTGCGCCCCCATGCCTGGCTGCTGCCTTATTGTGCTGTTGCTCTAATTATTGATATTTATGTCAGAACCACACTATCTTGATTGCCGTAGCATTGAACTCAGTTTTAAAATCAGGAAATGTGGCTCGTCCAGCTTTTGTCCAGCTTTTGCTCTTGTTTTGTTGCTGTTTGATAGATTTTTTTATTTTCCAGGATAGTTTGGTCTACTCTGTATACAGGGTAATTCTTCTTCTTTTTGAAATATACACAGTGCTTGAAAAAAAAAACTTGATTTTACCCTCTGTGTGGATGTGTTTTGTATGCATGTATGTCTACATGCCATGTGTGTTTCTGGTATCCTAAGAGGCCGAAAGAGAGCATTGGAGCCCCAGAAACTGAGGTTACAGACAGTTGTGAGCCCCGGGTACTGGGAATCCAACCTGGGTCCTCTGGAAGAGCAACCGATGCTCTCTAGTGTTGAGCCATCTGTGCACTGCCTCCAGTGGAAGTCTTAATAACTTTTAGGAGCAGCTTGTCAATTTCCACAAAGAAGCTAGTGGGAATTCTGGTAAAGGTGTCTGCTGCTGAATCTGTAGGTCATTTGGAGAGCATTGTTCTTATTTTTAGCTCATTCTATGAGTATGGGCTGCCCCTCCATTTGTTGACAGCTTCTCTAGTGACTTTCCATGACACTATGTGCTTTTAAAGTTAAAAAATCAGTCCTAAGTATTTCATTCTTTCTGATGTTACGACAAGCAGGGTTAGTTCTCATCCCACTTTTGGGTTGCTCATTGCTAGTGTAGAGATAAAGCGGAGCTCTGCACACTGACGTTGCACCCTGAAATCTAGCCAAACACGTTTAATGTAATTTTCAGAGAATTGAAACCTTTGGGTTTTCCAGATCTAGGACCCTGACACCTGCAAAGGATGAGTTTCCCCGGCTCTTTTCTAATCAAGGCATCTTTTATTTTATTGTGTTACCTAATTCCCCTGCCCTGAATCTCTGCACGGGGCTTATATGAATGGTGATAAGGGCACCCTTGTTTACTCCTAGTCTTTAGGAAAATGTATTCACTCAATCACTGGCCAATAAGGTGCTAATTAAGACTTTCACAGATTCCTTCTATCAGGTTGACAAAATATCTTTCTACTCCTGGTCTATTGAGTGTTTTTTACCAGAAAATGTACAATTTTGTCAAATGCTTATATGTGTCTTTCTATTGATATGATCACATGGCTTGTATTGTCTTGATGTATTCTCTTGATCCATTACTTTAATTGGTTTTCTGGTGTTAAACTAACCTTGCATTCCTGAGATGAAGCCTATGTGGTCCTGGTATGTGATTTTTTTTGTTGTTCTGCTGTCAGAACACCCTTGGCAGCCTGTCCTCCTAAAACCATCCTCAAATAGGGCTGCAGAGCATCCCCTCACTGTCCTTGGTTCCGTCTGATCCATACTATTGCGCAGACTGTAGCTGGTGCTCATGGGAATGGTCACGGTTGGACCAGATGTGCTTCAGATCTGGCTCACATGTTGTCCCCCAAGAGCCCCCTCTGCCCATCCAGCAGCAAAAACAACTCCCACCCTGCCTCTCATACAGTTTGTTGCAGCCCCATCTTCTCTCTCTGCCGTTGCTATAGAACTATTTGCCCACCCTGATGAGATGCCAGCTCCTCAAAGCCTAGGGTCCTTATCCCATTTGTCTGACAACATTCAGACAATAAAAAACTAATTTGTATTCAACAACTTGTGTCCATATGTCCAACAAGCTTTCTGGAAAGATAAGAGGCTGGAGAGCTGTGGGGATGATTCTCTTCCTTTTTGAGACTGAGTCTCACTGTAGCCTTGACTGGTTTAGAATTTGCTAGGTAGACCACACTGGCCTCGAGGTCACAGAGATCCTCCTGTCTCTGCCTCTCGGGTGCTGGGATTAAAGGCATGTGTTGTAATGCTCCGCAACAGCCTTTTAAGGCAGAAAGTTCCTTGTTTTGATGGTCTCTTACATAGACCCCTCAAACATACAATTCAAAAGGCACTCACTGCTCAAGCAGAGGCAGTGGCAGGGCCCTAAGCCTTGCCCTCGGGGTTTTATTGTTATTTCTGTTGCCTGTTCTATGGCAGAGACTTCGGGAGTGCCTGGGAAACTCCATGACTTTACAAGGCAGAGCTTACAAACTACAGTATGGTAAGAAGAGCCCCAACTGTCCCCATCTCAGCGATCTTGGGCATTCTGTCTGCCCTCCCTGGACCTAGTTTCCCCTACCTTACATGGAAAGCGGCACCTAGTCACAGGGGTATGATGCGGCATGAATGTAGCCTTTGCAAGGCCCCAGTGCCCATCGGCATATTTCCGGCTTCACAGTGTCAAGTCTCTCAGTCCATAAACACAGGGTAACTTTCTATTTATTTAAATCTCTTTTCGTTGCCCCAATGATGTTTTGTACTTTCCAAGGTAAAACTATTCTTAAGTGTTTTATTCTGCTAGGTGCTATTGAATTTGGAGTTATTTCTTTTTATTTGAAATATTTTTAGGTTTATTTATTTTACGTATATTTGTGAAAGGGGGCACATACATGCCTCGGTATGCATGTGGAGGTCAGAGGACAACTTTGGAGAACTGGTTCTTTCCTTCCACCAAATGGGACCCAAGGATAGAACTTGGGTTGCCCAGTTTAGGTGGCGAACGCTTGTACCTGCTGAGCCATCTTGCTGCCCCAGGCTGGCCTCAGGGACTCTCCAACCTCGGCCCCTTTAATAGACTCTCCTGCACGGCAGCTGAGTTGTTTCTTATTTCCACTTTTATATTGTTCATACTTAGTATGCGGAAGTAGAGTAGGTTTCCTGCCAAACTCTGGATCTCCACTCAGGAGTCGTAGTGAAGTGTGAGGTAGTCACTGATACGCCGTTAAAGGATGAGATGACCTTTCCAGCCCGTCTTTATCTTGTGTCCCACAGCTTGCAGTGGTCCAGTCTTTTTGCCTTGCTTAGCTGGGGCAGGTTGGGTTGCAGGCATAGCTTGCTCCTGGATTCATCTTCCTCCCTGGATTCTTTCAGGACACTGAGGCAAGTGGTTTAAGGGCAGACATTTTTGTCCCTGCTGAGTGGCTATAATAATGACCACTGGGACAAGGCCACTTATAGATGATGAAGGACAGGAAGGTCTAAAGATTGTGTAAAGACCCCTCTTTGTCAAAAAAAGGTCACCAAATCAAGACAAGTGCATGGAGACCCAAATCTTGTCAGGAGCGAAGTCCACCTCTGCTTTTGAACAGGTAAGTCAGAGCAAAGTGTTCCCTGCTGTGTGCAAACAGATGGAACCCTGGATACAGAAGGCCTTGGCCAAGGTCGCACAGCTACTCCAGACCAACCCGCATCTCTTCTAGCTCTGACTCCCTGCTGCTTTCTTCCTGTCACCAAAACCTCAGACTACTGGCACTCCCCTCCCGGACTCAGCTGGTTGCAGCCCACCACCCAGAAGCCCACAAGCATCAGCAGGTAACCA
>LOEQ01000419.1:956615-968725 GCA_001685075.1 Bramus lutescens | reverse complement strand
AATAAATAAATAAATAAATAAATAAATAAATAAATAAATAAATAAATAGGAAGGAGAGGACCAAGGAGTCAGAGGAGAGGTAGCACAGCCCCTCAAAGACCCCATGCTTTCCCGCTCTGCTCTCCCGGGTTCTCTGAGCAGAGTGATCTGGAGTGATTTAGCCGGTCGCCTTGTCATTCTGGGCTAGTAGGACGAGTGGAATCCCTGCAGCAGCAGGGAAAAATGCTGCTGGCATGCATGCATTTTGATGACGTTGTTGACAAAAATAATAATAATTATAAATGAGAACCTAACACAATGCCATTTCCTGTCATTAACGCACAGAGGCAGAAAGAGAGCAGCTCCTATGTAATCACCCAAAATTCTTATTTCCATAAGAAACCATCACTTCTTGTATTTTCCACCCGAGCCTTTCTCTCCAGGGAAACTGGGTTTCTATGAATATAGAAACTTGGTAATTGCCCTGACCCTGTGCTTCATCGTGTTCATGAATAACAAGGTTTGTCTTCGCTTACAACCCCAAATGATGTCGGACCTTCTCCATCTCTGTGTCAATAGGGGAACACAGTGCCCCCAAGTGCTCCCCAACCCTCATGCTTGTCTGCACCCAACAATACCCAGGGCTTTAGTCCCATTTAGAGCCTCCAGGTTCTGGTTTCCAGAGGAGCAATTTCTCCTTCAGGGAGGAAAAGAAAAAGTGGAAAGGACCTGCCAGTCAGAAGCAGATTCTGCATTTTCCCCCACTTGCATTTTAGCCTTTCTTACCAGAGGCATGCATTTTTATTTCAGTGCAATGTGGGTTTTTTAATAAAATAAAATAAATGCTCCATTAGATTAAAAAAATGTACAGCATTATATAGCTCTATAGCTCACACTGCCGTGGTAGATTTTAAACCTCTAAAAGCAGATGCATTAAAGCAATTTTCTAAACTAATATAGCAAGAGGCCCACAAACACACTGAGACATTTGATGCTGGTTCTGTCTTCAGCTGAGGATAATGATGTTAACACATGTAATGGGAGCAATGAGTGGAGATTCAGAAAGCTGCTTTTGTTTAATTTTTTGTGATGCAAATTCAGTTTGGGAATAAAAAGCTGGGGGAAATGGGGAAAATCCTCTGATTGGATACAAATCTTAATCCTAGCCGGTGATAGGCCAGTCGTAAGCAGAAGTGGCTTAATTGTGGAATTAAATGATCTGGAGACACAATTACTAAGGTGATGGGAACAAAATTAAAAGGAAAAGAATTATTAAAAGAAGATGCGGAACTGTCTTTCTTGAGCCTAGAATTGCAAATGTCTGGATGAAGACGTGCCAGCAGGCCAAAGTGCGTCCCTGGAGTCATCTGTGCCAGGGACTGATGGGCAGAGGGGTACAGACTTAAGTGTGGCCTTGGCAGCAACTGACGTGAGAAGAATGGGATGGTGACAGGGCTCTGCCTAAACCAGAATATTCCATACAACCCTGAGTGATTTCAGCAAGCTGCCAGCCATAACAACCCCCCTTGTAGGATGTGAGCAAGCTACTCCTCCCTCCCATTTTTTTTTTTGGTCTGTAAAATGCCAGTAATTAGTAAGCACATTTGGTGAGCATGAGCACATGTGCAAATGTCTGCGTGTTCATGTGAGTACATACAGATGTGTGTGAGCTTCATATGTGTGCATGTGTGTGTTCGTGCTTGTGTACGTGCATGTGTGTGTGTGTGTGTGTGTGTGTGTGTGTATGTGTCAGCCAAAGGACATCCTGTGTTATTCTTCGAGCATCATTCACATTTCTTTGAGATGGTCTCTCACTAACATGGAATTTACTCGGTAGGGTAGGCTGGCTGCTGTGATCTCAGGGGTCTGCCTGTCTCCACCTCTGCAGCACTGAGATCAAAGTCCTACACCTGGGTTGAGTTCTGGGGATCTAACTCAGATCCTCATGCTTGCAAGACAAACACTACTGACTAAGCTACTTCCCAGCCCAGAAGGGTGGGGGTCTTGTATGTTAGCTCCCCCCCCCACCGCGTACTCCAAAAAGGAGAATGGACAAAGCTGAGCAGCCATTACTTTCTACCTCAGGGTTTGTTTTTGTTTGTTTGTCCTTGGCCGAGCTCAGCTTGCCCTGCAAAGCAACAGTCATAACCATGGTTCCCATGTATAAAGGGGAAGGTCTGACCCAGAACGTCACCCTGTAAGGCTCCTGGGAGTCATTCAGCCGTGTACTCAGTTATCTTGGTTTTCTTTAGCAAAGATGGGAGCCATGAACTTCATCCACTGGTCATGATTTTCCAATAATCCGCCCATTTGGGCACAAGTATAGGCAGAGAAGGGAACAACCTTCACTTGATACAGCTATGTGACCTAGAAGGGACCTAATTTGACTGGCATTGGTAACAGCTACTGTGTGGATTAGGCCTTGGTACTCTTTTAAAGTGCGTCCATTTATTTCCCCAGTCAGATCGCCAAGCAGGCTTTTCTGCAATTCAGATATTGTCCATAGTAGTAGCCTCTCTAGTCAGGAACTGGACTCAGCACATCTACCTAACAGCTATCTTTACTAAGCTCTGATCATGGGTGGATGTTTCTCTAAATACTGTATGATGCTCATTTAATAATATAATAAAACCTACCTATTAAGCATCACAATCACCTCTATGCTACAACTGGGGAAACTGAGTCATGGGGCAATTTTTTAATATATGCAAAAATAGATTGTAAGTGGCAGGGTTGGGTTCACAACCAGTAGTCTGCCTCCCCCCGCTGTAGTCACCAACTATCCAACACCTATGTGGACTGATAAAAGGGGAGGGGCTTCACCCCAGATATATGTCAGATCCCTCCAGTGCCCACAGCCAGAATACCACACCTTGGAGACAGCACTGCCCAAGAGAGGAAGGCTGCCTGGTGTCTAAAGACAGTTTTGAAGCTAAAATTATTCTGGAAAAAGAGTGTGTTCAAATATGATTTTGAGAGCTGCTGAGAAGTGAGAGATGCTGTTTACTGTAACCAGTTTTCCCAGTTTACAGCTTTAGTTAATACTATGAAATCACAGCATAGAGTTTTCATGTCCACAGTTATCATGGACACCTTGGGGATGGTCCTAAGTCGAATCTGGGGGATGAAATAAATGAGGTGGTATTGGTGGGAGAAAAGTAAAATAAACCCCCCCAAGCCAGCTGAACTGTAATCCTTTGGTTGGGCAAAACCACTCAGACCGTCCCTTGCAGACAGGACAGCTAGCTGTCCTTGAACTAACAGTAGCTCTGTGCTGGGGCTAGGTCAAGCCTGGGGATTTATTTTGTGTGTGCCCTGGAGGCCCATTATGAGAAGGGACTCTGAGCCACCCTACTCCTTCTGTCTAGATTTGTCTTCTGCCACAGCCAGAGGTCACTGGTTTCCTCAAGGTCTTGGACCTGGCCCATCTCCCTAGGGTCTCATCTTTCCCTTGAGAATGATGGATCCGGAGACTTTTCTGTTGCCTGGAGAAGGTACTTCATGGGCTCACTACTGATGAACATATGCCAGAAGGCAGGAACAAAGCGAGTAGAGTCTGAGGCAGATGGGAAGATGGTCACATAACCAACAACCTTCCTGTGAGCCTTACTGAAATGAACCATCTCTACCAAAACCCTTCTTGGTTATTGTTTTGAACCACAGGTTTGTGTCCCCATATCCCATCCACTTCCCCAATTCACGTACTAAAGTCCTAGTTCCTGTGTGGTACCTGTTTGGAGTTGGGGCCTGTAGCCTAGTAAGGCGAAGTTAGGGTGGGGCTCTTCTCTGAAGGTCAGTGTCCTGAGAGAAAGAGAGCCGTGTATGGGCACTGGAGTGAGCGCTTCTGCTGCTCCCTGGGAGGATTCAGCAGTAAGTCAGCCATTTGTAAGCCATCAGAAACCTAATCAGCTGGCCCCTGAATCTTAAACTACAGCCTCCACATCTGTGAGGAAATTAATTTCTGTTGTTGACCACTCAGCCTATGGTATTTTGTTGTAAGGGACTGAAACAGCTACTGCTTGTCTCACGGCAGCTAATGGCGATTAGGTTCTACCCAACGTTCTGTAGCAATAGACCACACTTGGCACAAGTCTATTACTATATTTCATTTTATCCCAGAATAAAAAGTCCATCGAGTGGATATTCCTAATATCCCTAATTCACAGATTAGGAAACTGGAATTCAGAGAGTTGAGATGCCTTGCGCAAGCCAGAATCTGACTCTTCCAGGATAGGCAGGCTCTGGATTCTGAAATAGGGCCACCCCAACCTTGGATGAACTTGGAAGGACATGAGACTGCCACTCATGGGACTTCACACACCTCATGGTCTACTGTGCCTGGCTGCACTCCACGGGGTGAGAGGGGAGAGAGAGAGAGATTGGCAGTGGGTGCACAGGGGTGCTTGGGACTCTTCTCCTGCCTTCTCTTCTGATGTCCAGATAGCAGCTTGAGTACCTGAGGCACAGGGCTTACTCTGTCCCCTTGTGTGCACTGCCCCAGCTCCGTCATGGACTCACCACCCATGTCACAGATCTATCTCAGGATAGGACTGTCCCTTCTGGAAATGAAAATACCTAAAGAGCTTACTATGTGCCAACTACTGTATAGTTACTGTTTCATGTGAGTTGCCCTGCAATCCTCTGAGTTGGGCATTATTCTTCCCACTTTGTAAGAAAGAAAACAGAGGCTCAGACACTTGCCCAAAGCCCAACAGCATTTAATTTGGGGAAGAGCAGGAATGCCTTAGTTGCCTGAGATAGCCTCAGACTCTGTGTCAGGGAACACTTTACAGCAAAGCTACACAAAGATGTATTTGACCCCTTTACAAAGAATGGGTCACTTCCAGGTCCCAGCAGACCTGCAGACTTGGTTATGTTGCAGTCACAGCTTTAGATGTTAAGGTTAAGCCACATAGCCAGGGGGTGGTGGCAGACACCTTTAATCCCAGCACCTGGGAGGCAGAGGCAGGCAGATGTCAGTGAGTTCAAGCCTGGTTTACAAAGCGAGTTCCAGAACAGCCAGGACTGTTATACAGAGAAACTCTGTCTCAAAAAACCAAAACCAAAACAAACAAACAAACAAAAAGGTTAAGCTACATAGGTTTAAGTTCCTCCCAACCCTAATCTCCTTGATATTCACTAAAGAAGAAGATCCGAGGATACACTGTGATGTGTGGGACACAGGAAGTGGTACTGAAGACATGGATCTATTCTGAGGTGTGAATAACCTCATTTCATGAATGCTGCAGTGTTCTTGTTTCACTCTTTGCTATGGCTGTACTCAGTGTCCATTCTCTGCTTGAACCTCGTATGGCTGGAGAAGATACTCACATCCCTAAGACAGGAACATAGACCTTAGGATACTGCTTTGGAGAACATCTGGTCTACCCAACTCCGACAGATGTCCTACCTTGAGTTCAATGGCACTTCTGCCTTAATGTAGATCAGGTGGACCCCTTAAGGAGTCCTGTATATGTCCCCCACAAACCCTCCAGAGAGGGGATGGAGGAGCAGAGGGAAGAGAGTGCCTAAGGCCCTCACAGACCATTCATTCTGTCTGTATTTGTACTTTTTGCAAACCCAAAGCTTCTTTCTTTTGTTGCCACCAGTTTTTGGCCTTCCACAAAGTCATATTTATTGTGTTGCCTTTACTGGTACTGATTGGTCCTAAATAGTGCATTTCACTTGTGTCTACTTTACAGCCACAACCCTCTGGGCCAAGGCGTTCTTGTGGGGGACTTGAGCATGGTCTCCAACAAAGTATTGACTTCTTAGATAGCTTAAAATTCACACAGTTAACCTCTAGAATCTCAGGCAAGGCAAGCAAGGCTGTATCCCAGGGTGGGAGGGGACAAGAGCCTACTTGTCCATGTGAGCCTGGGCTCACGTTTGATATTCTTATTTCCTGTGTACATTGATTGCAGACACATCAAATTTCAGCTCTACAATACTGGTCACATGATATTGCCTTAGAAGGTATTTGATCTATCCCTACCCAATGTTTTTAGAGATAGGATCTCACTGTGTAGTCCTGGTTGTCCTGAAACTAGAGGTGTAGACCAGGCTGGCCTTGAAGTTACAGAGCTCCATCTACCTCTGCTGCTCAAGTGCTGGGGTTACAGGTACCACCACACCTGGCTCAACCCCATCTTTTCATAGAGAAATGAACAAAGGTCTGAATATTGGGGTCATTAATGTGTGATTAGTGATCTCCTTGAATTATGTATTGTGTGGCTGTCCAGATCAGTAGTTCCCTAAAGACTCCAGGAACGTTCATTTTAAAATAAAGACCCCAGGACAGTGTTGATAAGTGGGCTCAGAGAGGAATGCATTGAGGGACATGCCCAAGTTATCAACAGCAGAAGAGGAACTGGATGATGTGTCTCCTTCCTTCCCCCTGGTGTACACCTTATGGTGTCGGACACAGCTGTATCTGCTTCCATGCTGAGTAGCTTACTCTCCTGGCTTGCAGTGTCCCCGGAAAGGTCAGCGTGGCCCAGGATGCATGTGATGAAAAAATTCACTTATAGAGGGCCTTCCCATCGACACCTCTTCCTTCTCAGTCCTTAATCCTGCTGGACTAACCAGACTAAACACTGCTCTGGCTGCCTTCCTCTGTAGGAGTTAGTTAGGAGATGTGGGCAAGCTAGCAGTGAGCTGCACTATAGCCTCCAGCTGCCCCTAGGCTTTTGTTTCCGTTTGCATAAAATAGAAGAGGCTGGTTTGAAATTATTGAACCAATCAACCCACCAAAACCCCAGACAAACAATAAACAAAAGCGAATTAGGGGAAAGCTCCCACTAGCAGAGATGCACATTGGGAGGGAGCTAGAAACCTGATGGCTAGGAGGATTTCTATCAAGTCAGTTGGATGTCCAGACATACGGATCTGGGCCAGTAGGAGAAAAAAGAGTTTCTTTCGTTCTCTGTGGTGTCCCTAAAGTAAAGCTCACTGGGCTGGGACACCCGCAACCTTCCAACCATTCCTAGAGCTCAGAAGTCACTCTGCCTACTCAATTCATCAGCAGGTGCTGAGGGCAAGTCCCACCAATGGGGTGGTGGGGTGAGGATAATAACTGTTTTTGTGTGTCTGTGTACTGTGTGTGTTGAGGGTAGGTATGCACATGTTGTAGTCAGAGGACAATCTCAGGGGATGGTCCTTGTACTCCCCCTGGATAGAGACAGCATCTCTTTGTTGCTCAGTGAGGCTAGCTGGCCCTCCAGCTTTGAGTTTCAGGGCTTCTTCTGTCTTTGCCTCCCTTCTAGCCATAGGAGCCCTGGGGTTCCAGAGAGTGCCATCTTCATGTGCATTCTGAGATTCAAATGCTGGTCTTCAAGAAGAGGGATTTTTAGCAGGAAAAAAAAAAGAACAAAAAAAAACCCTCTACATTGCTTGGAAGCACAAAGCATCTTCTTCCTAACAAAGGTGGGTAGAGAAGTGATATTATCTTAAATGGGAAACAGGGATCATGCCTGGAGCCCACTGATTTTCCATTAAGGCTGTCCAAGGTACATGGGTACTCCCGGACTGGAGTTCTCTGCCACTGGGCGCCCTCCCCCATCTTCTAGAGCCATCACAGTTCTGAGATTGCAAACTCATTTTAATAACAGCCTAAGCAAAATAAAATTAGAAAGGTGAATCTGCGGGGAGAAAATCATACATCGCCAGTCGAAGGCAAGAGCTCGCTATTTTTAGATCCTGCGTTGTAGGGGGTTATCTGCAGTCCCCGCCCCTCAGCAGCCCCCAGACTTGCCTCACTCCTGCGTGGGTACTGGAAGTCAAATCGAAGTGCCACACACACATCCGGGGCACACACGTATACCCGGCAGAGCTCCGCTTAGCTCGATGCCTCCACCACCCACCTAATGCGCACCAGGGAAATGGAGCCACATTTACAGCCTTGTTCTGAATGAAGACTTCCCTATTAGTCACCGCCAGCCTGGCTGGGCCCCAGTGGATAGTACCATCCCTGCTATGTGGTACCAAAATAAATGGCTTTTGAGGTACCACGGGGGAAATATGCTGAGACTCGAGTACAATTAAAACAGTTATTAACACTTGCATTGTTCCTGGGCTGTGGGTGTGCTTGACACCTACCTTTTTCCCTTTGGCTGGAGCCGAAACAAGAGAACATATGTTCTCGGCACTGGGGCTCCCTGCCGGAGTCACCAAGAGGAATGTTAAGTGTCAGGCCGTGTTCGGTCCTCCTCTCTACAGCTCCTGGTCATCCCTGCCTATCTCCCCAGCCTGGCCATGGTGTGGAGCAACAGCCACAAGATTTCTCCAGATAAACATTGCCATCTGCCTCAAAAAAAAAAAATCTCAAATGAGTATGTCAGAGGAAGCCTGGAAGGTAATATGGCTGTCAGGAACGGGCTACCAACGCTCTGACCTACAATGGAGGGTTCTAGCAAGAAAGAGGAACAGCTGTGGGGGCTATTTACATTTATAGGAAGATGTATGAGGAATATCAATGACATCTCTCTCTCTCTTTCTCGTAAATTTCATCTCCATCTTGACTGGCTTATTCCTTGTTGGTTGCCTGCCTTCCCCCTCCTCCTTCCCCACGCTCCCGCCCACTCTAACCCTCTCTCCCTTCCTGGCTCTTTTCCCTTCTTCTTCCCCCCTTCCCTTTTTCTTTCTTCCTCTCTCATTCTCTGTCCATCTCACTCTCTCCTTTCCACACAGATGCTACGAGCAAGAATGAATCCAGACTCTGTTTTGTAATCTCAGACAAGTTACCTAATTTCCTAAGTCGCAGTGTCCTGGATGCAGACTGGGGAGAGCGTAACTGAATGAGGAAGAGACTGGAAAGTACCTGTGCAGAGCTGGCCAGGGTGGGCACAATGTACCCATCATGCAGGAGTAGGGACGGAGTAGTTAGGACTCTCATAGTATTGTGACCATTTCTCTTCCCTTGGAGGGGGTCTCACTGAATCAATGTATAATGTTCTGGGCTGGGCAGTGAGGACTTACCTGATATAAGACACCTTGGGCACCAGAGTCCTTGTGGGCAACCATCTCATTTCTTCCACCAGCTGCCTTCAAGGCCGTCAGACCCTGCCTGAGATTGTCCTAGCCAGAAGGGAAACCTTGCTTCTGGGTCTGAGAGAATATCAAGGGTGGGTGAAGATTCCTGTTTGGAGTTTTGATAAGTCACACCAATGGTGCTAAAAATCTCCATTAGTCACTTGGGAACTGAAAGTTCCTAGAACCAAAACACTAGCAACCTCAGAAGTACAGTTGGTTCAGTGTCAATATTTCCCAGTTGTTTAGGAAATATAGCAACGTCCAGGTCAGAATCCAACTGTGTGGGACAGGGAGAGGGTGTCAGGTGGAGCCCAAAGCAAAGACCAGACAGAGATATTAATAGCAGATAAAATAATTCCAATCTTTTGTTGGAATAACAAGATGGATCTTTTCAGCCTCCTCCCCACTTAGTTAGAGCATCAGGTCGATGGTGCAGGTAGCCTGGTTAATGTTGCAGTGGCATAGCCCAGGGATAATTCAGGGCTGGAGAACGGGCTGTGAGCAGTCTGCCTTCCAAAAGCACGGCTCTGTGTACTGGAATTTCAGCCTTCTGCATGGCCCAAGGCCCAACCTCTGTTCCCGGTGGCCACAGGTCTGCCTCTTGCTCCAGAGTCTGATCCCCCATCTCTGCACCTACAAGTCCTGAGCCACAACCGCCATCTCAATTCCAGTGAAACTGCAAGTTTGCAGCTGCTAATTTAGGAAATCGTCAGATTCCAATTTACAAGTGGCCAAATTAGGAGATGGTTGTTTGCATTCCAGGGAGGCTTCTTGTTTTATACTAGGGGGTGAGACAAAAGCACCCTTTAACGAAGGGCTTCTACATCATTCTGGGGTTAGTTTACACTCAGCAAATGCTTTTTAGGGAAGACACTTGAAGAGTTAAGACCACTAGTAAGGTCCCAACAGTTGGAAATGAAAATAAAACACCTCTGGGTTTATATTGAAACTCAATGGAAAGTAACGTCTGAGTCACATGAACTTGATAATTACATAATGTCTTTAAAGCTATATTGAATACTCATGCAGGTAGCAAACCTACAACAAATACCTACTCTGTGTCAGGAGATGGGCAGAAACAAAGGCTTTGTCTTCAAACTTCAACACTGGTGTAGTGTGGAGACTATCAGCTGCAAAGGAGCACATGAAATACATGGGGCAGTGACCCAAATCAAACTAGAGGACCAGCAGCCCAAGAGGGCATCCTGAGATAGGCAGGGCTGAAGGTAACTTCAGGAAGAAGGGCAGCTGGTAGGAAAGATGAGAGCTGATTCTGCAGTGGAGACATATTGTGAGTGGTGGCACACCCTAAGGGAGTCCAGCGGCTGGTGTGAGGAGGTGTGGGCTATAGAGACAGCCAGCAACACAAAAGGCATTACCAAAGACTCTGGGACTGGGGGAATGGCTCAGTCAGGGAATGTATGAGGACTTGAATTTGGTCCCCAAAGCCCATGTAAAAATGCCTGACATGGTGGCCTGTACTTGTAATCCTGGCACTGGGGAGGTACTTACAAGATGAGCCTAGCCCAAGGTGGGATCATTCCTCAGTATCCTAGCCTATTTGGTGAGTTCCATGTCAGCAAGAGAAATGCTGTATCAAAGGAGATATTGAAAAGGAAAAACTGGGGTGTCCGAATAGCTAACAGCAGTGTTCACCACCGGCTTCTGTTAGACAGGATATCAACAGGGTCCTATTTGTGTTTAGAGACATTCGTGTTGCAGAGGAGAGTCACCTGGGGATTCAGAAAGGAAAGAGACAAGCCAAACAAGATGTCAAGGTGTTGGGAGAAGGATGGAGAACCAGCCTTCTGAACCAGATAAGGAGATTTCATCCACAGCACTGTCACTGAGGAACAGGATACAGAACAGGAAGTTCATGGTGCTGGACATGTCTTTGCTGTGGGCATGAGGAATCTGTCTGGGAGTCATAAGGCTCCATCTCAGGCTGCCCAGGACACTTAGGTCACTGGGACTGAGGGTGGGAAGGTGATGGTGTCTTTGAGCCCCAGACACTGAAGCTGTACGGAGGACCAGGGTCCTGACGGTGATAAACAAGAGGTATCAGAAGGTAGGCAGTGAGCACCGTGCCAAAAGGGCTGAGTTGACTCCTCATGTGAGTTTGATTTGAAGCTACAGGAATAAGCTCTCGAAAGTGGCAAGAGACCAGAGAGTCAGATCCCCCCTCCATCCCACTGCTACTGGTTTTGCTGAAGTGGGGTGAAGGGTGTGTCTTTCCACAGCCTCCCAGCATCTTCCTGGAGAAGACTCCCTCCTCTCCTGCCTGCCTCCACATGCATCTCAACGCATCCTACTTTCAGTGACAAATATTGAACTATTTCTCAGAAGTGTTAATTGGGATTTTTAATTGACCATGAGCAAGTTATCAAAGCCCATTTTTCTGTCACGATTGTTTATTCTGTGGGGGATATATCCTACCCAGGTTGGCATCATTCCTCAGCAGGTGGGCATTTCCTGCACTGCCACACCGTCCTCTATCTCTCTCTTCTCTTTCTGCAGTTTGACCTCATTAAAAAGGAGAAAAGAAAGTATACCATGTTTAAGGGACACCAGTGACTTCTAAAGGGCCACTCCTGGCGGGAATCTCCTGGTGTGTGCACTGCAGAGAGGAGCTGGCAGAAGGGACATTTGCAGAAGGGACACTGAATCCAACCAATCACAAAGGGACAGATACTGTGTAATTCCTCCTCTGTGAGGGACCTAGAATAGCCAGGTTCACAGCGACAGAAAGTAAATAAAGATGGCTAGAGGTGAGGGCGTGAAGAAGAACGGGTCAGGGTTTAACCCCGCCAGCAGAATTTCCACTTTGGAGAAGAGCTCTGGAGATGGACGATGATGATGATGGCAGGAGATTGTGAACACACTTAATGTCACTGACCTGTGCACTTAGAAGCAGAGGACTGGGGCCATGGCTCCATCCGAAAAGTGCTGGCTTCACATCAGGAGAACCTGAGTTTGAGCCATGGAAACCACACTAAAAATTAGAATGTGACCTGGACTGGAGAGATGGTTCAGGAGTTAAGAATGAGCACTACTGGGCTGGAGAGATGGCTCAGAGGTTAAGAGCATTGCCTGCTCTTCCA
>LOEQ01000419.1:907970-945813 GCA_001685075.1 Bramus lutescens | reverse complement strand
ATAGATAGATAGATAGATAGATAGATAGATAGATAGATAGATAGATAGATAGATAGATCTTCCCTCTACCCCTTCTCTCTTTTCTCCTTCTCTCTCCCCATCTCCAGCTTCATCAGTCTATTTTCTGTACAGCTCCTACCACTAGGTCTGAGGCTTCTGGAGAAGGGATATAAGATACTGTCCACAGCCACTGATTCTCTCTCACTACACTCTTAAAGAACACAAGAGCAGCCAGTCCCAATGGGTCGCTAGCCTCTCTCTCACTCAGTCACCAGCCTTTGAGCCAGAGCGTAAAGACTCTTTAAAAATATTGAGCCAAAAAACAAGCTCTCTTCCTCATGAGTAACACCCTGGTGCCACTTGTAGAGAGCGGCAGTAGATGAGCTTCACTCACTCCTGACCACAGTGCTCCTGACCACTGTGTTAGATTTCAGAGTCCCTGGCATCTCAGTGACAGCTCTGCTCCTCTCCCCGACACCCAGGTGTATGTCCACTTCTTCTCTGAACCCTATCCATGTGCCATTTTGGTACCCCAGGAAAGGAAACTAAAAACCGGTGACAGTTGTTTACAATGGAATATTCCTGGGTTGGTCACAGTCAGTTGAAAGAGAACCTTGTTTAATGAGGGGATGGGGAACTCAGAGTGAGGACCAGGGGTGAGAAGACTAGTAGACCAATGTTAGCTGAAAGCAAGCACTGAGAAGTCAGGGCTCCACTTTCAGCTCTGCTTCTGGTGGGATGGGGCCCCCTGTCAGCTGTGCAGAAGGTTGGATCTGGCAGCCCCACAACCTGTGTGTAAATTGTTTATACCTGATACCTGCAAGGGCAGTGTGCAGGGGCAGGATGGCGATTTGAGAGCCATAGTCTAGTCACTGAGCCTAGACAAGGGTGCCCCCCTCCCAGTCACAACCCTTCTCCAGACCCCTGGTCAGATGAGGCTCAGAGCTCTTGAATCATGGAGGGTTTTAGGCAAGGTGGGGACCCTGGTTGGTAGGGCTCCAGGACCAGCTTCTTTCCCCCATTTCCTTGTCCCCAGGAACTCTGTCTCTGGGTCCAGGAGAATGGGTGCAGCTGCTGATGGAGTCCTTGGCTACAAGTCCCCTGTGGAGCAAGGCCTCCGCCATCTTCAAGGGCTTAGGCCCTGCTTTCTACGAGTGAGTGTCCAGCTCTATAGATGTTACATGGCCACTGTCATTGCCCTAAAGGCAGACAATATAACTCTGCAAAAAATCACAGCAGCCTCTCCAGATAACGGGACTTTGAGACTTTGAAGACTTGTTCGACCCTTGGGAACCAGCAGGGCAAGCCTGAAAATAAGGAATGACTCCGAGGGGTTGAGTTTCCACTCCCAGCAGACGGGAGAAAAAAATGCTTGGAGTTTGGAGCTCACAGCAACTCCAGGGGGCACAGTGCCATCCCCTTAGCCAACAGGTCTCCCATCCCATCAAGGGCTTGTTAGCTGAGGACGTGGGGACCTCAGGGATGCCTGCCCCTGGGGATATGCATAGCTCTCTGCTACCTGTGCCCATCTTGGCCACACTCTTCCTTTGACTCCATGTGGCCTTCCCCAGACCTTGCTTCCTGTGAACTTGAATAGAGAAGGGGAAAGCTGCCAAGTGTGGAAGTAGAGAAAATAGCACCTGCCTGGAAATCAGGACACCTGGGTTCTAGACATGGTCATTAACTTCCCATGTGACCTTAGATGAATGACATAAGGCCTCTTGAGCCTCACTGCGTGGTCTCTGGGATGGATTCCCTTCAACTCCAGAATCTTGGCTTCTACAGAGTTTTCCACATCTAGTGCATGCGTGTCACTGTATGTATGCACATATGTATGACAGATGTAGATGGCCCATACATCTGTCCTGAAAAACTTGAAGAAGCCCCTGGAGATCCTCAGGTGCCTCTGTACCATGAAGGTTCTGGACCCTCTGTGGACCTGACTGGGTTCTGCTTAAGCATGGTCCCTCCTCATCTACTGATTGCCCAGGCTGGCCTCTGGGCATGGGCTGTAGAAATCACTACTCCATGAGGCCACCTGAGCCTCTTTCCATAGTCTGATTACAGCACTTTTCCAACAACCCTCAGCTCCCTTTTTTGGCTAAAGATCTGAGTGCCCAGCCAGTCCTGGCAGTAGCACCTCATTTCCCACATGTTCTCTAGGGCACACCAGCTCCCTTCACTTTTACCTTATTGACTGGGAAGCAGTTGACACTCCACAGTGCATTGTGCATTACACAGACGCGTCTTATCTGCACAGAGAGACTAACACAAAGCAGAAAGGGCCACCTCCTTCTAAACCCGATCTTTACTTAATGAAACTCCACTCCGTCTCTGCCTCCTCGTTAACTCTAAGCCTCCGTATGAAACCGAGTTCTGGCTTTTGATACACCAGTGGCTTCACCCCATGCGTCCCCTTCCTTTTTTTTTCCTTTAAGGTAATGAAATGTGTGAACAGTTTGTTCTCGGCTAAAAACAAGCACTGATGGGTCTCATAGCTCTTTATGTAGGAGGGAGAGGTGTTTCTAAGTGAGGCACTGGCTGGCTGTGGAGCAGGCTGCCGTGAGAGGAGGAGGAGGAAGAAGACTGGAAGGATTCATCTGCAGCGCATGTGATCTGTTCTCTTTCGTTCTCCCTGTGTGTGGACCCCACTGCTGGCCTTAGATCAGAGCATGAGCGTGGGGAATGGGGGAAGCTCGAGTCCTTTAGGAAGAGCATTAATACATATGCAGATGAAGAAAAAGGGGTTGACGTTTGGTATGCCCTTAATAGGGAAGAATGTCCTCCTAAGCCTGACTCCTTGCTGTTCATCCCCAAGGAAGGGACCATTGGTACATGTATTATCTGCTTCTCTCTGTGCCTGTCAGTGGCCGTGTTTATCCATTCCACTCCCTCCTTTAAAGCCACTATTAGGAGCTTTGGGGTGAAGAGTAACAGAATAAAAGCAGCTGACATTGAGCACCCCCGGGATTTGAGTGCTGCAGACAACTTCTATTTGTCCCACATGAAAGAATGTTGAGTGACCCACCTGAAAGCCTCACAGAGTCAGTAGCAGATCCAAGATACAAATCTAGGAAGTTTGCTCCTGGAGCTACATCCTGAAGCCCTGTGTTGAAAAGGACTGGAAAGTCTCTGCTGGCTGTTGGCCCTGTGGCCGCAAGCTGATCACTCCCCTCTCTGAGCTCCTGCTAACTTGCAGAGTTGATTGGCATGTGACTGCCCTGGATGACTAAGCTCCGCAGCACTGAGTACAAAACACCGTACAAGCCTTTTGCTCTTTCCCCCTTGGAAGTCCTGTGTCCTTGGTGTCCTGGCGACCAGCCACGCTCAGGTGACCGTACTGATGTCCTCATTGCTCCGGCGCTGACACTCCCTCGTGCCCACTCTCATTTTTCACACCATCCTGTCACAGCTTACTGCAGGTGTCTTACAGGCTGCCTCCAGTTCTTATTGGGATGGGGTAAGATCCAAACTAACCAAAGGCCAGTGTAGCAATGCTAGACTCCTGGCTCCTAGGGGGTTTTCTATGCTAGCTGCTTTTATCTGTCCCCATTTGTCCCCATCGATCCTGACCAGTGAGTGAAGTGAGTGAGTTAGTAACAGGAATGGGCGAGCTGGCCAGGAAGGGGCAAATCCTCGGAGGAACAGGAGACACTGTGGTATGGCAGAGAGAGGAAGATGTGGTCCGATTTCTGTTTGAGCCATTTAATGACCATGTGATCCCAGACAAGCCAACCTGGTTCTTGGGGGTCTGCTTCCTCTTCAGTAGAATGACAAAAGAACCAGCTGAGACCGGGCAGTTTTCCTCCTGTTACCTCCAGCCACTGTCTTGCCTTCATAGCTTTTCCTGGGAGAGTCATGCACCTGTTCCTGCCACTCTTGGGCCCAGGGTCATGGGTCACATTCTCCTAAGACCCTACACCATGTGGTGATTTGGGGGGGTCCCAAGAGTCACAGAGCTGGCTGGGAGAGAAGTACCTTCTGCTTATTGGCTTAGGGACAGGAATTGACTCTTTGCCAGCTGTTCCTGTCTGATGGGAAACCCTCCCTCAGTTGTGCCGTATGGCTGGAGGTGAGATCAAGGTTGAAGGATGTCCCAAAGGGCTACCACCTAGCAGGCCCTGCAGAAGGCACCTCTCTTCTCTGTGGAATATAAGAAGAATGCTTTACACCTCTCTCTCTCTCTCTCTCTCTCTCTCTCTCTCTCTCATTCACAGAATATTTCTATAAAATATTCCATAGTATCTGCAATTTATTTTATAATCTTCTTAACTTTCTTTTATGTATTCTTTGTGTCTTTCCCATCATGCATCTCAATCCCACTCATATCCTGTTCATTCATATCCACCTTCTGCCCTTGCACCCTGACCCCAAATAAAATTTAAGAGAAAAAAAGAAAAAGGAAAGAAAAAAAATCTCATCATGGAAGCTGTGGTGTGACACAGTGAGTCATGCTTTTCTCCATATATCTTTACTTGCAAATGTTCATTGCAAAGAGCCATTGGTTTGAAGCCTCTGGTTTCTGCCACACTATCGATGCTGGGCCCTCGCTGGAACTCCTCTTGGTCACCCTGCTATTGCCCTATATTATGGAATCAGTCCTTTCATGCGCTCCAGCAGATCACAAATGGGATGGATGAGGTGGGCCAACCCATAACCCTGGTTTAGGGCCTGCATAGTTGCAGGGTTGGTCAGCCCGACAGCTCTGCCTGGTCCTCATCACCGGGGTGAACTCTCCTGCATGGCCATATGGGTCTTAAGACCTCTCTCTCATCCATTCCATCTTGAGAGGAGAGTGGGGGAAGGGCAGGCTGCATGGGGACTTAGAGGGAACCGGAATCAGAGCAAGTGGTTGCAATCAGGAAATCTTCAAGTTCAAATTCATGGCTGCAGCAGGTGGGAGCAGGGAAGATGCCAGGTGTGGGGGAGGGGTGGGTGTCTGGAAGAACTGGCTAGCAGATGGTCTCATGTGCCAGTCCAAGGAGAGTACCTCATACTTCTCTCAACAGGGCACTGCTAGCGTTTGAATGGGAAGATCCTTTGTTCTGCTGGGCTGTCTGATAGGGAGTTGAGGATCTCTGGAACCCAGGCACCCCACCTCTGTGATCAACAGTCTCCCCATCTCCTAACAGCACCTAAAGGAAGGAGGAGCCCATCTTTATGAAGGTGTTGAGGTCACTGAAGGACAAAGCAGGAATGGCAAGGTCAAATGTTAGCTTTAGAGGGTTTGCACTGTGCCTGAGTAGGGATGCCAGGCAGGCTGGCAGCAGGGTAGCCAGTTAGAAGCTTAAATAATGATATTCATCTGTGGTAATATTAATAGAAGAGGCTCTGGTGGCTGGAGGATTTTATGTGGGTGTTTGTGATTCTGCCCAGTGTCTCGGAAGGGACTCCCGAGGAGGCAAGAATGAAAAAGTCCAAAATTAATTTATTAAATTAATTAAACAGTCCCTGCTAATGACATCCTCACATGGGTTTTCTGTGGGCTTTTATTTAAGTAGGGTGTAGGCAAGATGCCGGAACTAGGAAAGGGGGCAGGTGGCAATGGAGGAGAAGGCGGGTCTCTGAGTAGCTAGCATGACTCTGTAAATTGAAAATGGAAATTCAGTAAAGGCCTGGCATGTCAAGAGATGTTTTGTTCAAACTTGAAATCCTGAAGCATGTCCAGAGGAGCCCTATCTTGTCATTGCCTGCAAAGAGAAAGGGCTCATAGGCTTCCCCAGGTTGGGCAGGATTTCAATGCCCTGTAGTCAAGTAGGGGTGCCTTAAATGGGGTGGGGCAGCCTTTGACCTCAGAACAGAGCTTCTCAAGTGTCCTGTGCATAGTGCCACCTGAGGCTCTTACTAAATTGTGGATTCTGAGTTCTTAGGCTCTTCGGGGATTGAATATAAATTTCCAAGGATGCTATTGTGGCCCTTAGGACCATACTTTACGAGTGGCAAGATGGCCAAGCCTTGTTCGATTCTCCCAGGTCCATCCATCCGTGGGGGTGGGGAAGGGTTAAAGAGAGCTGACAAGCTTGGCAGATATGAGAGAGAGAGAAAGAAGTAAGGGTGGGATTCTCGGTCTGCAAAACACTGGGTGAGATCCGGGATCAGAAGGAGGGAAGAAGGTGGATTTGGTGCCACAGGCCTGTCATTCCAGCCTCTTGAGAGTCTGAGGCAGGAGGATCACCATTTAAGTTCTGTCTGGGCTATAAAAAGAGTTCAAGACCAGTCTGGGCAATTTAGTGAGGCCTTGTCTCAAAATGAGAAGTTAAAACGGGGCTAATGATGTAGATGGGTGACAGAGAGCTCGCCTAGCATGCATGAGACCCAGGAGTCCCTCTCCAGGGACAGAAAATGAAGGAAGAAGAGGAAGAGGAGGACGAAGGGCAAACACAAGAGTAAAGAGGGCAGAGGCTCTCCCTCAGTGGCCATGTGGGAACAGCCAGCCACCTCACTCTTTGAATAACTTGCCACTGTGGGGCTTTACGCTCCTCAGGCCCCGTGCTCCATCTGCCCTAGATTTCCACTGCAGCTGCCACAATTGGAAGCTTGGCTCTTTGGAGGGGAGGAGATTCCAGAGGACTACCCAGCAGGAGGTATTAGGCTGTCTGACTTGCCAATCACTTCCAAGGCGACCTGTTCAATCTGGCCCTGGCAAGGCAGGGAAGCCTGGCCTAGGCAGTTAACCTCAACAGCCCTGGTGTCTTGGTAGCCCATGGTGGAATGAGAAGGTGGGACTCCACAGACCAGGCGTGCAGAGGCCACAGAAAGACCGCTGTGTAGGTAAGCAGAACTACCTATGCAATGTCCCCTCGGCAAAGGAGGACTGTGGAGGCCCCATGCATGTTCCCACATGTGCCCCTACCACTTGAATCCTGCCTCCCTTGGGTGCTTATCTGCAGAAGCACCCGAAGGGGCAATCCCTCAGCTGCTCTAAGACTACCTGGCTGGTAGCTCTAAAGAGCCCTTCCTCACCTCCTGCTGCTGTGGAACCTGGGAGACAGGGAGGGCAAACCCACTGCACAGGGCACAGCGCAGTGATGTGTTCAGCTGTGCCTTACTGGAAAAATCATGCTACTACTGACTTTATGTTACAGTGCAACCAGGATGCACTTTGACACCCTGCTCTCATCCCCTCCCACCTGCTGTGTCCCGGGCTACCCCTCCGACAAACCTCCTGCGGCGTTTCCCCTGCTGCTTTTTAATATAAAAATTGACATTGTCAGCGCAAGACACTCAGCTCCCATCTCAGTCTGAATCCTAAGCCAGCCTTTGCCTGTCAGGNGGCTTTGTCGTCTGCTGCTTCTCCCATCCAGATGCAGTGGACTAGAACATTCCATTATCCCCGAACATGCCACTTGTGTCAGCTGCGGTCATTCGCAGCCGCTGCTTCTGATTCCTGGGATGCTTTCCCTCCGATATCTGCACGGCTCCCTTCAGGGCATTTTAGAAAACTTTCACTGAGCCTCTAGCACTGGTCATGCCCCCACCTTCTCGGCTCAACGTGCACTCCTCCTCCTAGGAGCCTGAGCACCATCTGCGTACAGCAGAGTCCTTTGTTTGCTTCCTGCGCACACCAAGAAGGCAGATGTTTTGTTCAATTCATTCACTGCTGGACCCTGTAGGCTCCAAATACACCCTGTGCATAGTAGATGCCCTGTGTCTGTTCACATACCCCATCCTAAACATCAATCAAAAGCTTGGGCTGGGACAAGCTTTCTCTTTCCTGCCACCCCTGACCTGGGGCACACTTAGATAGGTAATTACCAGGAGAAAAGAAAAGATAGCCATTCCGTATAGCCCTGGCTTCACCAAATCCAGCCTACCACAAACCAGGGTGGAAGGCTGTGGAATAAAGAGCTCAAGGGTCAACCAGTTAGCTGCTGCCACTGAAGGGCACACCTCACTGTAGGGCCAGCCACTCTCTCTCTTGGTCCTCTGACCTTCACCATTTTGGGCAGTGGCCTTTTTGGTAGTCTCCTGTGTGCTGGTTTGGGACATATTACAGCTCCTTTTTTGGGCACAGAAGGCAGCATCATTTGAGACCGAGTGACCCCTTGGAGGGGCAGTAGAGCACCACAGGCAAGCATAGCACCTGGGGAGAGGCTACCCAACTCTCCTCTCAGATCCAGGGCTCGTTACTGGGGTGACCTTCAGCAAGTCCCCTTTCTTCTCTCTGATCAGGGACCTTATCCACTCCCTGGAGCTCATTCAGTGATTGGTTAGTGTGATATATAATGAGCTGGCGTACATGAGGCTCTTAATCAGGCTGGTCTGTGTATAGGAAGTGTTCTGCAGAAGTGAGCCATCGTCATCTTCCCTGCTGCCTCCACGGTGTCCCCTTTCCCTCAGGGAGCAGAAGCCCCTTAGTGGCAGTACCACTGTAGCCCTTTCGAATGTCCTTTACTGCCTTGGCAATCTGGGCCAAGTTCACAGTCATGCCCTCCTGACATGGAGCCACACCCTGCTCTTCTGCACCTTCCCCACACCCTTGGCCTCCCTGATCCTTTACCCATCCTTGGGCCTCCCTGGATCGCAGTGGACTGTGAATGGAGTTCATTCTTCAAGTAAATGCAGGGACCCACAAGAGTGGCCCACTCTCTTCAAAGAGGCCCTCATTCTGCCACCTTAGCATGTCTCTGCCTAGCTAGAGATGTGATGAGTCTGGCTCTCAGAATGGCTCTACCTTTCAGAATTCAGAGGCCCTCATCTGCTGTGAGTCCCAGCTCTTCAAAGTTTGGAGAACTATAAAATGTCCCTATGAACATCCTGCCACACCAAGTTAGGGAAACAGAGGAAGAAGGCAATGAGAACGCCCTGTGGGCCCTACCTTGGGGATGAAGACTCAGAAGGAAAGGATGATAGAAGCAAAGTCCTCCTTGAGTCAGGACTTTCAGGCTCCAGGCCACTGCCCTAGCATGAACGCCTTGTGGGCACCAGCAGCAGCCTGAGCTATTCTCAGGTGCCTCTGCTACCCTCTAGGCTTGGCCCTACCCTGCCAGAAGCCTCCATGGGAAGCTGCGTCCACTTCGCACTTCTGTACTGTGAAATGAAGACCAGCTTGTGCTGCTTATTGAGAAGGTGTCAGCTGAGCAGCTCTGGACAATGCAAATGGACAGTTCCAGGTCCCCTAGCCACCTGTGAGCAAGGCTAACTGGGAGGCTGCTGGCAGCTCCCAAGTGGTGATGACCAGGACAAGAGCTGGTCTGTAGTACACCTGCTTCTGTGTAGCTGTGGGAACAGAAACCCTTGGGTCCTTTAGGAGAAGGTCACATGTTGTGAAAGGCCTCTTGGAGCTGCCTTTGGTAGCAGGCAGAAGTTGGAAGGAAGGAGAGACCCAGGGACCTCCCTGACTCTCGTGGCCCTCAGGTGATAGGAGATGTTTGCAGGGGAACATGATGCCGCAAAGATTAATCCTCCTAACCACAGCCAAGCAAGATCTTTGTTAACCTGATGGGAAGAATAAAGAGAGATCCAGAATGCGTGGGTTGTGGGGCTTTTCGTAAGGGAATCCGGTGGGCTTGGAAAGCCCCCTCCCTCCCTCCTCCCCCTGTCCCTCCCCCTTCTCTTCCTTCCATTCCCCCCTATATTCCCCCAGCCCTCAATCACAGCAGCCCTTTGCAAGGCAGGGTCACTGACTTTGGAAAGAGAATCACAGACAGTAGTGGCAATAGTTTGATGCAGTTTGAACTTCACCAGGGGGGAAGTGTTGGTAAAGTTGGGGTGGAGCGGGCAGCTACGTGTCTCTGGAGTAACTGTGGATGAGGAATGAGAGCAGATGCTGGAAGTTGCCCTGCACACCAGACAGAAGCCATGCCCAAGGTCCTCCAGTGCTGGCCTCCCTGGAGAGTCAAAGGATCAACCGCTGGGGATTTAGCTCAGTGGGTACAGCTTACCTAGCTGGATTCAATCCCAAGCACTGCAGAAACTGGAGCGTAGTGGTACAGCCTATGATGCCAGCACTAGAGAGGTGGGGGTAGGATGATCAGGAGTTCAAGGTCAGTTGGCTATGGTGCAAGTTCAAGGCCAGACTGAGCTACATGAAACTGCTCCACAAAAGAGAGACAGAGAGACCCAGAGAAACATCAGCCTCACAGACTGCCCATCCACAGCGTGGAAACCCAGACAGGCTTCTTCACCTGAGCCTGAAGGATAGTGAGGCCCTGTTTTTGTGGTCTGTGTGTGCCTTGAGAACAACATGGTAAAGAATGACTGTCCACATATGCAGCTTGTAGACTCCATGTCTGTCCTGTGTATGAGCCCAGCGTCCTCACTGCAAACCTCATGCGAGGGCTGCTCTCATGAAGGACAATGGAGGAGACAATAACTCCCCCAAGGTCACACAGCAAGGATTGAGCACAGGCAGCTGGCTTGGGCATCTTTTCCCTTAACCACCCCACTGTCTGCCTGCCTGATGAAATAATTTACATTCCCAAATCTATGCACTTGTCCTTCTACACAGCCCTTCCTTTCCTGAGCAAAGGAGCAGCCAGGGCTGATCTGCTCCCTTTATAAATGCAGAAGTGCCATCTCAGAGAGGTTATCTGCCTTGCCTGAAGTCACAGAGCAGAACCCCAGAGCCCAGGCAGAGGAGGACTCTAGGGGGTGTTTTCCCTCAGGTACCACTCAATCCTCTCCCAGGTCTTAGTAACAAAAGGTGTTTGCCCGGGTGCCTTGGGGAGGGGATAGGGTGTGGCTCTGCATCAGGGGTAATAGGGCACAGGACGCTGACTCAGCCACTATTCCCAGAAAGGGTTTGGCCCCTGGAATATGTGGCAAAGCACGAAGTCAGGGGCCCCATGCCATGATGTCATCTGGACCCGTTCTCCCAGAGAATTGTGGTGGTTCCATCCAGTCCACCAGAAATGTCTCTGTAGAACCTCCTTCCTGTCATAGAATGAGGCATGGCTCACCCTCAGAAGAGCAGCACACTTCCTGAGTAAAGGGTGCTCCCTGGGGTCCTCAGGCTGGAGCAGGGCTCAGCAATCTATGACCTCCTGCCCTGATGAGTCCAGGACACTAGGGAGGAGTGGAGATGGCCAGAGAGTGCAGAGATCCTCATGGGTACAGGCTAAGGAAGCTGTTTCGCACAAGATGCTGTTCTTGCTTCCTCTAGTGGAGAACCTTCTGGGTAAAGCTTGCAATGTGTGTGGACAACCAGGGAGAATGAGCGCCTAGAGAAGGCAGAGAGAAGAAGGTAGAACAAGAAGAAGGTAGAAGGTAGAACACCATGCTTGTTTCTGGGCACCTCCTTCCCAGGCCAGCTTTAACCACATGTGTGAGGGGAAATCCAGGCAGAGATAAGTGAAAAGACTGAGTTCCAGGGCAGCAGAGAAGGCTGGGGAAGGAATCAGTGTTCGCTCCCCAGGCAGCTGTCCGGGTTGGAGTGTAATAGTTAATAAAGGCTTATTGTGCACACACACAGCTGGGACCAGCAAACAGAGCAAGTTGCCCCCACCCTCACCCCCAAGGATTCAGGCAGCTTATCCCGGGCCTGCTCTGCCCCTCCCCCATAATGATCACAGGCTGATTAAACCGGACTTCCAGGCCATGGATCCAATTAGAGGGAGCAAGGAAGGCTTGGATGCTCCCAATGACAGCCCAGAATCATCAAGTAATCCTTAATCTTTTGGATTTACTTCCCCAGGCTCAGGGCCTGTTGTAAGGGAAGAAAGAGAGGTTAGGAATGGATAGGGGTGGGTTGGGGTGGGGGGAGTGCTGAGCATCAGCCCCTGAGTCCTTGACACTAGAGGAGGCAGAAAGTTGAAGAACACTCACTCTGTCTAGCAGAGCGGAAGGAAGAAAGGTCTTGAGGTGGGATTCCCTCCTTTGGAGAGCTGACTCTTCTTCCAGGGGATGTCCACCCAGGAGCTGGCTCAGGAAGGGGTTTACTGTAAACAGATACACTGGCACAGATCTTAGAGAAGCAGGCGATCCTTCAGAAATCATTGCTGTCTGGCTTTGGAATGTATTGATTTTGCTCCTAGACAGTTCACTTCCCTAATTCCTCTTGGCTTAAGTAAGCAATACAAAATGTGTTTGCCTGTTTTGATCTCATCTCAGCCGGTGGCAAGGGGCAGGGGCCTCACACTCACACCAGCTAGAAGAAGGTATTGGGTTAGCAGCTTGTCTGCAGAGCCACCAACAGGAAAAGGGCTTGTCCTGGGAGCTGGGTAGGCGCCTGAAAGTGTGAATGTTCTAGAGATAGTCCCAGCAGGTGGGCTCGGGCTTCCTGGAGGACTTTCCACTTGGCACTAGGGAACAAAGCCTCTCTTCCATGGCTCCCCCTTTCACTTCCTCAGTCCCTACAGAAGTGAGCCCAAGGCATCTGTCCCCATAGTTGTTTTGAAGTTTGTGGCACACCAGGTCCAGAGAACAACCCAGTTAAGTCTCACAGACAAAATCGGGAATGGAGGGCATGTGTACTGTGAAACAACAAAGCTGAGGTCATTGACAAACAGCCTGTCTGTGTGAGCCGTCAATCCAGGGTCACCCAGGATGCTGTGGGCATGTTCTGAACTCCTTTCTGTTGCTCCCTGGGAACTGTTGCCGCAAAGGCTCGTGCCAAATTCTCCGGTGATCACGGCTTGCTCCTTCTTTGTGCATCCTTTCTTTTCGCTTTGTCAAAACTCGAACTCTGGTGTAGAAAACCACGCATGAACCCTTGTTCATGAAAAAAAAAAACTATGTGTGGGTCCCAAGAAGTGGCACCAGTGGTGTCACACCACAGCCCACATGACAACACATGGCTATAAGGGACTGAGCTAGGAGGCTGCAGGTTAGCTGCTATTCTGCAGTTGTTGCCTGAGGCTATCCTCACCTAAACCTGGCCTCTTCATCTCCAAAATCAGGGTGGAATGGACTACACGAGGCTTCTGAAAATCTATGATGCAATGAAATGTGACTCTTCCCACCCCGCTCCCAATGCTATGGCTACCAGGCTTCTGGTTTGGCTCCACATTCTGAGCATTCTCTTTAGACTGACTGTAGATGTAATAGAATTTGTACTTTCTCCAAAATTTAATTACTACCAGTAAACAATCAATCAATCCATTGATTAACTACCTATTGATCCTCTGCTGACCTGGCTCTGAGACAGTTTGGATGTACTTGGGAATACAATCCTTTGGTAATTGGCTTATCTTGCTGGGTGCACAGCCTCTGTTAAAAGGCATTTGTGTCTGCGTAAATGTTTTTCATTCGAGTTTTTATTTATCCAACATTTTGTGTCTGTGATGAGTGTAGCAGGTAAGCCTTCCCATGGACTCTGCTACTGAAAGCCAGTGCAATGGGTACAGACACTTTATTTTTAATTAATTTAATTTTTGAGGGAATCTCACGGAGCCCAGGGTAGCTTTAAACTCTCAGTGTAGCCAAGGCTGGCTTTGAACTATTTATCCCCTTACTCCACCTCCTGACTCCACAGCCAGAATTTGAGGCTCTTGCCATCATACCCAATCATCACAGCCATCATCACAGCCCTTTAACTGAGGGTGCTAGAGAAATTACTTCACCCCCTGCTTCAGTGGTCACCCTCCAATGTTTAAGGGCTCAAATTCTTTATCTCTGATTTTAACTCTCTTTTCCACAGTCTCACTTAAGAGATGGGCCATTTGCATATCAAACGCAGCTGCAGGCCCAGGCTGTTTGAAGTGTTGACATTAAGGGCATCCCTTAAGCTGGGCACAGGCCTTAGGGAATAGGCTCCTCCTTCCCAAATGTGCACTTCTTTTAAGGTGCTACTGGCTGCCAGGTGCCCACGTGGATAAACATGGAGAAAAGAATTCAGGCCGCAGTTCCTTGCTGCCCATGTTCTCTGTGTTCCTGCCCTTCTGTTATGTCAGGAAAGCAAACTCATTTCACTGATGACATCCGCAAAATCACCCCGGAGGACTCCCTCCCCGTGCCCCTTCGTGAGCTCTAAACAGTGAAGGAACTTGGGAGACCCATGTTTTGGAAAGGTCTGTTTCAGGCGCACGTGTATCTTAAGGGGACGGGAATTAGGAACCAAAGTCACCCAAGCACAGAGACAAGGTTTTTCCTTCTGTCCTGCCGTGCAGTCAGACAGGTGCACTTCTTATTCGATGACCACAGTGACCTCTGCCTGCAGCCTTGGTTGACCCTTTCTGTCCTCCTCTACAGGGTAGCCATACCTCCCTCTGCAGATTGAATCCAAGTATGTCACTCCTTGCTGCAAAACTTCCCCAGGGGCCATGATGCTTAGTCCATCTGCCGCCAGCCCCAGTAGCCTCCATCCACCAGCCCTTCTGTCCTGCACACAGCAGTTATTCAGCCTGTCCTGGAGTGAGCACATCAATGAACGAATGGGATTGGATTTGAATGATGAAGGAAAATTGAGGTGCTCCTACACACTTGGAAGTATGATGAAGGGGCCGGGGAGATGGCTTAGTCAGTAACGCACTAATGCACAAGCATGGGAATCTGAGTTCAGAACCCTGGAAAAGCTGGGGAGGGAGAGAGAGAGGAGGATTCCTGGGCCCTGTCTCAAAAGCTACAGTCATGGCTCATGATATGACTCAGTGGGGAAAGGCACTTGTTATCCACATGGTAGAATGGGAGAACTGACTCCTCCATATTGCCCGTGACCCCACACAAATACGAGGGTACACGTGCCACATATACACAAATAAATAAATAAATAAATGTAAGTTTAAAACTTTAAAGACTGAAGAAGGTACCTAACATTGAGCTCTAGCCTCTACACACACCTGTGTACACACACACACAAACATGCACACACATAAACAGGTACACACTCATAAACATGTGCACACTCACACATGATTATGAAGAAGGAATCGCTCTTTTAATTTCTCTCCATCCTTCCTGAGAGGCGACAAAGGTCCCTGAAGACCCAGGACTCAGAAAGACCCCTTCCTTGGAAGAGGGCCTAGCATCACGGGCTTGTCTAGGCCACACTTCCAAGCTACCTCATGCCACAAACCCCTTGTCCATTGAACTATAACTACCCCAGTTTCTGTTGGCCACTCCCCTGTCCCAGGGCCTTTGCACATGCTCCTTGAGCTAGGAAGCTCCCATCTGTCTTCCATCTCACCCCAGCCTGGCCCCACTTTACACTCAGCTCCACCTGACCTTCCAGACCCAATGTTTCCTTCCTTATAGCCTGGGGCCCTCTCACCTCCCTCCTACTTTCCATCCTGATATGCTTGCTTTTGTCATGCTTGCTTTTAATCCTCTCCCCAGGAGGCTACTGTCCCCGTGAGCACTAGGTCATGTCTTCCTCTCCTCTGGTCTGTCCAGGGAGCCCTGACAGTTGACTCTAGGATGCCATTAGATAGCTGTTGAATGAGTAGATGGCCCAGTAGGTGACACATCCTTCATGCTCACCACCTGACTCAGGCAGATAGGAACCTCCAAGGCCTCTTAGGATGAGATGCCACAGCCAGTAGAACCTTGTTCCCCAAAGCCAGTGTGAGGGCCAGTCCTAGCCCATCAGCCAACCTGGTACTTGCCTCTGCCAGTTTCCCAGACCATTGAAGCCAGTCTTTGAGGGCCATGTACCCCAGCAGAAAGCCTTTTGACTTTCTCCTTTTATGGGGAATTTTTGCTGTGGGGATGACTGTAATTGTTGCATTTGCATCTGGTCCACCTGCTGTGACAGGCTCCAGGGCACTTAGACCCCTGGAAATCAATAAGAATAAACAAACAAATATATTCTGAGAAAAGGGGTCTCCAGAGGAGGAGTATTGGAAGGAAAGGGGGAGAACATAGCCCATGCATGGCTCACTAGTCTACAACTGGGGACCTGCCTCTTCCCCACTAGACCCAATTCTAGGTCCCCTGCTATGCCATAGGGTCTGCTGCCTTCCTTCCCTGCAGTGCAACCAAGACTATCATTTCAGTGCTAGCCTGAATGGCTCCATTCCTTTTTATTAACTCCATCCCTGGAGTTTTAGGCATATGGGCTGTTGCTTGAGTTACATGGGTCCTCTCCTACCCATTCTCCATGCTTTGAGGCTTGGAAACAACAGAAACAGCCAGCAAGAGATGGTATCAAGTGGCAGAAGGGGTGGCAGTGAGACCTAGCCTCCCTGTGCAGGAGATCAAGGAAGATCAGGTGGAGGATGGTAAAGGCAGGATTCTGTGCCTAGAACGCAGCACCACCCCGGCACTGGCACAGGTGTCTTCCTGGCTCATCTGCCGGTGTCCTACAATTAGGAATAAATCTGGCGAGCCTCCCAGGTACCCACTGAGCTATCGCATAATGAGGCAAAAAAGCAAGCAGTGTTGACAAGGTTACCTACGTATCTCCAAACGCATGCCAAGTTTTTCAGGGCACTCACCAGGTTCCAGAGCTACACAGCTGCTGGCAGGGAGGGGGCTGCTTCAGAATAAGGCAGTCCCCATGGGGACTCTACCCTGGGAAGCACTTTGCAGAGCCTTGGAAGACATGATGTCATGACTAAGGGCAGGCGGCATCAGCAACATAAGCTCCATGAGGGTGGGAACCATATCCATCTTACTCTTGGCTCTGTTCCTTTCCTGGCATGTAGTAGACGTTTTGAAGATGTATGTGTGCATGTTCATGTATAGGTATGTATGTAGTATGTGCACATAGAAGCCAGAAGTCGATGTGGATTGTCTTTTTCTATCAATCATTTGCTGAGCCTAGAGCTCACTTATTTGTCAAAACTAACTGTCCAGCAAGCTCTAGGGATCCTCCTGTCTCTGCCTCCCTGGCACTGGGAATACAAGCATTCACTACCGCGCCTGACATTTTATGTAGGTGATTGTGGTTCAAACTCATGTCCTCATGATTGTGAGGCAAATGTTTTATCTAAACTGAGCTTCTCTCCTGTCCCTCAAAGGACTTTTGGAGGTGTGAATAACTGAGAAACAAAAGAAAGAAGATGGAGACAATAAAATTCATGCCCCAGCGTAGCTATAAGATGATGTTATAAATGTATGGTAAATGCATAGTTGGTTTGTAGTGATATCCTGGTAGACTTGCTCCAGCACCAGATAAGTGGGCAGCAAGTCTGGCATTAGATTCGTTACCTTCTCTAGGAAGGAATCAGAGTAACAGAGGTGCCATGCATGTGTCTGGAGACAGACCATCTTGTAGGATCATGAGCGCTGGAAAAGAGGCGAGGGGTGAGCAGAACCCCTTCTCGGAACGAGGCTGCTGCCAAGCTTCAATCCACTGTCTTCTGAGTGTTCCAGGCAATTAGATTGTTCCTGCCATTTAGATTCCAAGTCAGGGCAAGAGGTGGCTGAGTGAGAAAAGAGTCTTCATGCAAACAGGAGGAGCATTGGGAATATGCAGGGAGGGGTAGAGTACTGCCTGAAACTTCATTTGTCTGAGCTGGTGCTTCAGCATCCCAGGAGGTGAAAACATGTGAACCTTAGCCCATTAAAGGGCTAGGAGATGAACAGACAGTGGATGGGCATTTATCAATGCTACCTTTGCTGAGAAGGATCATCCTGGTCCCACCCAGCTCCAGCCACCTCCTGTGGAAATGGGTGTTACTCTGTGGACCACCCCCGCAATTCTTCTGACCCTGGATGAACCAGCCACCCAGGCCTTGCTGCTAGCAACTGCTTGTTGCCCACCCTACAGTCCCCCCACTGAAAGTGGATGATAGTAGAGACAGTGACAATAATCATATGTATTGTAGAATAGTGACCTGTGCCAGGCCTGGTCTGGCCACTCGGTACCCATTACCACATTCAGTCATTCCTGTCAACCTGAGGAAGAGGGGCATGCTGCTGCCATCACAGGAGATCTAGGCTGTTAGAGTACCTTAGAGTCTGAAGCCGTGTCTGAGCCGGCCACTTTCCTTTGGACCTTGTCTTCCTCTTAGGCCAGCCCTGAAGTATTGTCTTCTGCCCACGGCTCAGGCTCACATTCACTGCCATCTAAAGCTAAGGTGTTCTCTATGAACTGGAGTGTGTCCCAGTTGCCACTGTGAGGGCTAAGAGCTGGGAAGTGAACTAGGGCTTGGAGCCATAAGCGGGGAGCACCAGAGAGGCACGGTAGCAATGAGGCCCTTGAGGGTGGGGCAGGAGCAGCTTTGCTACCTGGGGCGTCTGCTGTAGTTAGAAGGATTTGATGAGGAGAGACTTGGGAAGTCAAATCAGGGACACGACAAGGACAGAGGCCCAAAGTTTCAGAGCACTGCTGTGATGTCAGGCAAGGGTATCAGGGCACCAAACATATGGCTTCTCACTTTTCCATGAAACCCCCAACCACTGTTAGCAAGTGTATCTGATCCCTAACATCCGCCAAAAGGATATCATCAGTCCTGATATACAGATGAGGAAATGGAGGTTACAGAGGCTGCCTGGAGTTCTCAGTGTCAACAAGGGGCAGGGGCTGGGCTTGATCCTGAGCCTTCTGAGATTATGCTCTTCCCCTGTGTTATGTTGCTTCCCAGGACAAAGTTCAAGATACCCAACTGGGGTTCTAGAAACAGAAATAATTACAACATTCCTTCCTGACGAAACTTTGTGACCCATCATTGGAACTTAAAGTTGGGGTAAGGTGAGCGAGAAGCCACTTGGGACATTTCTGTGGATCCTGGGCACGTGCCTGGGCTCTGATTGCAATGATGAAATACCTACCAACCACTGATCTCTGACCACAAGTCCTTCCTTGGTCTTCCCAAAGGGCAATGAAGGAAGTCCCAGCCCATTGGGAGCCACAGGCTCTGTCCCGACATTGTTTGCAATTATAGTAGCTTTTACGGAAGTTGCCAGTTTCTAAAAGCCCAGCTCTTCACCTGTGGCACGTGTAGGCCAGTCTGGCACTGGTCTGGTTTCACTTCTCTAACATTCTGCTGACCTACCCATGTGCAATAACTTGGGCTTGCTAAGTTAGCACCCCACATTCTTGGGCAGAAGAACAGCTGGGATGGTGGACTCGAGTNGCCTGAATTTCTGTTTCATGCACCCTGGCAGGGTGACAAGGCAAGCTTCTACTCTCTGCGCTCAGCCTTTAACTCTGTAAAATGGAGAGGGACAATGATAGTAGGGAAATCTGCAGGGTAGACTAACCGGGAGGCTGGTGAAGCTTAAATTTCAGGACCTTTTATTTGCACGAACCCGTCTCAAGGCCCTATTTTATTTAAAAAAAAAAAAAAGCAAACTTCCCAAATCATAAATATTGCAGCCCCTCAAAACCCAGATCATTCCTGCCCACCTAAGAGCTAATGAATCTGTAGGAGATTCTTAGGCCAGTGACTTGCTTACTCCCACTATGCAGGGGACGCTAGATGAGGTGGCTTTGTCATAGGTGTATGCTGTTGAAGTGCCCTTGCTTTACAAAGGATGAACTAAGGCTTCAGAATGTTATCTAACTCACCCATTAACTGCTCAGCAAAAGAGCAACTCCCCAACAGCCTCCTTCAAGACCCCAAAGAGGAAAGCCAGACTATCTTCAGCTTCAAAGGACTTCCACTCCAGGGCCACTCTGTAGGCTCACAAAGGGTGGTCTTGAGGGAAGGAGTCCTCAGCCAAGACTTTGGGAAGGAAACAGGAGCATGGCAGAGATGGGCAGTGGCTGGCCTGGCAGCCTTCGGGCAGTGAGGGCAAGCGTTAGGAACGGTGGGAAGTGAGACTAGATCTGAGGGTCGCTGGTCCGTGGACAGCCACAGTGGCTGTTGCCTGGGAGGACTCTCAAGATACCACAAAGAGAGGAAGATACTCGGAACTGCTTCTTCAACTTGGATAGAGGGTCGTGAGCTCCAATGTGTGGTTCATGTTCCTGTTCTTTAGAGAGCTTGAAGCCTTGGAAGCTGGCAGATCCCTCACCACTATACATCCTTATCAGGTTGCAAATCAGTCCAGTGGAGAACCTCACGTGAAACCCACGGCAGGGCCTCAAAATACTCTGCCAACTGCCATGCACTCCCCTCCCTTATGAAATATCCCTTAGCACTGAGAATGGTCCCAGTCCTGTTTCTCTTTTTAAACTGAGGTGAGTTTTACGCAGTGCTAGATGCTTCTTGCCTGTGGCCTTGATACTCTATACCTGCGAAGCAAGAGAGAGTGTGTGTATGTTAGCTCTATTTTTGTAGGAGGGAAACTGCCTACCAGAACTTTTGTGACTTGGCCTAGGTCATGTGGTGGGGAAGTATCAGAGGGACACTGGAAAGTGAGTCTATATAAATCCAGTCTTGCCATTTCCATCCACGTACTTCTGTATATAAATTGATGTATAAATAAAAAGTAACTTCTCTGAATGTCTGTCACCAGGTAGTACTTCCTAGTGTGCCAGGGCTGTAGGTTTGATGACTGGCCTATCATAGTCCCTGACGGTCCCAGATCCTGTTTGTCTACAAGCCTGGCTAAGTGTGAGCCACTGATTACCTGCCTAGAGAATTCATCGTTCCTCACCAGACCCAATCCTTTCACCACCCCCTTTTCTAGCATCCTGGAGCTGTCCCTCTCTGCCTAGGCCCCTTCAGCCCTTCTCCTGATGCCCAGGGTCAGGGCGCTTTGGGGATGCACTGTTGTGTATCAAATGTTCGGTGCAGGTGCTGAGCTGAGGTAGCTGGCAGCCGGCCTGGCTGGAACTTGTTCCACCTCAGTGACAACCCCAGCGCTCTGTGGAAGAGCAGGGGAGGAATCAATGTTTCAGTCGCACTATAAATAATATACTGAGAAGGATGTTGTGTGAGCGCTGCTCTGGGTTTTGCCAGGAGGCATGTTCTCCTTCTTTCTTTTTTTTTCTCCCCCTGCCTCCCTCCCCAGCCCATCTTGATTCAGTCCAAGACAGAACGCCTCCCACCAGGGATCAGAGGAAACAGCTCCACCCCAAGGGAAGGAGAAGATTAAACTGTTGAAACTAAACAAATCAATCCTTCAGGGAAAGGGCAGGGGGAGGGAAAAGCTGGCCTGGCCGTGCGCTGGGCCATGATGCAAGCACTGTATGAAAGGGAAACTTCTAGAAGAGGTCCAGTTCCTCTGGTCAGTGGTGGAAAGGGGGGGGGGACAGAAAGCCCCTGTAAGAGGGGATGCTTTGGAAAGGAGAGTTGGGGCAGATTTCAGTCCTAAAATTTTTCGCAACCTGGCAGATGGAAGACTTCCCAGGAATGAGTGGGTTAACTTCCGCTTCCAGGATAGAGAATGGTGATGGGGGATAGTCCCAAGATGGAGGGACCCTGAAAGCCAGTCTGGGAAACCAAAGGCAGGGGTAGTCTGAAGCAGAGCCAGTACATGGTGAAAGTAAGAACCAAGGCTGAACCCAGATGGGGAGCCCGACAGAGCTGGTAACGGAGAGGTAAACACCATGGTGAGATCAGACGAGTGTCAGGGCCAAGTCTGCTGCCTGCAAGGGTGTCAGAGGTGCATCAGTTGGCATAGGTCTGTGTGTGAGGTCTGCTCCTCTGGACCCGAGTTTCCTAGGGCTCATCTGCATTCAGATAGGGCCTGCTCCAGCGTATGTGCCAAGGAAGGGCAATAACCATGAGCCCTCCACGGCCTTCTTGGTGGACAGTTCTTGGTGTGTTGTCTGGCAACCTCTTTTCTGGAAATCATCTGGGAAGCTTATTTTTAAATTCGGATTATCTATCCCTGTTCCAAGCCTGAAAACTTTGAGGAGAGCCCAAGCACCTGCATTTTAAAATGCATTTTATATGACTATAATTTATATGATTTTTTTGTTTGCTCTCACCCCCAGTACTGGGAACTGGATTTATGGTTTCCCGCATGTTCAACAAATACTCTGCCACAGAGCTCCCTCCCAAGCCCCCTGTTTCTTGTCTGTTTGAAGACTCATCCTGCTTTGTAGTCCAGCCTGGTCTCAAACTTGAGACTGTCTCAGTCTCCCCTGGACTGGGATTACAGGCATGAGTCACCACATCTGCCTAATTTACATAAGTTTTGATAACTCTAGTTAGGAGCTGCTTTGGGTATCTTTGGTTTGAAAAGGGCTTGCTGGAGAAGGTTGTTCACCCGCTACCTAATAGCCTCTGTATAGTACAGTAGCGTCCATCTCATAACCCAGACGTTCTGGTTGAGTGTCTACTGTCCATACCATGGTGCTTCAGTGGGACGCTGCCTGGAGACACAGGCACCATCCTAAGGTGGAAGGAACCCCTGAGAGGATGCTCCATCTGCCGAAAGGGCCTCTTCCCACCTCCTCAGCATGTTGCGAGGGAGCCATAGGTCCTGATTCTGCTTCGGAACACATGAACTATGTCTGTTTCCTCTGTAAGGCAGTGCTTCAGATTTTGCAGCCATCTGTCATGTTCTTTAGAAGCCTCTTTCTCTGACTGTAAGCTTCCATGAAAGGGAGAGACAGGTTTCTGGCTTGCCCCTGTCCAGCCTTCTCTTCCCTGGATCCTGGGGTCAATGACTAACCAACCCTCCTTTTAAAAAGACACTTCATTCCTGGAGTTAGGTAGCCAATAGAAGCACAGGACTTAAGCAGAGCCTCTCCTTTCTTTTCATAAAGACTTCCCAGACTTTGTTTGCCTTATACAGAGGTTTATAGAGGGGAAAGTCTGGGTCCCTGGGATAGATGTGGGTATCTGAAGCTCTTCCAAGGGGAGCAAGAAACAGGTTGTGTTTAGACCACTTCCAACTACTGCTTACTGCTGAGGTCACCATGACCAGTATCTGACATCTGTGGCCCCTCTCTTTATCAAGGTGGGGCAAAGGAAAAGGCCCGAAGGGTCCTTGAATGGAAACAACCCACAGAGGTGACTAGTCACAGGATCTGGCTCTATCATGTTGGCCATAGGGAGGGATACAAGAGAAGAGATCTTGGAGGATCAGGTGGCAGATGAGGAAGAGGATTTGAGTAGTAGCATTTGGAACTGATTGCAGTGGAGACGGTCTGAGGCCAGGGAGGCTTCATTATAATAATTGTATCCTTCCCCTGCAGTTACAACCTTGCAAATGTAACTTGATGTTTGTAATGAGCCCTAATTAGACAATCACCAAAAGTCACAGGGTGTAGAAAGAGTGTAGAACTCAGCCAGCCTGCGCCATGTAGTCACTGCTCAGTGCACCTGGGGTGCACTTGGCTTCCTCTTCCCTGGGGGCAGGAGCCCCTGGGAAAGCCTTCATTGCCATGGCTGCCACCTCAGCTGCTCTGATGTCACTCAACAGGAGTCTGTGGTTGTCCCAGGTGCCTCTCTCTGACTCCAAGGCCTTGGGTTTCCTTCTGACATGGGATGGATCATTCGCCACATTTGAGTCTTGGGATCACCGGTCCTGAGAAAGTTGGACACAACCCTTGTTTTCTGGGTCCCGAGGAACAAAGCCCCAGGTCCAGGCCAGAGCTGCACTTCACATCCCCAGAGCAGTGTGACCATGGCACCTTTGTCACAGTTCCTTTCTTTCAGGCACAGGGAGTGATAAAAGGACTCACTATTTAGCTAAGACTGGCCTAGAATTCTGTGTTACTCATGTTGGCCCCAAACTCACCATCCACCTGACTCCTCCCAAATGTTAGTATGACACACCTGGTTCTTTGTAACTAACTAGCTCTAAAAAAGCATCAAACTTGTGCCTAAGACGGTGTGTCTAGGAGAGATCCATAACAGAATGTGAGGCCCCTTCTGCATTATTTTTCCACCTTTGGGAGGATGGTGACTAACTCAGAGGGACCCCATTGGTGGGCTCTTAGGTATCAGACTGCATATAATGGGGCAGGAAGATATTCAGGAGCAAAGGGTCATTCTCAAACTCAGGAGGCCACACTGCTGGCCTCTGAGTACAGCTGAGCTAGAGATCACCCAGTCCCCTCCCCCTTGCCTGGATGTTCTGCATGAAGGAGGGCCCCTCATTTAATCCTGCACCGGCGCTGTACATGGAGCACCTGGACATGCTGATGCTAGGGATGGTACCCTGACCCTCTCAGCAGCTGGGCCCTGGCTCCCAGAATGGAGAGAGCTCCGATGTTTACAACATTTACATTTTAATTAAAATCCTTTTCGGATTCTCTGGAGTTCCCATGGATCTATTAGTCCACACTCCAGTCTCCCCTGCTACGGAAAATGGTTTAGAGGATGAGAGCTCTGGTAAGACTTGGCTTGTACAGATAATCACACCAGCTCTCCTGGAGAGCCAGAGAGAAACAAGGGACCTGCAAAACTGCAGAACCAAGCCTGTCCAGTGAGGAAACTGAGGCATGGCTGTACAGGGACCTAGAGCCTACGGCAGAACTAGGTTTCTGGCTCATGTCTGGCTCCTTGGCAACACTTTTAACTTTAGACATGACACAGGTAATTTCTCAAATAGAAGATCTGGCAGGACAGGGCTATTGCTGGTTTCAGCCTGGCCTGCCCTAGAGCTTGATCTTCGAGCTCAGCTCAGGGAAGGGACCAGAACTCCAAAGCAGGAGGTGTTGCTCATGGAGTTTGGGTGGCTTCCTGCAGCCTGTGTCAGGGAGGTGAGAGGGAAGGAGAAACGAGAAAGATTGACAGGAGAAGAGAGATCGTTCCTGGCCAAGGTGAGGATAGTGTGAAGACACCAGGCAGGTTGGGGAGCTTCAATGCAGAAACGCACAGGGGTCCCCACCTTCCCTCAGAGTCTAGCCCAGCAGCTTCCTCCATCCACCTCAACTATGTTTTAGGCAGCTACCTCATTCCACAAATGTAGTCGGATCTGTGCTTGAACAATGTCTCAGAAAGGATGTAAGTCTGATTGTTGTTTAGAAGATGATCCTGTTTAATTCAAGAGTAGAAGATCAGATAGCTGGTCCTGACTCCCTGCTGACTGTGTGCCCTTGATTAGGAGCTTCATCTCTGGTTCCCATTTCCTGTTGTTACATGAGACTAGTGTTGGTGGTTCCATAGTCCGTGGCTAGGCTTGTGTTACATCCTTGTGAAAGTGTCCGTCAGTGGAAGAGTTCTGGGATAATGAACCTCCATGTGTGATGAGCGATCAGAGAGCCTCTTCTATTCCATTCACCTCCAGGTTCAAGGAGAACATAACTAGGCACCAAAGGAAAATGGCGTCCCTGAATGAGTCTCTAGGAAGTGTTACACCAAACTTGGCTCTCCATAGATGGCAGCCACTCGTTCCAGGAACTCTGAAATAGAGGCAGTTCCTGGGACTGAGAGGAAAGATGCATGGGAGATTCAGGAAAGATGGTGGCCAGACAAGAGAACCTCTCTATCCACAGTTCCTGTTATAGCCTGGAGCATCTGGAAGTCAGATTTGAACACAGACGACAGAGGGTAAGCACAGGTGGATGGGCTAATGCCCTATCCTCACCTAGTGACCCAGGGGCACCCAATTCACCTGTTTTTCCTTCAGCAATACAAGTAAGGGGGTTTAGGATGCTGGGAGATGGAGGTGCAAGATGTTTCATTCAGTTCGTATTGACGGGCTAGTTCATAGCAAAGCAACTTGATTTAATCTCAGGCAAGTGTTGCCATGTGAAAATGCTCGTTGTCATATCCACTCCAGCTTACATTACTCTTTTGAGGTATTAACCCTTTGCTGCCCATTTGCTAGAACCCTTTGATAGAGCCAGTTCTTATTGAGTAATGGATCATAGGCACACACTTCCTCAAAACTATCACCCCCTACCAACACCTGATACGGGCACCAGTTCATCCTGCTCTCACTATGAAGATAACAGGGTTTTAGTTCTTATTCTGCTCATGACTGGGCCAGTTTCCCAGTCTGTTTGAGCTTCAGTAGCCCTATAGGAGTGGACCAAGAGGCTGGGTAAATAGCTCAGATGGTAAAGTGCTTGCCCTATAAGCGTGAGGACCCACAGACCATGTAAAGAAGAAGATGGGCATCGTGGCATGTTCTTGTAATCCCAGTGCTGGAGAGATGGAGACAGGCAGATCCCTTGGGCTTGCTAGATGGTCAGATTAGTCTAGTTGGCAAATTTCAGGCCAGTGAGAAAGTCTTTCTTAACAAAAAAGAGTAGAGAGTACCTGAGGACCAACACTCAGGTTGACCTATTGCTTCTGTTGGCACATGCACACACATAAATACACACACACACACACACACACACACAGAGCGGGGGGGGGAGTCTCTATCAGCAAAAGAAAGAGGGTTACCCCATAGTTTAGGCATGGATTGGTTAACTGCAAGCTCAGACCATTTGACGCTGTGCCTCTGACGAACCTATAACTTTTAGGCTTTCAAGACTCAAGGCTTTGGAGGGACATCATGGTAGTTCCTGGGGGTGCTTAAAAGTGGGTCCTACAAAGAGACTTCTTCATTGTAAAGCCAGAGGGTTGCAAAGCTGCACTGCTTGGTTGTCCATGAATGGGCAGTTGCACGGTGGGAAGGCATTGTTCTCAAGGAGTTAGCTCATGGGGCCTCAGTGCCAGCTGGCATCCTGAGACCAAACCTAGCCTAACACTGTAAGGTGACACTGGCAAGCAGCCTCGGTCTGCACCCATGCTGGACCACCACATGCACAGAGCCGATGACTCATAGACATGGGTCTTAAGGGCGGGGAGGAGCAGGGCACCCTGTCTCAGTAGGCAACAAAATGACGAATGTTTTCATGAAACAACACCCAGCAGACTGTTGTTCCTTACGGCCCCAGAACCTAAGAGTTCAAATGTGGCCTTCAAAGGCCACAAGTCCTAGCTCTGCAATGCCAATGTCTTCATCTGCCATCCAGTGCTGACTCCAGTGTGTGTCCTGCCAGCTTTCAAAAAGGAGAAATGGACCATTGACAGTTGCAAATAGAGTCTGAAAAGTAGGTCTCTGTATATGCAAAAGGATGGGACTAGTTTGCTAGTGACCTAGGATTAGTGGGTCTCTGACATGGAACATTAAATTCAACTCTAAGCTTTTTGGCAGCAAAGCCAAAAATGGAAATATGATTGTTACGTGGGTGTCTGACAGAAGGACTTGTGGCAGGAGAGACACACTTTCTCCTGGTACTACATTTTAAAGCAAGCCACATTCATTTACTGGCCAGGGAAGGTGACCCTGGTGGCGGTGGTTTTGTTTCTAGTTCCCTTTCTCCTGCTGCTGCCCTTCTGTTCAGGAGTCCATAGATGCAGCTGAGACGCTTTCCCCGTGGGGTCCCTATTCTCTGTTTCTTACCACTGAGTCCATTGGATTCTAAAGTTCCAGGGAGCCATGCTCCCTTTGAAATTCCAGGAGTTTTCTGAGAAGGAAGCACGCTAGCTTGGCTGAGGGGTGGTGAGGTACTCAGCAGAAGTGTCCCCTGGACATACTGGTGACTGGTGGACCTGGTGATGGGTGAACAAGCTGGCTGATGTGCGGGTCTCTTTTATGGGCACCACACCCTGTTCTGGCATGTGCTCCCAGCTCCAATAGCTGGCGTGAAGACTCCTAGTCAGGCATCAACAAATAACCCTAAGTCTTTTTTAGTTTCCCCTTGTAGCAATGGCTACATATCCCTTTATGTCTGTAACTAGCCAGGGGCTAGACTTCCACTTCCTGATGAGCTCCTGTTTCTTGTGGAACCCTGGGACATCGGAGGACCTCAGGTGCCACCTGCTTCCCCCAGGCTTTGGGCTGGCTCTGTTCTGCATACTGCTTCTTTGTGTTCTTCAGGGACTCAATGCAGTAAACTAGCACATAGACTCCAGGGTCCGGATTCAAATCCCAGCTCACCTCTCTGTTTTGTGTCCCAGGGAAATTTCTTAATTCAGATTAGCCTCATTTTTTTTTGATCTATAAAGAAAACTATGAGTCAGGTATAGTGGCATGTGCCTGTAATTCTAGCACTTGAGAGTGAGACTAAGGCAGGGGGATTGCTGTGAGTTTGAGGCTAGGCAGGCTACAAAGTGAGAACCTATCTCAAAAAAAAATCAAAGTGGGGAGGAAAGGAAAGAAGGAAGTTATAGTAAAAATCTGCCTAGCTAGGGAGATCTAAAGGTAGTGATGAAGACTGACCAAAGCCATCCTTGGCCCTGCTATGTGAATGCTTTATAAGCTATTCCTGGTGTCACCCCTAGTCTTGGAGTCTCGGTGGTGAAAGTATTTTAACCCCATTGTGCAACTGGTGGTATTAGGCTTCAGAGAGCTAAGTTCCTTATCAAAGGTGACACCATGGTTGCTTAGAGGGACCAGACTTAATCCAGGTCCACCTTACTAGAGACCCTGTGCCCTATTTACCTCATCTTGTCACCTCATACGCCATCCTGAGTATGAGAGGAGAGGTTCCACCGTCTGAGACAGCCACACTGCACACGCTCAGCTCAGGGACTGTAACACAGGTTCAGTCTCTCTCGGTGGAAACGAGTAGAGGCTGAGCCAGTCTCAGCATCTATGACTAAAAGAGCTTGGGAGGGAGGTGCTATGACCAGGTTTGCTCTATACCCCAATGTGTCTCTCAGTCTCAGCCTTGCAGAATATGCTCTCCTCCCCAATATTCCACATTAAGTTTCAGCAACACCTTAACCCTCGCACCTGATATGTGTGTGATTTAGAGCCGAATTCAAATTGGACAGGGACTAAAGCCCTTGCTCGAGGTGGCTCTCTGCTATTGTCGGGAGTCTTCTGAATGCCTGGGTGGCCCTGGGCTTTAGGGCACCAGGGTTCTGGGTTGAGTCCTAAGGAACCTAAGGTTCAGGTTGGACTCTTCACCATACGGACATCCTTTTAGGTCCTGTCTCCAATACTTACTCAGACAAGAACCATAACCTTTCCAAGTCCCAGCGACCTCACCCATAAAATGAAGACAATCACATGTGTCTAGCAGAGTTGGGCTAAGTTTTAAAGGGTAATGTCTGTAAAGCTGGGAGCATGGGGAAATGAGAGCTACTTTCTAGTAATGTGACCATTACCATGATTACAAACCTAACCCTAACCACAGCCCTTCCCCCTGTAGCCGGGCCTCTTCTCTTTACCCATAGATCTTGGGTACATCAAAAACCCTTAAGTCTGGTGGAGGGGCTCCCCTTGCAGGTGGACTCCAATGTCAGGACATTAAGATGGCAGCAAGGGCTACAAGGCTAGGTGTGAGCTGGAGCTGTGCCCAACAATGGCTGCATAGCTGGATGCTCTGGACCAGCCTTGGCCTGGGTATTGGGGTTTGGAAAAGGAAGTGTGCTGGCAGCTGATGCATGCTGGACACCTGCATTAGGCCTGGGAATTGGGCATGGGTGGAGGGTTGTCTGTCTGGGGGAAGACAGAGGCATTCGAGTATATATTTTATATCCTAGGGTAGGATAAGGAGAGATGCCATTCCAGGCACCCCAGTAGAGTGCCCGAGCTATGAACGACATCACTAATCCTACTACCATTCGATCCACACTCTCAGGGCTCTCTGTGCTGCAGGCAGCCTTCGTTGGTGGGCGAGCCTCTGTCCTAACGGTACTCCAGACTGATGGGTGAAATCTCCTCCACCTTAACATTCTGCAGGAAGATGATCCCATAACTCAGGGAAGCCACAGTTCCCCCAGAACAGTGACTCCTTGGCTGTAAATCTTTCCCATTTAAATAATGCCCCTATTCCTACTCCTGCTCTCCACTGTCATCTCTCCCAAGGCTCTTCCAAAGCAGGAATGAATCATCCCCCACCTCACAGAAGGATCAATAGAGACAAGAAGGAAGGGGATGTTTCCAGGGCCACAGGACAAACTGGTGATTTGTCCACCATGGAAAGACACATCTTCCACTTCCTGTCCTCCTTCCTCTTCATTTTCTGTAACAGTCTTCCTGGGCTATATTATACAATTCACCCATGTTAAATGTGCAACCCAATGGTTTTTTAGTAAATTCACAGATAATGTGCAACCATCACCATGGTCAATTTTAGAACCTTCCCATCACTTCCAAAATAACCCTTCCCTGTTAGCTAACACCCCTGCTTCCGCCTGTGTGGAGGTGCCTAGTTAGAAATTCCTATCAGTGAAACATGTAACCTATTTTATGTGGTCTTTTCCCCTGAGATTTTTCACTTAGCAAAATGTTTTCAAGGTCTGTTCATGTTAATACTCATTCTTTCTCATGGCCAAGCAGTCATCCTTGAATGGATATGCCAAGTTTTAGGGATCTATTCGTCAGTTGGGAGACATTTTGCTTCTTTCTGCCTTTTGCCTATTGTGAGTGATGCTGCTGTAGACACACAGAAGCAAGGCTTTTCTGTTTGCTTGTTGGTTTTTCTGTTTGTTTGTCTTCTGTGTGTGTGAGGGGTAGTATGTTTCGGCAACTCTTCGGTGTATACCTAGAAATGCCGGGTCGTGTGTAAGCTCTATCAATAACCATTGGAGAAGCCACTAGATCGTTTCCCGANAAGTGGCTTCATTCTCTGGCATCCTCACCAGCAGTGAATGGAGGCTCCAGTTTCTCCCTGTCCTTGCCAACACCAGTGTTCTTTTAAATGTCCTCTTAGCTTATGACAGGCAGTGGACTTATGAGGGGCGGTGAGAGTAAAGCGCAGCAAACTCAAATCAAGCCAAGAGATGGATGAGTGAATTGTGGTTGGAGACAGAAATCCCTTCACCATTGCTTTCCTAGAAGTCATATTGGTTCTGAGTTTGACCACAGACCAGCACATGAGGAGGCTGAAGTCAGTGGAAAGACTAAGTTCTGAGAAGAGAAATACTGGTTGTGATTAACGAGGTAAGCCTGGGCTACCACAGGGGTCTAGACCAAATGCCCACAAACCACTAATCATAGAGAGTAGTATTTGGTCCATGGCCATGACTTTTGGAGTAGGCTTTGCCACCCCTGTCTCTCCTTGAGCCTGTGTCTTTAGTCTGTGCGGGAACATCTCCCTTAGAGGGATGCTGTGGCTCTCCCCCCAGACCAAGTCAAAGTAGGTTCGAACTTTTGAAAACAGTAACATGTTTGGGGTCCAATCGGCCATACACTTGTTAGTGATGCAGCCCAGGCTCAAGTACCTGAACAGTATCCATTAATAACTGAAGCATGAGGTTTGACCAAGTAGACGAGCCAATTCTGCTGCAGACTGTCTGAGGTTTTTCTGAGTTTTTTCCAGTTTTCTTCCTTGTCCCATCTCTGGACAAAGGTTGTGGTAGAGAGATGCTGGTCCAGCTGGACAGAGGGGACAGCTATAACTGTAAGCACAAACGCTGTGTTCGCTGGATGTAGAGGCACACTGTAACCCCAGCATTTGGGAGACAGGGCCAGCCTACACTACGGTATGGTGATATTCTCACTGTCTCAAATAAACATGAAAACAGAGGGACGAGGAAATGTGAACGAAGTGTGTGAACTAAGGCATCTGCCAAAATCTGACCTTAGTCTGGCCTTACATACCAGACCATGTTCATATGTCCGCTAAATCACACGGCTGACCTCCCAGGGTTACTTTCTGAGTGAAAAGGTATGTTAGACCTCATCTCTGCCCTTTCTCTTAACTTTGTGGGGGAATCCTCACTGCCTAGGGTTTCCCAGCATGGCCATGCAGCAGGGCTTGGGTCTATCTCGGCTGTGCTGGAGAACCCACCCAGACCTAGCACTGTGAGGTTTACTCCGAGCTTAAGCTTCAACCATGGCCCAGTGGGAAAGCTTGGGCAATTGGCTACTGGGGCCGGAATAGACTTCAGGTGTTCCTGTTGTCTTGGTAAGCCTGACAAGTCTTACCACTCCACCCTTGACACTCTGCACACTCATATACATGCACACACACCACACATGCACACACCCCCATACCCCACGCACACCACACACATACACATACCACCACCAACAACAACAACAACACATCCCACACACACACACCCCACACACACTTTAAACAGAACAGCTCAGAAGGATTCAGACTCCCAGTTAAGTCATATGACTTCCCTCAAGCATGTTCCCAAGGCCATGAGAGGCTCACACAGACCTCTGCATGAGGCTGGGGTGATCCGACTCTCTAGTGTACTGTCCTGAAAAGAGCTAGTGAGGAGGGTTCCTACAGCACCACAGCTACTTCTCTTGAGCACAACCCTTCATTCCCCATTCAACCGACATCCATGCATATCTTCTGATGCCATGGTTGCATCCCGGGACTATTCAGAAGATGGGCCTCCTCTTCCCATGGTCTGGAAAAGCCACCAACTCCAGCCTTTTTCTTAGCTAGGATGCTTGCATCCATGAACTACCAGTGATGGCAGTGCCTCTGAGTCACCTAGGGACTGTTCCCAACATATTCCCAGCTCTACTCTAGGTATCCAATACCTACCAGCCCTGGGCAGGGCTGTGAAACTAGGTTTCTTGAAAGTCCTCAGGTGTGGGCTGGGGATGTGGCTAACTTGGTAGAGTTAGTGAGTGCCCAGCATGCATGAAGCCCTGAGTTTGACCCCAGTACTTTGCAAGTGAGCATGATGGTTCATATCTGGAATCCCAGAACTGGGAAGGTTGAGGCAGAAAGATCATGTGTTAAAAATTTCCATGCATGGTAGCACTCACCTTTAATTCCAGCATTTAGGAGGCAGAGGCAGGCAGATCTCTGTGGGCTCAAAGACAGCCTGGTCTACATTGTTTCAGGCTAGCCAGGGTGATGTGGTAAGACCCTGTCTCAAAAAACAGAAGCAGAAGTTTAAGATCAACTTTAGACAAATATCAAATTGGAGGTCAGTCTGGGATAGATGAGATTCTGTCTTTAAAAAGAAGGAAAGAAAGAGAGGAGGAGAAGAAAAGAAGAAGAGGAAAAGGAAAGAAGAAGAAGAAGAAGAAGAAGAAGAAGAAGAAGAAGAAGAAGAAGAAGAAGAAGNAGGAGGAGGAGGAGGAGGAGGAGGAGGAGGAAATCCCCAGAGGATGCCAGCAAAGTTCACCACCCTTGGTCTGTTCCCTTCCACAAATGAGAAGACTGAGATTCAGGGTAGGGGGGTATCAGCCTTTGCAGGTGGCCAGTGTATGTCCAGCATGTTTCTAGACCATTCCACCAATCAAAAGAGTTGCAGATTGAGCCAACTGAAAGGCTCTGAGGAGAAGGCTTCACAGAGGCTGGTCCTGGGAGAGTGGTCCAGATCAGACTGCAGACCATCAGGGAAAGAAATAGCTTTGCAGGTCAGTAGAACAAGGGTCCCCAAGTGATAATTCCTTGCATGTGTCCAGGAAGTGAGAACTAGAGACAGGTCCAGAAAAGCAGATGCAAACAAATTAGATGAAAACAAACTAGAGAACTTATATATTATTCAAGGGTTTTGAGGACGGTTTCCTGAGCCAGTGGTATTTGTGAGACATTTACTCCAAAGATGAAGAGAGCAGTTAGTTCAACCAGCCTGCCACAGTGCAGAGAGCTAGCCAAGGGAAAGAGCCTGTCAGGAAGGAGCCATGCCTGCCTAGTGTTGGGTAGGGGACTCACGGCCACAGTGTCTGGGAAGAGAACAAAGAGCCTGGACCAGATGACCACAGGAAATCAGAGAGATGGTGAATCCTGAGATACCAACATCTTGAGTCTTATAGGCATAAGGGCAGATGTGTGGCCATGGAGCTAGGGATCTTGCTAGGCTAGAGAGATCAGGTTTAAGGACTAGACTTACCCTCTGAATCTGCAGCTGAGATGGCGTTAGTCTGCAGAGAGCAGCATGCAGCCTGAGTGATTCTTAGGAAGTGGCCATCCATCTTTGTTGTTCTTCAAGCAGGCTAGGCTGGATCTTTAAAATCTTACCTCTTTCTAACCTGGGTCTGAAACCCTGAGGCTGACCCTCTTGTTCCCAGAGTCACTAAGCACCTGGCTTTGCAGCAAGTCCACCTCCAATCTCTGGAGAGGTCAGATGCCCAGGGACAGGAGAAGAAAGGATGGAGCATTTATTGAGAAGCTACCAGCCTCAGTCTGTATCATGTATGACATCAAGCTAAGAGTAATTTCTAACTCCACATACAACCCATGCTGCCCCTGAGTCATTCTGTGGTTTGTGACAAACAGATTGCTAGACCCCAAAGCCTGCCTCCCCACTCCAAGGCCTACTGCCCCTACTCTCTAGAGCTCCTTAGAGATTCCTTCCCTCCAACAAACATGGAACTGGGTTTGGCCCTGAACGCTAGAAGCTGAGGCCAGTCTGAGACGAACAGCATACAGTTTGCCCTACTTTTTCCTCTGTTTTTTTTTTTTTTTGATAGGAACATTAATGTCAGGATATAGTTGCCAACTCCATGTTGAATTTGCCCCTACCAGGGAAACCTTGGAGCCCCTCCTTCTCAGTTGCTGCCCTCTCCCCTCCCCTTATGTTTCCAGAGTGGAAGTAATTTACCCCAGGGATGCACAGCTGGGCAGCAAAGTCAAGCCTGTTTTCCAGGTCACCGAAGCCCTTCTGTCAAGGGGGAATGTGTATGTGTGTGCAGAGGGGTACCTGGGGTGCAGAGGGAGAGGAAGGCTGGAATGTGGAGATGGACTAGAACCTGCCACTTGGGTATATACCTGGGCAGAGCCAAGGTCAGGGCTGGCTGATGTAGCCAGTTCCCTACACTGCTTCCAGACCACCATGACTGCTTATAGGACATCTCTCAGTTTGTCATGTACCACTGGACTTGACTACCTGATGTGCAGGTGGGGGCCACAAGGACACTGAGTCACCCGTGTTGCTGCAGGGGTGGATGAACATGCTTCGGGTGGGGGGAGGGCTGAGCAGAGTCAGAGCAGGAGAGCATTTTTGGGGCAAGTTTCCCTTGCTTGCCTCCTGCTCCTTCTAACTCACTCTCCACCTTTCTCTCTCTGACTTTCTCCTCCACTCTGTCAGATCCCAGCCTTTCGTGCGACTCCCAGGGAGTCTTTTGTCCTCCTCCCCTGACCTTCTAGGTGTCTCTGAGCATAGTCCTCTATAGCATGCTCAAGAGCCTAAAGGCAAAGGCCTTCTGTTTCCTTGGTCCTTCATATCCCTTGACCTGCAGCTCACATCTAAGGCTATAGGTCAGCTGCCTTCTGACCCTGGCCGCTCCAAGTAGCCCGTCTCTGTGGCCTTGCTCCTTGAGCTTTGGCTGCACAGGGCCTGGACAGCAGAGTGAAGTATGAGTGAAAGGCCGTCCATTCCATCAGGAGTGCCCGTCTCAGGTCTTCCCAGCCCCGTGTTGTCACCTTGCTCTTGCCCCGCCTTTGCTAAGCACCCAAGAGACACCACACTCTGTCTCGGGAAAGCAGCTCTCAGGCAAAGGGATAGGAAACACTCGGGTATTCCAGTCCCACCCGTGCCTTTGCTGCAGCCTTGCCCTGCAGCCCTTGGTGAATGGGCTTAGAAGTGGGAATTGAGACGTGGCATTGTGTAGAAAGCACTGGGATAGGAAGTGTGAACTGCAGACCACCTGTGTTGCTAGCAAACTGTCACCTGGGCTTAGCTTTGCTGCCTCCCAGGAGAGGCCTGGACAAGATCACTCCTGAGAACCCATGTCACCCCAAAATGCTCATCAAGGTCATGCTGCCAAGACACAGCTCCTCTCATAATTGGTCTCCTCCTCAAATCTGACCATTTGTCATCCATCCCTCTGACTCCTAAATGTTCATCTCTAGGACACCTATTGGAAATGCAGAGATTATTGAGATTGTTGGCCAGCTGTGTTCTGGGAAGTGCCTAACAACTGCCTAGCTCGGAAGGAGAGGGAAGCCCACTGTCTTATTTAGGTTTCAGTTGCTGTGAAGAGACACCATGACCACAGCAAGTCTTATAAAGGAAAACTTTTCATGGGGGGCTGGCTTACAGTTTCAGAGGTTTAGTGTAGCACGAATTTTAATTTGATCTTAATAATAAAAACCAGGAGTCAGATATTAGGGGGGGGAAGTTGAAAGATCAGAGAAGTAGAGCAGCCAGTCACCAGTTCTTACCTCTATGGAATCCTCTGACCAAATGGGGTATCCTGTCTCTACAAGTCCTCAGACTGAATGCAATGAACTCCTGTCTCCTTCTGCCTTATATTCCTCTCTCCGCCTGGCCATATTTCTTCCTGTCTCCACCTCCCTAGTGCTGGGATTAAAGTTGTGTGACTCCCAAGTACTGGGATTAAAGGTGTGAGCCACCACCGCTTGGCTCTGTTTCTCTTTTAGACTGGGTCAATATTGTGTAGCCTAGGGTGGCCTTGAGCTCACAGCGATCCATCTACCTCTGCTTCCCAAGTGCTGGAATTAAAGGTGTGTACCACCACTGCCTGGCATCTATGGCTAACTAGTAACTCGTTCTGAACTCTGATCGTCAGACAAGCTTTATTTGTTAAAGCACAAACAAAAAAATATCACCACAGTTTAGTTCATTGCCATCATGGTGGGAAGCATAGCGGCACACAGGCAGATATGGTGCTGGAGAAGGAGCCAAGAGTTCTACACCTGGATCTGCAGGAAGCAGGAAGAGAGCGTGACACTGGGTCTGACTTGACCCACCCTTGAAACCTCAAAGCCTACCCTCAGTGACACTTCCTCCAATGAGGCCACACCTCCTAATAGTGCCGCTCTCCATGGGCCTGTGGGGACCATTTTATTCAAATCAACACACCCGCAGGAGTAGTGTGTGCAGAATGATTTCCTGGACACTCTCACCACACAAAAAGCAGGCTAGCACCACGTCACCAGAGCAGAGTTGGGGAGAGATGCGTTCTTGGAGCTGGTTTAGGCACAGCCCATTACTCTGATTACTATCTTGGCAGGCACACATAATAGATACTTAATAGAAGCTAGTGGGTAAGGAAGAGCTATCCGCCTAAAGGGATATGGAAATGTACTAAGTTGAGGGTGGAAGGCACGGATCCAGGGGTACCAGGCAGGACTGGATTGGGTGGGGGACCTTGGTAAACCCCCCCATGCTTGACATCCTGTTGGGTTCCTCCTTCTACATCAGACATTCTAGTTTGGTGTCCATCATGGAAATCCGAAAGAAAGCATTCCCCTGAGATATGGGACTGCTACAAAGGGTGCAGGGAGTTTTTCTGCTCCTTGCCCATCTACTTGGTCAGGGCCACAGCGGCAAATCTGCAGCTTTACAACAACAACAAACAAGACCCCTGGTATACCTGGGGGTTTTGATTTTTGACTTTGCGTTTACATGAAATTTCTGTGGCTGAACATTCAATGCCAGCTATGCATTAAATGAAATGCTTTTATGGAAAAGAATAAAATTATTTTGCATTTGAAAAGAGCTATGAAAATTCAGCTACCCATATAGCAACCAATGCCAAGTTTGAAGACAGAAGTCACTCTGATAACCAGGGTTTTGTTCATCCTGGGTGGTAGGACACAGCTGCTGGTTATGTAATTATTCCTGCTCTCCTGTGCTGTTGTAATGCGTCATGATAAAAGAAGAAAAAGAGACAATGCAGGAATGAGGAGCCTGGGTCCTCCAGATGTCAGCCTATTCTCTACTGCTTCCCTCTCCTTACCTGCTTAGTCCCAGGAGGAAACACCAGGTTTGGCCATTCTAGGCCTCGGGGAGAGGGGTAGAGAACTCAAGCAATGCCTTCCTCTCTGGGAGACTCATAGTTTGCATCTATCCAACAGGGATGCAGTTTCTCCCCCCAAAGACCTCATGAAAAATGCTTTCCTTCCATGTCCAGTTTTGAGCCACCATCCAGGAAGACCCTCTCTGTGTGACTGAGGCCTGGTCACCCAATGTAGTAAAACAGTTCCTATATACTTGCAGCTCCCAGGCCTTGTCTGTGATAATGAAGAAGTGGCTGGGACAGGCGAGTGTCTGAGCCATCCCAGATAGCCTTGGTTCCCTCACTCCATGGTCCCACAGTGGCTGTTGAGAGAGAGAATCATCTGCTCTTGGGCTCCCTCAGCTCTGCCTGTCACAGAGATGTCTGGAGAAGAAGCCCTGCCTGGGAGGCTTAGGGGAGGCTGCTGAGCTGAGAGGACTCCCAGGCTCCCCTCAGTGTCTCGCTGACAGCTACAAATAGGCTCTTGAACGTATTTAATAAACCCTGGGAAGGAGTTGTGGTTGCCTCGCCTCAGCTGGGGAAAGTGATGGATGTCTTCAGTGGGAGAGAGAAAAGAAAACTTTCTAAATGGCCTTGACTGAAAGAAGGAGCA
>LOEQ01000419.1:893348-904298 GCA_001685075.1 Bramus lutescens | reverse complement strand
CACAGACAGAATATTGTATACATAATAAATAAATAAATATTTTTTAAAAATCAAATCAGGAGCCGGGCGGGAGGCAGTGGTCATGCCTTTAAGTCCAGTATTCTCTGAGTCTGAGGCCATCCTGGTCTTCAGAGTGAGTTTCAGGACAGCCCAGGATTACACAGAGGAACCCTGTCTCAAACAAAATTCAGGTAAACCTGTCTTTGTCGCTCTTCCTTTGGGACACCCCTCTACCACTATCCCAATCCTCAAGCCTTCTTCCTAGCCCCTTAGCCCTAAGAAAGACTTTGGTCTGTTCTTGCTCATCCACAGCCAGCCTGGGTTAGCCTTGGGATGTAAGGGCTGACAAGATTCTCACCACTGTGCGGGACCCCTTTTGAAACTCCTCAGGGCTCTGATGGTGAAAATGTTCTGTCTCCCTCACTAGGTTGATTATAATTAAAAAGACAGATCGCAACAAGTGTGGTGAGGATGGGGAGAAATAGACCTCACCCTTTCCTGAGGGAGTGTAAAAATGATGTGATCACTTTGCACACCGTCTGGGGGTTCCACAAAAGGTTGCCATGTAGCCCAGATCTCCTGGGCATCTGTCTACCCAAAAGAACCATAAAAAATATTCCCACAAAATTTATACAGTTCTTCTTCTGTATCTGTGGATCCAACGAGCCACAGATAAAAAAAATTATCAAACGAAAAAATCACATCCGAACACACCATATACGTTCTCTTTCTTATCTATTCTCTGAGCAATACAACATAACTCTGCTCACATAGCAATACAATATAACACTGCTCACATAGCAGTACAATATCACGCTGCTCACATAGCAGTACAATATCACACTGCTCACATTGCGTTTGTATTGTAGAAGGCACTGAAGGTATTCTAGAGGTGATGTGAAGTATACAAGGAAATTACATGCAAATACACTTTTTATATAAGTAACCTGAGTATCCACAAATGTAGGTATTTGCAAGATGTCTTAACTACTTTTCTATTGTGATAAACACACCATGACTAAAAACAACCTGGGGAGGAGAGGCTTTATTTCATTTTACAGTCCTCAGGTCACAATCCTAACTGAGGAAAGTCAGGGCAGGAACCAGGAGGCAGGAAATGAAATGGAGACCAAGGAGAAATATGCAGCTTCCTGGCTTGATCCCTCTGACTTGTTCAACTTGTTTTCTTATACTATCTAGAACCATAAGCCCAGGAGTTACATTGCCCCCAGTGAGCTGGGCATTCCCATATCAATCGTTTAATTGGCTGAAATCTAGATGAAGGCCTTTTCTCATCTGGGTTTCCTCTTCACCCATATGTCTAGATTTGGCAAAAACCAACCAGTACACAGGAGTATTCCATTCAAAAGTCCAGAAGACACCAAAGAATGGTTGAACAGGGAAGTTCATAGCAACTAAAAACGGAAACAACAAAAAGTCCCTTCACAAATCGAGGGGATGGGTAACCAAGGTGGAACTGTGACCCTTAACAATGGAATATTGTTTGGCTATGAAAAGGAATGTAGGTGGACTCATGATGCCATTTGGATCAGTCATGGGAACCTTAAGCCAAGTGAAAGAGACCAGTCAAAAGTGACCACATATTGTCCGATTCCATTTATGTAAAATGTCCCTCCTAGGCAAATCCATAGAGACAGAAAGCAGATCAGTCTTGGGGGAAGAGTAGGATTGGAGTGACAGCTAAAAGGCAGGGCTACTCACTGCGGAGGAACGAAGACTTGCCTGTGGTCATGTCTGCATGAGTCCACATGCATTTTAAAAATCATTGCAGACTTTGCATGGATGACTTGCATGTGGTGTAAACTGCAGCCTAGCAGAGCTGCCCTGCAAATACCACATGTTCACACACATCTGCACTTGCAGCCTTTTGTGGAGTTAGCATGACCTACTTTGTCCAGACCCCGTGATTTCCCAGGACTTGGGATTTTCAGTGGTACATCAGACAAAATGAGACGGCTGGTCCCTGTCTGTGCAGCCCAGGACTGCTGCTCCATACTGTTTACTGACTAGCATGGAGCCTCCATCTAGACTGACCAGAGTACATCCAAGACCATTTCATGTTGCAAAACAGCCCAGTCTGAGAAGAGTGGTGTGCAAGCTGCCATGTCCTTTGCCTTCACCATGTCTGTGAAGCTGGAGTGGGGTCTCTCTCCTCACTCTTCTAGATAGTCTCCATAGATGGGTTTTGCTCTATAGGTAGATGCTGGAAAGAGGGACCTGGAACCCCAGCTGCATTGACCCATGTGGGATGTGAGAAAAACCATCCACTACCCTCTGGCTGGAGATCCTTCCTCTGCTAATTCATCTGTAGCATGGGGCCTCAGCTGGGCAACTATGGCTCCTGGTGTTGTCCTCCTCATACCCTCAAGTTGTGCATTTATGATCTGTTACTTTCGCTGTCATATTTTCATTTTGTGTTCCGTTTTGCATGTATTTCATTCTCTTTCTGATTCAGTCACTTCTTTTCGAGGTATTTAAGGAGCACCTGCTCTAGGCAGTAACACTGGGTGTCCCATAGTATATGGAGCCTGGTCCCCACTCTTAAGATGTCTCAAAGAGACTCCAGATCCTGGCTCAGGTTGCTATGGTCTCTATAAAAGATTGAGATGATGTGGGCACAGGGAACAGCCTCCACCTTGGTCCTGGCATCGGTGGGAACACCTGACAGGACATATGTTAAACCAAGAGCTGATGTCTGGGCAATGAGAACAAGAAAGGTGGGTAAGAGTGTTGGTGTGAAGTGAATTCCTATTCAGGGCTCAGCATGTGGGAAAGCCAAGAGTCAGAGAAAGCACAGGGTTCCCCTTTATGACGTCCCCAGCTGACACCTGGAACTAGCATGCTTAGGAACAGGGTGGGCTTCCTGAAAAGCCCCTAGTAATGGTGAATGCAGTCACATTAGCTTTATTAGATAACAAAATGATTTATTGAATTACTCTCACCTGGGCTCTATACTGGTTTCTTTTCATTTATAAGGTATGATGGAACTCTACAAAATCAAAGTAAAATTCAGATTTTATAAACAAGAAAACTAAGTGTCTTAGGCTTTCTATTGCTGCCATAAAACACCATGATCAAAAAGCAAGTTGGGAAAGAAAGGGAGTATTTCAGATTAAATGTCCACATTGCCATTCATCAGCGAGGGAAGTCAGAACAGGAACTTAAACAGGGCAGAAACCTGAAGGTAGGAGCTGATGCAGAGGCCATGGAGGGGTTCTGCTTATTGACTTGCTTCCCATGACTTGTTCAGCCTGCTTTCTTAAAGAATCCAAGACCTTCAACACAGGAGTGGCCCCACCCACAATGGGCTGGATCATATGGAGGCATTTTCTCAATTGAGGTTCTCTCCTTTCAGATAGCTCTAGCTTGTGTCAAGTTGACGGGAGATCATCCAGCACACTGAGGCTCAGTGGAACCAGAGTCACTTAATGCTGCTCTTTTAGTATATCGTGATACTGGGTTTCAAGTCCCAGCACGATCTGATGCTAAGCCAGGTTTCTGGCCAGCAATGTTTTGAGCAAAGGGTTTACAGGTTCCAGTCCTTGGAGACGGAGGACTTGGGACTTCTCACTATTGTGCTCACTAAGGAGGTGAGGATATGGGACCTACTCAGCCTGGGCCGCCCTGCCTGACCTGCTGAGGATGGGCCTCCAGGAAGCCATTTCCTTAACTTGCACAAGGAAAATAAGCCTTGTTCATATGTTCATACAAGCTGAGTTCCTTGGGTACCAGGTGCTGGTTTTTGCTAATCCCAACGCATTGGGAATTGTTTAATAGGATTTTTTCCTTTTAATTAAAATATGATAATGAAACGTTCTGCTTCCCTCTTAAAAAGGAATGCTTGAAAGTGCCCACCTATTCCCCAAATGTCCTGGCCAGGAGAAGCCATGTAATTGTATCCCATGTCATTGCCATGCAGAAGAGCTCTGTTCCTCATTCAAACACCACTGCCACCGTTTAGCACATTAGCCCTCCCCCATCCTGATCTCTGTCTCCTGCCAGGTCAACTCTGGCTTCAGAGAGCACAGCTGTGATGAGGGCTAGGGCTGTGATTTGGGTGTACATAGAAACTAGATTACCAAAATCCTGCCGTCTGGATGTAGTTTAGGGGGTGCCCTTTGGGGTGGGGAGAGATGACAAGTTTGAAGGATTAAGAGCTATGAGAAGAATTCACTCTTGGACAAGTCCTCTTGATGACCTGGGCCTCAGTCACCTTCCTTGACACCAGCCCCTGAGTTCTGTGACTATAACCCAATCTGACTGAAGCGGCACCTCCCAGCCAGGGTCCCCTCTCCCCCAAGCTCCTTTCAGGTTCTGCCGGTGCGCTCCTTCTTTTCTTTTGCTTCACATCCTTTGCACATCTCTTTCTCCTGCCCCCCCTGATTTCCCCTTCTTTTCCTTCTCCTTTTTCTGTTCCCCAGCAAAATTTACTTTAAAGCCCCTGCATCCTCCTCCTAAGCCCCTGGTGCATCCTAGGAAATGGATAATTCACTAGTGAGTCACAGATTTTGTTTTTTAATGACATATCTTGAAAAGTTGGGTCCCTGGGGCCCACAAGAGAGCTCAGTGGGTAAAAGTGCTTGCTGCATAAGTCCGTCTGCCCGAGTTTGACCCCCAGAACCCCTGTAAAGATGGGGGAGAGAACTAACTCCACTAAATGGTAGATCCTCTGCTCCTCACATGCCCACTGTGTCACAAGTGCCCTTGCACACATACATGCACACAATAATAATAAGTGAAAAAAATTAATTTTAAGACCTCTTTTCTTTCTAAAAAAAAATCTTCCCTTAAAGCCATAACACCCAACAACTGAACCCACACCTAGCTATGCAGGACTCGGGTACCGTGAAGCAATGCCCAGAGATGGCAAATTTCTGACCAACCCAGGATGAAGTGGTGGATGAGAATGGGCCTGGAAAGCACCAGTACGCAGAGCCAAGTCTTTCCCTCCCTGTTCTCATCCCCTTGGCTCTCCCTCCTCCTCCTGTGCATCAAACTGCATACGATGGCATCTGTTTCAGAACATCAAAGAGCAGAAGAATTGCTTAAGAAGAAAATATCGGAGTTATGCATTTGAGAGTAGGCTGAGCTGCCAGTAACCTCCAGGGCTGCGTGTCCATCTTTAATCAGCCCCCAAAGGGCAATCTGTTCCTTGCTGGGCCTCCTAAATGTGGGCTAGGTGAGCAGCAACATGCCACCGGCAGTCAGGGGTGGAGAGGCTTTATTGCTGGGCCATACTCACTTCTCAAGTCAAGAGGTCTTGACTCTTGCAAAGCATCAGACTGCAACTTCTGGGATCAGAAAGAAAAGGTCAGATTCTGAGACCAGGTTAGGATCGGAACACCTAACTCCAGACTGTGACTTGCTGCTTGAGGGGTAGGAGTTGCCTAGCATCTGCTTGGCAGGAGGCATGTGAGTAACTAGAGAGAAGATTTGCACACGGAAGTGGCTTTGTGACCCTGTCGTCTATGGCCACCAATACATCCAGGAGAAGTCAAGAGTGCAAATGGCAGCATAGACACCCCAATAGTCCATAGACCTGAGCAACTTAAGTGAAATCTGCCAGCCCGCAGCATCTTGTACCCAGGTTACCTCATCCTGACCATCCAGGCCCACACCTAGGAGCCAGAGGGACCTTAGAGACCCATCTCACCAAAAAATACAGAAGCCACCCTTTGAAGCACAGTATGATACGGAGGCTGGGAAGGAGTCGTGACCAGAGGTCCCATAGCCAGTGACAGTCTAGCCCAGCACTCAGGTTTCCTTGGTGCCTGTTGACCTTGTTTCTGCTTAGTATGTGACAGCCTTTGACACATCCAAGATCCAGGACCCTGCCCACATTCTCCAAAATGTCCAGAAGGCTGCCTATGTTGACTGAATTATGAATGCCTCTGCCCTGTTGTTCCCTGTGACCACCCTGTCCCAGCCTGGCTTGTATCCAGAAAACCCAAATATACAGCTGCTTCTNGCTTGTATCCAGCAAACCCAAATATACAGCTGCTTCTTGGCTAGACTATAGTTTCCTCAAGACAAGACTAAAGAAAACTGTATTTATCATCTGTGCCCTACAAATGCCCAGGCTGGCGCAGATCACATGACAGGTGATTAAGACATAAACACTCACTGGAATCTGGCTTTATCGCTTCCCCATCTCACTCCCACAAGTAGGACCCTGCAGAGTCAAGATCACAGTCAATGTGAGCCTGTGTCACAGAATCTGCCCATCCCCACCTCCTCTTGTAGAGTGTCTCTTAGCAAGCCCAAATCCTGGGGTGGGCGCTTAATTGGCCAGGTAGCGCTGTGCCTCCTCCTCCCCTCAGGAACTGTATTCTGTCGCTATGTTGCCTGTGGAAGAGCCAGTGTCTCCCCCACAACCTTGCCATTCTGAGGGGGATTTGCGTCTTGATTATTTTTGAGAACAGATTTGTGAAAAATTTGATTTGAGAAAACATTCTTCTCCCACATGCTGAAGAATTGAGGGTCTGTAATCCCTCTCAAATCGCCGGGACGAGGCTGGTATTGCAATGTCGGCATCAGAGCTGACAAAGGGGGATTAGCGGGGAGAATTCTGTGTGGAAACCTGCCACGCGCTGAAGGCTTTTGGTGCAAAGAAGATAAGATAGGTACCGCGGAGCCATTTTTAACCCAGTTTTTGATGCACTCAGAGGCCTTCTTCTGTGCTGACAGGGAGCCAGGGTGTGGTTTAGTGGTGCCTACAACTGCTCTGCTCTCCCAGCTTGCTCAGCACCCTCTGCTGAAAGCTCCCCTTCTTAGAAAGTTGGTCCAAGCCATGGCGGGGCAGGATGATATGGACTCCGGGGCAAAATAATCAAGGAGTTCCCACATTCCTGACTCCCCATCTTTCTTGGGCAGGTGTCACCCCTAATTCCAGAAGTCGGGGACCTCTCTTTGAGGTGTCTTTCCTGACCACAAGCCTGAAGGCCAGCTGGTGACATCCTGGGATTGGAAAAGCCTGTCTGGTACTATGCTGTCCTGAAAAGGCAGGTGTTGTGGGGGTTAGAACCTCTGGCAAGGAAAATGTCACCTCTTCTCTGGGTATATTTAGGCTTCAGTTAAATCCTGCAAGCCTTCTTCCTTTTCTGTAATAAACAGTGTCCACCTCCAAGAATCCTTGAAGGAATTCAATGAGATAATGTACATAGAGCCCTCTTCGTGATGCTTGCACACATTACGTGAGGAAAAATACTCACTTCCATGATTACAAATGAAGCAGTACTATGAAACACGGAGAATCAAAGCCCTTCCAAGGAAAGTGGCCCACACTGACTGGAACTTTTTTTTAATGGTGCTGGTCATCATAGCACACACCTTTAATCCCAGCACTAGCACTCAGGAGGCAGAGGCAGGAGGATCTCTGTGAGTCTGAGGCCATCTTGGTCCACAGAGTGAGTTCTAGGACACGCAGGGCTACATAGTGAGACCTTTGCCAGAAGAAGGCAGGGCTGGAGGCTAGATGGTTTGTGGCCTGTGAGTGGTGGAAGGAGTCAGGGTCACCTGAGTACACATACCCAGGGCGGAGAGCTTTCGTCCTTTGGTGTCTCTTCTTAAGACTCTCTTTCCAGCCTCCCAAGGTTTCTCTGTGTAGCTTTAGAACCTGTCCTGGAACTCACTCAGCAGACCAGACTGGTCTCAAACTCACAAAGATCCACCTGCCTCTGCCTCCCAAATGCTGGGATTAAAGGTGTGCACCACCATCACCCAGCCAATGTTTTCAGTCTTCCACAGCCTCTCATCTCTCCTGCCTAGGGCAGCCCTTTCCCCAGGTGTCTCCTGGTATGAATGAGCAGTGTTCTCTGTCCCTGGTGCTGAGAATGCACCTTTCAGCTTCTGGAGGCTCCTGGCTTGGGAACAAGAGCTTGGAGCTGCTCTGGCCTCTCACTCCATAGGCTGAGGCACAGAGTTTTTGGAGAAGGCACTGTGGGGAGCTGGGGGGTCCTAGTGTCTTGGCATCAGAAATGTGACCTTGACAAAAGCTCACGGCCTAACATCCAGACTAGACACGGCATCCCACACATCCCCTGCACAGGCACACCCCGACTCCACTCCAGATAGGAATGAAGGAAACATGCAATGATTCAGTTCACTCTGTGGAGCAGATTTATGTATGAAGCTGAATGGATTCTTCCTTGACATCTTTTATTTTAATCCCTAGATTTGTTTCTATTTTTGTGTTTCCAAAAGGCCTTATTAGCATTGATCAATCTGCTATTTCTAATTCCCACCCCAGTTTGGGAGATTTCAGGGCTGCTGACTCTGACGCCCATCCTGTTCATGGCATCCCTGACTTCCCATGGGAGAGCCTGCACTGAGGGCTGCCTGACTAGATGCAGACTGTCTGCTGTCCAGGCCTGGCTCTGTGACATTGGACAAGGTGTTCTCTTTCTCTGAGTCTTCCTTCAGTTGTAAACGGGGCAGGTTAGGCTAGTTGGTGTCTTGGAGAAACCACTCCTGGCTCTGTCCCGTTCTAGGTAGGAGTGTCCTCCATTCCTCCCCTGCCAGGGGATTGCATCCCACCAACTGCATTAAAGGAAAAGCTAGTGCCGGGACCTGGGGCTACGGACTGGAGTCAGAGGGAGTTCTCCTCGAGATTGGCCTCCAAGAAAGAACATGGATTCTGTACGAGGAACCTGAAGATTAGGACAGACTGGGCTGGAAGTCACCTTTGAGGCTGCAGATTGGGGGGTTCACAAAAGATTTTCCATTTTGCTTATGGAAAAACAAAACTGGTGCTTCCAACTATACCAGAGGCCAGGCAGGGATGATGGACTCTGGGACTTGGGCCCCTACCATTCCCTCCCCAGCCCTGAGGCAATAGGCCTGCTGCTCCCAAAACTGTGCAGGTCCCAATCAGGTAGCCTGGTGTGGCCAGAGAGAGGATGCTGAAGCACCCATCCGTACTTCATTCTTCATCAACTCCCTACCCTGGGGTGCCAGGGATACCCCTGGGGGAGGGTAAGGGGTCTGGTTTCAGCTCTGTGCATCTGTCTGCTCAGCTCTGTCACCTTGAGCACCTCAGTCTCTCGCCTTGTCACTGGAATAATGCCATACCAATGTGCCCCTCATGACACTATTGTAGGCCCAATGCAATGAAAGGGCTTTCTGCATCAAGAATATTTTAAAATGTAAGTCTAATTTTCAAGAAATCTTAAATGTCCAGGCCCACGCCGGCCTCTGGAGAAATTGTGAGGATAGGGATGATGTTGAGATGCATGTGGTCCCACAGGGAGCGAGATGGTGGTCCCCAGTGGAAGGAGAGTCATCTTGCTTAGAACTGCAGGGGTCTGGAAAATGAAGGGCTCGTGAATCCTGGGGGACATAAGGATCTTGCCAGCAGATAAAAGCAGAGGGACAGTGGGACTTGAGATCCGAAGAAAATGTTGGGGCTCCGCCTAGATGCCCAGTCCAGCGTGGCCATGCTCCCAGGTGGTAATCTGGGGCAAAGCACATACCCTCTTTGAGTGTAAGTTTCCTCCTTGCTCCAAAGTAAAGGTGTTGAGCTCATGCTCGGTTGAGTGGTGTGAGATACGTACAATGTCCTGGTCGTGCTAGGTGTGGCAGCTCGCACAGGTCCTTCCTGGAGACTGTGGAAATGAGCTGAGTGAGGAGCTCTGCTCGCTGAACTGGAAGCTGAGCCAGGCCGTGGACAAGAGCCAGGTTTCTCCAGAGGCAGTGCCTGGTTATGAGGACAGGGAAATGCCTAAAAGTGAGACCCCAGGAGACATAACATAAAGGGGCTGCTGTTGGTCAGCCCTGTGCTGCCATACCAAAAACACTGAGGGGAAGTCACTTTAATGACAAAAGGTTTGTTTTGGTTCATGTCTTGGAGGTTCCTGAGAAGGGTCCAGTGGTCCACACTCCGCAGCTTGGTGGGGGTGGAGTCTGTGGTAATGGAAGCCATACAAATAACAAGCCAGAAGCTTAAGAGAGAATGGGCTAGGGTCCCACAATCCCCTTTGAGGGCACACCCCCATAACCCAAGGACCTCTCTGAAGGCTCCTTCTTCTAAAGATCCACAACAGCTCTCAAAGGTACCACCTGGGAGCTACACTTTTTACCCATAGACCTTGCAGGCCACTTTAGGAAACCAAAATGGTGGTAATGTGGAGCAGAAACAATAGCATGATGGTTTTACCAAGCAATCTTCCAGGAACCAAGTAAGACGCACTTTCTATCACAGACTAGCGAGTAAGCTTCGGCCTGTGTCCAGACAACAGGGACCTTGCAGGTCCAAAGGGTATCCTCGGAGGGTGCTGAGCAAGAGGCTCCTGAATGAGAGTGATCCTACATGCTCTCTGTCTCCTCTAGTGTGTACCAGAAAACCAAGGGGAAGCAAACCTTGCCCTCTCAGACACTAGCAAGACCAGATTTGCTCAGTCTTCTCTACGCAGGAAGCAAAGGGATAAATTCCCTTTCTCTGGTGATAGGTGGCCACCTAGAAAAAATAAAATGAAATAAAAAATAGGAATGAGAAAATTAATTATCTGTTGTAATTAGTGTAATGACCTACACCATTAGAGGTTATTTACCACAGGGATAAAACTTCCCACTGTAAATGTCACCTCAGTCTCCCAGGAGCCGACAGACCTAGCTGGTGCTGCTTCTGTGACTTTCCTCCTCATTTGGTTCTTTCTTTCTCCTTGGTTAGGGTGCCAGTGATGGGCAAGCAGCGTGTTATGAGATCTGCCCCACTGTGTAGCCAATGCTTGTGACTGAGCCCTCAGAGTCTTGAGGGCAATATGTAAGAGTGTCCCATAGGAGCCACTACCCTAGGGAGCTGGGCTCTGCCTGGCCTGGGGTCTGCAGGGGTAGGATATGGAGTACAGAGGCAGAAGATGCTTGGGAAGATGACAGCACAAGTACCCAGCACAGGGGGAGCTGGACTGTATACTAAGTACCCAGCACAGGGGG
>LOEQ01000419.1:880927-892831 GCA_001685075.1 Bramus lutescens | reverse complement strand
AAGTACCCAGCACAGGGGGACTGGACTGTATACTAAGTACCCAGCACAGGGGGAGTTGGACTGTATATTTGCATGGCAGCTGCCACAGGCTTCCACATCCTTTTGCCTTTGCCTCTTTGGTCCTGCCAGTGAAAAAGTAAGCATCATTCCTAGCACCCTTTACAGATGAGGAGTAAGCTCAGAGGGACCCATTGGCTGCAAAGCCCCAGACTCTTTAATTACCTAGTAATAGCCGATCTGCCTTGCCTTGCCTCACTATCCAAGCAACGAAAGACAAATAAGCTCGGATAAAGTCCAGCAGGTCCTCTCAGTGTCACCAGGCAGCAGTGTGTGGCCTGCGTTTACCACTTTGCCCTGCACTGTGGAGCAGGAACAAGAAAGGACGGACTTCCCCACAAATGCATCCCCAGGGGACCAAGACTGAGCAAAGGCAGATGGAAATGTGGACGAGTTGTCTGACTCTCAGCAGGACTGAGCGATGCAAAGCCAAGAGACATTTTTCATCTCTGTCCTGAAACTGGTATGGGACCTTTAAGCCCACGACACCCAGGGCTTGGCTCTGGAGAGTAAGAGAACATCCCGGTGGGATCCCAGCTTCACCTTTGCTGTCCTCAGGGTGCCTGCACAGCCTACGGGGGCGGGGGGCAGCCACTTCCTCTGTCAATACCAAAGTCACACCAGCAAATCCAGAGGTAGTGACTGGTTGTGGGGGCAAAGGAAACTCTGAAAGTGGGGCTCAGGGGTGACATAACTCAAAGGGGCTGCAATTGCAGAAACACTGAGAGAAGTCACTTGTAAAGCAAAAGTTTTGTTTTGGTTTGTAGGCTTGGAGGTTCCAGTGAGATACCAAAGCACACTCTGCAGCTTGGTGAGGGTGGAAAATCATGGCAAGAGTCTGCAATAAAGGAAGCCACTCAGATCACAAGCCAGGAAGCAGAAGAGAGGATGGGCTAGGGTCCCACAATTCCCTTTGAGGGCATGGAAGTCAATTGTGTCTTTCAAAGGGGACATGGATGACTGGGCTGTTTTTCCTTGGGCAGTATGATAGTTAATCTTAAATGAATTTGGAGTCACCTAAGAGACATACTTTGGGGCACATTTGGTGAAGACAATCCCAGAAAAGAATAACTAATGAGGGAGACCCTCTAGTCTCCCACAGTCTAGAGTCTAGGACTGAAAAAAAAAAAAGCTGAGNAAAAAAAAAAAAAGCTGAGTCCCCGTACTCCCCGTCTTGCTTCTGATTTGCCCAAATGTGGGCAAGCCCCCAATGCTACCGCTGTGAGCCAATGCTTCGGCCATGCCTTCCCTATCAAGCCCCCACTGCCACCACTGTGAGCCAAGGCTACTGCTGCACCTTCCCAACCATGATGGACTATATCCCCAAATCATGAGGCAAAATAAATCCTCCTTCATTTACGTCATTTCTTGTCAGTTATTCGGTCACAGCGGTGAACAACATGCTTAACACATGCTGACAGTCTTACACACACAGATTACTTAGTGTCCCTGGACACCACACATTGAACACCAAAATCAGAACCCACAGGCATTGTTCATGTAATGTCATTGGAGGGCAGTGGCATGTCTACACGGAGACCACCCCCATTGGGCACCCACAAGACGGATCCTCTCAGCTGACACTCAAGGTCAGCTCTACCCCATGTTGGTTCCAGACTCCACTGTGACCAGTGAAGCAGATGGCCTTGGCCAGGTTTGGGACACCTCCTCTAAAATGAGGAGTGTCCCCGGCTTTCCTATTTTCACACTTCTCCTGACAGGCTGTCAGGACGGCTGAGGCTCCACTCCCCCTCATCAGTCATTTATAGCTGAGCATGGTTTGAGTCACTGTGGCTCTTCTCCCAGGGGCATTGCTGTTTCTCACGGTGGGAAAAAGAGCTTTGTCCTGGTGAAGAAGCAGCAGATGTTTAGGAAGGAGGTGGGAGAGGTGTTCTGTAAACCGGGGGTCCTTTTCCAGGACCTGAAACCTTTCTTCTAAGATGATATCCAACAAGCTTCCCCACTCCAGCAATCTGTTAGGAATGGGAGACATTCACACAGCTATTCAATGGAGCCCATGTCTGAAGAGACCCCAAAACAATACTTCCAAAAAGTGACCCCACATTAAAATCATCTTGGGTCTTTTTACCTCTTTAAACCTCAGGCTCTACCCAAGACCAGTTAAATTGTTCCAAGGAAGGCTGAGACAAGCTTGGGTGGGTCTTCAAACTACTCTGTGGCTATGAGTAGAGACAAGCTTGGGAACCAATGACCAAGCCAGGACTGCCTCCCACACTCTGGTTTTCATCCTCTGCCAAGCTACAAACTTATCTCTTCCCCAACCCTGAGAAATCTCTGCTAGATGGTTCCTTCCAACCCCCATCCTCAGACTGGCTGGCTTCCAGGCCTGGCATTCTGAGTTTTGGTTATATTTGAACCCAGGGCTCTATAGGGAAGGAAGTGAAAGAGCCTCCAGGGACCAGGTGAACAAGTAGAAGGACCACATGATGACTTCAAGGCTGTAAGCTGGACCACCAGTGTGCAAAAATGACAGTCACCCAATTCATCTAGTATGGAATTGTCAAAACAAAACAGAAATCCAATAGCATCCATGCCAAGAGCTCCAGAGGCACTCTTAAATATACGATGGGCTGACTTTCAACCCCTCATCCCCTGAGGGTGCATTTGCAAGTGGGTTTTGAGCAGCCTGATAGCTTTCTGTTTGCAAGAGAGTATGGCCTTCCATTCATGACTCTGTCAGGGGCCACAGGGTCAAGAACATCCCTGCCCATTCATAAGGGTGCTAGAGGCCAGTGCCCTCCCTTTGGTAGACCTGGCTGGAGTCTTCCCAGCTCTTCTCTGTAAACGCCCTGTGATGCTGTCACTTCAATTCAGCCGACTTCAATCAAGTTGAAGCTGGTGGGTGGCTTTGTGAGTTGGCTAGACTTACTTTAATTCGAAACCAACAAATGGTGAAAAGGAATTTAATGGTTTAATGAAGCTAGGCTGTTCCGTCTCTGTACCACACCGCCTGCATGTGGAGCTGTCTTCTGCTTGTCCTCTAAGGCACCTGGCTGCCTGGCCTTATTCTCTTTGGACCAGGTCTTGACAGCTCCTGTAGCGACTGTCACTGTGCTTTTGTGCAGGGAAGCAGCAAGCCATCTTCTCCCGCGTTGTATCTAGCATAAGTTATTCAGATTGGTCAACATCCTATGATAGAAGTATTCAACGGGTCTCAGAATGGAAGCCCTGGGTTCAAATGCCCTGTATGTGAACTCGGTCATGTCATTTAGATTCTGGAAACTCTGCTGCCTCATCTTGGAGGTTTGATTAAGATCAAAGGCTGGATGTACGGAACATTTTTCATATACCAGAGCTGTGTGTGTGTGTTAGAGGTGCCATCCAACTTAGCCTTCCAACAATGTGTTGGGAGAGGTGCTAATAGCATGCTTGCTCTGGAGGTGAGTTCATTTGCAGGTTCTCAGAACCTTTCCAAGAGTAAGCCCAGATTCTGTCCCAAGGGGGGAAGAGCACTGGAGGTAAGCAGATAACCCTCTGCATGATAAGAAGTTGAGGTGATATAAATGGGTGAAGTCAAAGTTCTCATGTCCTGTGAGGCACAGAGCAGGAGGGACAGGGCTTCGAGGTCACATAGCCAGTCAGCAGGAGGACCAGGACTGGGGCTCAGACAAGCTTTGGATAAGGTCAGCACAAGTAGTGACTGGGCTCTCTGGTAGAAGAGCTGGTGTGTATGCTCTTGACAGAACGGGGGCGCAGTGTGGCTCAGTAGATAACAATTTTATGTAGTCTGTATCACATACTGAAATGGCTACCTGCAGAATATCCTAGGAAAGAGCCTGAATGATGGGTGCCTTGGGTAGGAGAAAATACGGTACCAAGACATAGGAAGCTGAGGTGAACTGAACCTGCTTGGCAGTTTTGCTAAAGGACCTGGGTCCTGAGTTCACCTGTCAGCAGAGGATTAGGCTTGGTTTTTCTGATTTAAGAGAAACCGCGCTCTCCTCTGTCCAGGACAGTGTTCTCCTGACCCAGGTTGTACATGTTGGATCCATGTATGGCATGTTCACTTCACAGACTACCCACCAGAGTCAACCAGTTCCCTCCAACCCTGCACCATCCACCAAAAGGAAACAAGGAAGAGAGAGCGTACAGCCTGGAAGACCAGTCAGAATTTACATCTTACAGATGGGGACGTCTCAGCTTTATAGTCTCATACCAAGTGGAATGGATTTCCTTGGAGAAGCAAGGGTATCAGATCAGACCTGCCTTCCTTGTATCTGTTGAGCATTCAGGCCAGGCTGCTGATACTTGCGGGGGCAAAAAGATGGTGGAGAAAGCCTGGAAATCTCACCAGTGCCCTTCTCCTTTTGAGGGGCCTCCTCATTTTGAAAAACTCATCCTATTTTTCATCCAGTGAACATGGAATGAGGACCACCTATGCTTTAGGCATTGTGAAAAGGACTAAATAATACTTAAATCTACCTGATGTACGTGTGTGCATGCATGAGTGTGTGTGTGTGTGTGTTGCATACCACTGTGAGTGTGTGGAGGTCAGAGGACAATTTGAGTTAGTTTCTCTTTCTCCACTGTGGGACCAGGAGATGGAACTCAGGTTGTCAGGCTTGGTAGCAATTGCCTTTACCAGCTGGACCATCTGCCTGGCACATGCTCTATCATAGCTCAAACACCTACTGTGTGCACCTGCTACTTGTGCTTTGTGTATTTTCACTGGTACATGTTCTATCATAGCTTAAACACCTACTATGTGCTCCGTATGGTATATTTTCATTGGCACATGGTCTATCATAGCACCTACTGTGTACAGCTGCTATTATATGGTATATTTTGCCATATTATCTACTGTGTGCACCTGCTACTACATGGTGTGTTTTCACTGGCACATGGTCTATCATGGCATCTACTGTACACACCTGCTACTATGTGGTGTGTTTTCACTGGCACGTGGTCCATCATGGCACCTACTGTGTGCACCTGCTACTCCATGGTGTGTTTTCACTGGCACGTGGTCTATCGTGGCACCTACTGTGCACATCTGCTACTATGTGGTGTGTTTTCACTGTCACGTGCACCTGCTACTCCATGGTGTATTTTCACTAGCACGTGGTCTATCATGGCACCTACTGTGCACACCTGCTACTATGTGGTGTGTTTTCACTGGCACATGGTCCATCATGGCACCTACTGTGTGCACCTGCTACTCCATGGTTTGTTTTCACTTGTGTCAACCTTCTGCAATTCCCATACTAGCCCTTTGCAGCTGTTACTATTATACCCACATTGCGATCAAGGAAACTGAGACCCAAAAAGGTTTAGTGACTGACTTAAAGTCACAAGACTAATAAATGGAATGAAACTGGAATCCATCAGTCTGACACGAAGTATGTTCATCTCTAACTTCTTCATCCTTCCTCCTTGTCCCTGTGAGGTAGGCACCTGTCCTGCCTGTCTAGGTCTGACACAAATTTTTAGGAGTAAGGTCATTTCCCTCTAGCCATGGTGAGGACAAGAAAGGAAGGCCTAAGGAGAAGGCATGGCAAAATGGAGGCCAAGTCCAAACTGGTAGCAAGTAGACAAGCCTGCCTGAGCAATGGCTTGGAAACTCCCCTCTGGAGTTAATTTCAGGCACAGTGTCTTTCTATTAAGTGGAGCAGTTGGTTGGCTGTAGGTGTCAGAATGTCCCTATAAAATGGAATCCAATCTCATCTTGGGAGGGGGGAGGGGAAGTGGAGCAGAGAAAAAGAGTAGTGGGGAGGGAGGGAGCTGGCAGGCTTTCCAGGTACCGGTGGGGTAAGAGAGTAATTTGTTAGGTGCATGCTGTTGGGGGCTGATGAAATTCCCTCCTAGTTCTGCCTTGTGCTGAGAAGCAGGATCAGGCCTGGTCTGTGGGTCAAGTCACTTACTGGCTACTTCAGAGCTCCCTGCCAGGGCTTTAGCTGCTGCTCTGGTGTGTTTTCACTGGCACGTGGTCCATCATGGCTTCTGGGGAAGCTGGGTCACTGTTCTGTCCCGTTCACATTTGGGACCTCGATGCTGCCAGGTTGTCTTTACAGGGATGGGCTCCAAGGCTTCTCAGCTCCCCTGTGACCAGCTATGGCAGCAAGTGCTAGCTGACATTAGCATCGCCATTTTCCAGACCAGGAAACTGAGACTTAGCTAGGAAAGCAAAGCATCCAAATTTGACCTTAGCTGTTTTGCTCCGGAGCGCCACATGATAAGCCTGCATCATGCCTCAGTGGCCAGCACTGTCATTTGCTGAGCCATGTCATGTGACCTACTGTGGGTGTGTATGATCCATCTGTAATCTGTCTCATCAACAAGAAGAGATAAGTGAAGCCAGGGAAGACTTCCCTTTCCCTAATTGCGGGTAAACTGGGGAGCTGGATGGGAGGGTTTTCAGTCACACTGTAACTCAGGCTGGCCTGACTCACTGCCAACTCCCAGCAACCCCGCTGCCTGTTCTCTGATACAGATAGTTGTCTGTATCCCTTTAAATCTACCACCATTTTGGAATGGAAATGCTTCCAGTGAAGTCCACAGTTAAGCTCTTTAGATTTGCAAAGGCATACAGAGAGATTAAATGCATTTTCCATTTTCCTTTGAATCCTATTTTTTTTCTGAAAAAATTCTCCATACCATGCTCTAGATTTTCCCTAAGGGAATCTTCTAGACCTGGAGGACCTGGTTTAGAATCTGGGCCCTGAGGGCCTGGATCATCCTTACATCCCAAGGATCTGGGCCCTGAGGGCCAGGCTCCCAAGGTCAGGCCCAACCAACCTGTGGAAGGCCAGCCTGGATGCCCATCAAATGCCCATTTGGGTGCCCAGCAGCCCTGTTCCTGAAACTACTCCAGGACAGAATCCAAGGCTGTCCTTGATGCACAATGAGACTGTTTCCTAGCGACCAGGTTGGACTGAGAAAGCTGAGACCAGCCGCCCCAGGCTGGAGTCGAGTCACGGAGCAGCAGGCCCTGACTTGGCAGTCCTTGTGGGAAGCATATGGGACCGAACAGATGGGCCAGGCACAGGCGCCCCAAGCTAGAACCGTAAAGGCAAGAGCAGAGCTGGGGAAGGAACTGAGAGAAAATCGGGGAGACAGGTCCGGAGCTGGCTCACAGAGCCAGGCTTGGGACAGTTGAATACCCCGATGGACGAACAAAGGGACACAGCTTCTGCCCTGCCAAACAGCTGGTCTGGAAGGCTTCTCACTTGTGAGCAATAGGAGCCCTGAAGGCTCTCCCTAGGGGACCTAGGAACAGCCAGCAAGTGCTACTTAAGACAACCTCAGTAGCAAGAGATCCATTTCTGAGCCCTGTGCTCCATGGATCCATAAGAGTACCTCTCCCCTTACATGACTTTCCCCCCAGCTCCAAAAGGAGCGTCTATTTGTCTGCAAAAACTGATTTTTTAAAACCCAAATCTAAAGACACCACAGAGACAATAGGGTCACATGGTCACTTGAGACAAAGGGCTCTGCACCCAACAAAAGGTGACAAGTGGGCATCTTCAGCTTGTGTCAGGGTAAACATGACTCATGGGCCGTGTTTACACCCTGAGGAGCACCTGCAGGCTTGTCGTTTGAGGGAGCCTTCAGTGGAGGACTGTCCCAGGAGAGAGTCCTGCTGGGCAGCTGGATGGTACAGAAGCAGGGCTCCTTTGTCTCACCCAGAAGAGCCAGCCTACGACATAGGGACTTTGCCGCCTTTCCACAGAGGACAATAACACAGCGGAAACTCCCAGAAGAGAAATGTAAGACCCGGTATGGGAAACACTTCGCACAATTAGAGCTATCTTAAGTAGAACACAGTCTTTGGTAGGTAGACAGCTCCTCTCAGTACGGAAGCCAAAGCTGAACAGCCACTTGGTAGGATGCTGAAGAACTCGGGCAGCCACCAGATGAAGTGAAGGCCCCTCCCAGCTCTGCAGATCTAGAACTTTATGAAGAAGCTCACTGAAGAACTAACAAATCCTATCCAAGTAACTGAATCAGTGTCCCTGGGCAACTGTCCTTTGTAAATGAGGGTAGGATCAAAGGTAGCATGGGAGAGAGACTGGGGCAGGGACAGAGAGGAGGGAATGAGAGATAGAGAAAGGAAAAAGAGATAGGAGAGAGATTTCGGGTCTGGGTTTATCATGAATCTTTGCCAAGTGCTCTGGAAATAATGTCCTACATAGCTACCTGACCACAGACAAAGAGTGTCCTTCAACAAGTGGTAGCAAGACCTGGCCCTGCTGACCCCTTCCTCCACCTGGAGAAGAGCGTCCTGGAGTGTGACAAAAGCCATTCCCTTCCCAGCCCCTCTTAGAAGTCACCCTTCACCATGTGGCCTGGGAAGTAGGATTGTTCTGGGTCACAGGGCTGTCGTTCACTGGGCAGCCAGCCTGTGTGAGCCTATGTGCTGTGGGTTGTTGTTGTTTTTTCTGTTGTTGTTTTTTCCCTTAAGTGGCTTAATCTGCCAGTGTTTGTGGAGCATCCTCAGAATCAAAGTGTCTTTGGCATAATTATTGTTAATTGCACAGACTATTCTATAAACTCATCCAATTAAGAGAAAGTTATTAACTTTATAAAATATCTCAGGCATCCCACAGTGCCGTGTGTAGATGGAATAACAGTTTGAGAGGCAGTCAGCATGAAATATCATGCAAATGATGAGGCTTATTTACTTCTTTTTAAAAATATCACAACATTGACACCGCTGGGGTAGATTTTCCTCTCAGTTGCCCAGAAACATTGGGGCCAATGTCCAAGCATGGAGCACACCCCTCCCAGGCCAGCTTCCTCAGAACAGGCCCAGGCGTGACTTTGAATGAGGTATTGCAGTAGCTCAGATGATCTCCACTCCTAGGACTATCTAGAACCCAAGATCTACCCTCGATGTGCTGTGTGACCATTCCACTGCCTAACATCTCTGGGCCTTTAGCAAAATAAGAATACTAAACTCCTAGCATTGCTGTAATGAAGTTCTGGAGTGGTAGTTAAGTCTGTGAAACACTTGTCTTGCAAACATGAGGACCTGGTTTCATGGTCAGAGTCTACATTTAACGGCAAAAGCCAGTTGTCCTGGAGCATGTTTGAAACCCCAGCCCAGGGTAAACAGAACTAGATGGGTCCCTGGGGTTTGTTGTCCAGTGAGAAAAGAGACGATTTTAGAAATAAAAGTTAATAGAGCCTAAGGAATGACACCCAAGGATGTCCTCTAACTTCCACATGCATACATACACAGTTTGCACAAATACCCACATACATGGTACATCCTCACACACATGCACTCACATATATACACATCAGGAATGTGCACACATGCACATACATATATACACACACCAGGAATGTGCACACATGCACACACATATATGCACACACCAGGAATGTGCACACATGCACACACATATATGCACACACCAGGAATGTGCATACATGCACAATACACAGGAACATGCACACATACATATATACTCACCTACACCCTTATACACAATAGCACATGCACACTCCATGAATGAATAGATAGAAAATACTTGCAGTTGTGTCTGCCTGTAAGAACAGTCAGCAGATTTGAGTCAGTGTTGGTGTCTTAAGCACTAGTAGACTTTTGACCTGTAGCTCTGAAAATGTCAGGCTCTCCCTTGAAGCCCTGTCTCAACTGCTGTTCCTCTGTAAGATATTGTCAGCTTCTATACCACTAGTCATTACATATTACTGTTATTTTTAAATCAATCGTGACTGGGCCATAATCTCTGCAATAAATGTTTTAATGAAGTGTAGTGCACCTGGGTCAAAGGATGCAGATTACAGATGTGCAGCGTAATGCTCTGCCAGGAAGTAGACACAGCTGCATAATCACCACTTCCCTCAAGGACCAGAACATCACCAGTGCCCCAAAGGCCCTCTAATGTTTCCCTTCTAGTACCACACTCCCTGGAACTGCAATGAGAGAAAGTAAAACAGAATAAAATCTAATTGCAATAGACTGAAGAGATGTCTCAGGGAGTAAAGGCGTCTACTGCCAAGCCTGACTGCTTGAACTCTATTCCCAGGACCCACAAGGTGTAAGGTAAGAAGGGACTTTGAACTGTGGCATGCACACATACTCATGTGTGCACAACACACACATCAATTAAAATTAATCTATAATTTAAAGCACTAAATCTAATTGAGTGAAATGTAGTGGAAGCTGACCTCTTTGGCTTAAGCTTGTTTGTAAGATCCCTTCCATCCATCCAAGTGCTCAGGTGTGCATCCACAGCAAAGCAAGCTGTGCTGCCCACGTTGATGAAACACTACTGTTCACCATGGAGAGAGAATGACCAAACCCCAGCAAGAAAGGTCCCTGAGAGCAGGGGAGGCTGTGGGGACATTTCCACCAGAGGCCATTGTTGTGTTTGCTTGGTTTGGGGCGTATCAGTGTTGTGGGTGTTCCTGGGGTCCACATGACATCTTAATGCCTGTAAAAGGAGTGTAGTGATCAAAAGGGGGTAATGCACAAGCCTAGGCCTCAAAGGATTCTTATTTCTTTGAGTTAGAAACATTCGGAATGTGTCTTAGAAGCTATTTTAAAATATGCTGTTAATTGCTAACATCCTGTGACTGCAAACTATGAGCAAAAATGATTACTCTATTCCTTCTATCTAACTTATCCCTGTGCCCATCCATCCCTTCTCCACCCTCCCAGCCTGTAGTAAAGAGGTCATGGGGTGGGGATAGCTCTGGGAAGATAATTCAGTAGATAAAGTGCTTGCTTGCTATGCAAGAATGAAAACCCAAGTTTAATCCTCAGAACCTATGTTTTGTTTTTATTTAAAGTCATGTTTGGCAATATGTACTTGTAATCCCAGTCCTGGGCAGGCAGCAACAGAAGAATCTCCAAGACAGACTGACCAGCCAATAGAACCACATCGCTGAGCTCTGGGTTCAGTGAGAGGCTCTGACTCAAAAAATTAAGGTCAGGAGCAACTGAAAAAGACATATGATGTTGATCTCTGTCCTACACACAAATACACAAAATGGAGTCACTCTGGACACCCTCCTAAGCCCTGGTGTCAGCTCCAGCAGTGGGTGCAATCTATCTAGTTGTCACTCTGCCGTGAGTGGCAGCTGATGACAGTCTAGACTTGCTAAGAGCACTAAGCACCAATCCAGCAGGACAGTGGGGAAGACATTTGAGTGGTAGTGAGCATGCCATAACCCAGGCATCAAAGACACTCACCAGAAGTCTGCTTACAAGGAAGGTTGCATCATCAAATGGCCACCATTCTGATGATGGCCCCAGAGCCCCTTCCTTCACAGGGATTCTATTAATTACAGGGTTGCTAGATTGACCAATCTCAGTAGGCAATGGGACAAACCTCAAAGCTGCCCACATGAGATAAAGATGGTGACTATGAGCTGGCTGGCCATGGGTCCCAGATCTGACCAAGCAGTGGTTTCCCAGCAGGAGGACTGTATCCCTGCTCTGCAGATTCCCCCAGTCTTCCCATCTCGGCTGAGACTTACAATCTCTAAAGGAACATTTGTCTTGACCCAGCCATCTATGCTGTGGGAGCTACTTCCACTCCTTCAGCCAATAGCCTTTAAGATACCAGACCACTTAGGCATGGTCTCTTTTGTTTTAAAAAGCAGCAGTAGCCATGTGCTCTCTCTCTTGTTTCCGGCTCAGCTTCTGGCTGTTAGACTTCATTCCTGTTCACACAGTGGTCTCAGTAACTTATAAACTGATTGGCCCATTAATTCAGGCTCAGTACCTTTTTCAGCAGGGCAGATCACATCCTGCTTCTTCAGTGGTCTGGGCAGGACTGAGAGGAATGGGCTTCCTCCTTCCTAGAATTCTCCTGTTCTCATGGCCCTGCCTCTACTTCCTGTCTGGTTGAC
>LOEQ01000419.1:826800-856159 GCA_001685075.1 Bramus lutescens | reverse complement strand
TATCAGGCCAAGCAGTTTTCTTTATTAATTAACCAATGAAAGCAACAGATAGATAGAAGACCCTCCTGCATCAAGACCCCATGGATGGGGAAGCCAAGTCTCTTAGCAGTGCTCTGCTTGCTTGTCAAAGCCAAGGGTACCCTCTTTTAAGCATCTAATCAGTGCCAAGGACTATGCCAGGGTTCATTGTGTCTTGTTTCATTTGACCCCCACAGTCCTCTGAGTGAGTCTTATCAGCCCCCTTCACAGGACAATACTGATCCTGGAGAAAATGACTTATACATAGTAACAATGTGAGCTCAACTCTGAGCTGCCAGAGGGCAAAGGTAAGCCAACTGAGCATGACAGTTAGAAACACGGGCTTGGAGCCACATTGCTTGATGCAAATTCTGTCTTTGCCACAGACTACCTGTATGAGCTTGGAACATAGAAACCTTGTGTACCCAGTATCTTCCTTCTGTGGTAGTGTGTCCCGCAGGGGGTCAATTGCAGACATTTGCGAGTATGTATGAAGCTCTTAGCACATTGCCCAGCACACACCGGATGCTGCCTAGCCATGAACTTGATGTAATGATGTTGACCATTCAGAAGCCTGTCCTGACTTCCCCAGTGAGAAATTGTACACTTAGCTAACAGGGTCCTTCATAACCATACTGGGCTGCACTGTGGCCACTCCATAGCACAGAACAGCTTCTCTCGGGAGGCCCTCTGTGTTAGAGAGGAGAGGGACAGCAAGGACTTAGCGGAGAAGCAGGAGGTGACACAGACAGGATCTCGAGGTGTGGAGGACTTAACCTATGAGGTCCCTGGGGTCCCCAAGTCCCCTAGTGCACCAAGACCCATCACCTGACCACCTGCTTCCACTTTCGTGGGAACGACTCAGATCAGTGCTATGGCTGACTCTCAGCTGTGGCCTTTGCGACCAGTTTCTTCAAGATGCCCCCTTTTCCCAGTCCCCACCCCTCCCCACCTAGGACTTGAAGGAAACCCTTCACCAAACACAAAGGCTCTAGAGTCTGCCCTATCTGATCAGAGCCTTCAGTGTGGAGCGGACCCCAGTGAGGACCTTGAATTTGCCCAGAGGTGAATAGTCCTGGGAAGGAAGGAACATGGCCTCCTTCTAGATCTGTCTCCCTGTTTCCAGAATGTACTCTGCACTGCATGGTGCTTCTGAGGCCCCCTGACAGGAGTATCTGGAAAAAGGACACCGAAGCTAATACCCAAGTCTGTTAAAATCCCGTCCAAGTGCAAGGATAATTTATGAAGAGGCCTCTGAAAGAAAGCAGGCAGAGGAAGGGTGGTACAGAGAGAGTTGCCCGGATGCATAAATTTCTAAGGCAGAGACTCCAGATCCCGCCTCACCACATTCCAAGACATTGAATATTACAGATCGCAGCTCATGTGGCATGCGCACGTTCCTGTGGCTTTGATACAATACAGTAAATGTGTTGTGACAGTAGCTGAGTAGATTCTGTGTGCTGAACAGATGTCTTCTAGCAGACGAAGTTCCTGTGACTGTATCACATTGTGCTTTCATCAATTATACATCACTCCTCATTACAGAGGCAGGTGCTCAGGTCTGGATGCTGATGCTGAGGGAGAAACCTGACCAAGCTAAGCAGCAGTGGTGAATTTGGGGGAATCTGGGTATCCTCTGAGTTCTGGAGGCGCTGGAGCCAGCTCTACCCACCCGTAGAGACTCCATGTCACCACACACACCTCGCTACCCCCTTACATGTCTTAGTTCACTGTCTTTGACTTTCAGTGGGCCAAGGGCATTTGTCTCATCCTTTGAAATAACAAAGACGCTTGTATGTAATTGAATACCCAGCCTCATCTCACACACCTGTCATGCCATCACCCAGATTCAAGAGCTACTGAGCTTACTTCGTCTCTCCCCTACTTCAGATCACAGTGTTTGGGTTTGTTTTTTGCAATACTGGAGAAAAAAAAATCCAGGTACCAGCACCTGTTAGGCAAGTGCTCTGCTTCTGAGCCACATCCTTAGCCCTGAGGCTGGAGTGGATCCCAGGCCTCTAATGATTTCACAGCTGCGTAACTCGGTGTAAATCAGCAATACGTTTACTCTTCCTCGCAGATACATAACTCTCACCACCACCTAAGAAATTAACAACACACCCTTATCAGCAGCACTCAGCCTGAACTTGGGAATCTTTGTGGCTCACAATCCCTCCTAACAATGATCTGGGGACGCCCCACTTTATGGTCCCAGCAGAACCCAACAGCCAGTCCTTAAGTGGCCATGGTCAGGTCCCAACAAGAACTCAAGACATACTCTAGCCTGGGCCCCTCTTCTTCTCACCAGGGACACAGCTTTGAAGAGGAGTGTCCTGGAACGAACTGAGAGGGCCAGTGTAGGAAGAACAACAAGTCTGGCGAAATTGTTGGGCGTTCTGGGAGCTGTGTAGACAAGCACTGAATACATATGGATGTTTGTATTCTATCCTTTATTTTTTATTTAAAAAGCATATCAACCTCTCCATTTCAAAAATATTATTGCTGCGATGGGGCCAACCAAAATATTTTGAAATTTAAGGAATGTGTGTGTGTGTACGCATGTGCACGTGCGTGCGCAAGTACAAAGGCCAGAGGTCAACACTGGGTGTCAGTTCCTCAGGAGCCATCCACTTTGTTGTTTGTTTTGTTTTGCTTTGGTTTTGGGTTTTTTGTTTGTTTGTTTGTTTGTTTTTAAGACAGGCTCTCTCACTGGGACCTGGGGCTCACTGATCAGATGAGGCTGGCCAGTCAGCGATCCTTCACAGATCCGTCTGTCTCCAGATTCTGGGACAACAAATGCATGCCACCAATCCAGGCTTTTACATAGGTACTAGAAATTGATTCAGGTCCTCATGCCTATGCAACAGGCACTTTACCAACTGAGCCATCTCCCCAGCCCAAAGTCAATTTTGAGAAAAATATTAAATAAGTTTAGATCATGTGCAGAGAAGGCAAGCATTCCCAGGAAGCATTCAGGCCCTGACTCTTGAGGACTCTCACGTATGTGGGCCCACTGTCAGGCTGATAGTGAATCGATCCCTCTACAACCTACACTACTGCTTCGCAGTGAATAACGCTATCCTGCTTCAGGAAACCAGAGCTAGGAAATCCAAATCTGAGTCCAAGCTTTGTTCATTATCAGCTCGGTAACCTGATCTATTCACTTAACCTCTGGTTAGGGTGGGGAACTCACATTCCCCCTGTGCCGTGGGTCTATGCCTGTCCCCGGGGGACATGCCTCATTGAGGTCAAGCTCAAAGGGGCAAGACTGGAAAGCCCCCTAGAGAGGCAAGTTTCAAGGTTCACGAAGAAGACTCCCATCTGAAAGCTTCATGCATTTCTCGTCATGTTCCCATTGCCAGGGGGTTTGTAATCCACAGCCTGGAAGGCTCGGGTCCCCTCTCCATGCCGCAGGTCATTAAGCTTGGTCACTGTAATAAGCATCGATTATCATGATCGACATTAGTGTATTTACCCAAGCCCTTGTGCATAAGGAAAATGCAGAAGGCTCTCATGCATCCCTTGCTTTACAAGAACAATTTGCCATGTCTAAGAACCATTTCTAGAATTAATTTGCCTACTGCAAACAATTTATATTAATGAAAACACATTGAGTTGGGGGAGGCAGGAGGGGTTGTGCTGCCTGCAGAGTATGTTTGCTTTGTTCACCTAGAATAAAAAGACTTTGAGCGTGTTTGTTTTGCATAAATAAATAGCTGGGTGACAGGAGGATGGCTGCCCTGTGCATCTAATCCAGCTTGGTCTAGCAGTCACCACCAAGTCGGGAAGTGAGCTGGCAGGCGCTTACTCAGGAGCCCTTCAGTTTGCATTTTAATACCCAGTGATGTCTGTCATCTGCCAATTCATGAGCCCCCACCTAGGCTTCCATTTGATCATGGTGGAGGTTGAGGCCACCAGTCTCTTAGCCTCTTCTTTAGTCCCGTCCAAAGCTTGAGATAAGCCAAGGTGGGGTCCCTGTGCCTCTTGATCCCACCTGGACCATCTCCAAACCCCACGTCGGACCTTGCTTTCCTTTGTAGCAGTGCCTTCCTCCTGTGTGTGCTTATTTTATTTATTTGGGTCAATGAGGTTCATTTTCCTCTCACAGATGGTGGCAGGGTCCCCTGATATCAGGCGCTGAACACATCACGCTGATGTTACTGCTCCTCAGAGGAAGGAGGGAGGTGGGGGTGGGGAGGAGAAGGAAAAGGAGGAGAAGGGAGAGAAGGACATAGGAGGAGAGATGGGTAGGGAGAGTGCACAGACTGGAAAGGAACCCCATGCTGCTCTGGCTCTCCCTGGCTCACCCTGGCCATGGTTCCAGACAATGTTTGGTACTCAGTCTGCCTCACTGCCCCCATGGACTCCTTTTTGCATGATTGGATCCAAGCATCTCAGTTGTTTGGTGCTTGCTTGACAGACAGCAATGTTCTGGAGAACTAGTCCCAGCAGCAGAGGCAGCCTAGAGGCTGTGAACTGTGAAGGCTCGTACTTGGCCTCACCTGCCATTAGGAGCCTGTGTGAGCAAGCACCCTGTGTAATGAGCTGACACCTACCCAATATCCCTTACCACCAGGGCCTGTGGGGAGGGCAGATTTGTCGGGATGGCTTTATTTGGATGCTGCAGCTGTATTAGCTGGGATCCATTCATCCCTGGTTAGACAAGCTACAGAAGGCCAGGTGGGAAATCCAAAGTGGCCAGAATGGGCATGGGTTTTCAAGGAACAGCAATCTACTCTCCCAGAGAGGGAAAAGGCTGTGACACACTGATGCTGCCTCCCACGGTACCTAACGAGGAGCCAGAGAAGTATGGTTGAGATCATGGACCAAGCTTTTAGATGATCTGGATCTCTCTCAGCTCTACCCCCACCCCACTATCTGTGTGACCTCATTGCCTCAATTTCCTCAGCCTACACTGAGGATATAGAGCCCTTCCCTGTGGGGTTCAGAGAAGGAAAAGAACTACGTCACCAGTATACTTGAAATGGCGCCAGCCATGCTGGAATGCTTTGTCGGTCTTTGCCGAAGAAATGCCTGGACGGTGGGCTGCTCTGAGGCTTAGAGGAGTGATATCACCTGCTTCTGGGGTGTTAAAAGCTGGTCCTCTCCAAGATGGAAGTGGAAATGGGCTAAGAAGAACTAAGCAGACAGCTGTCCCCTCTCTCCTCCAGGACCATGTCAGCATGGGATTCTTGGCTCACTCTACATCAGGGCAAGGATGAAGGACAAGCAGAGACATGGAAGAGGGGAGGAGAAAACTCTAATTCTGTAAGAGGGATGCCATATTGCCATATTGTATGTTATGGTGTGTGTGTGTGTGTGTGTGTGTGTGTTTGTGTGGTGTGCAGGCTCATGTGCCACAGAGCACTTGTAGAGGTCAGAAGACACTCTCATGTGTCTGCTCTTGCCTTCCATTTTGCTTATGGCAGGGTCTCGTGTTGTCTGTCACTGAATATGCCAGGCAAGCTCAGCCACACACTTCCAAGGATTCTCCCATCTCCTCCACTCATCTTCTTGTAGCATCACTGGGATTACAGAGGGTGGACTACCATGCTTAGCTTTATGTGAGGGACAAAGACGCAGAATGGGGAGCCATGGCCTTGCCATCCTCTAGCTGTTTTCCCTTGATCACATTATTAGACTTGTTTTGGTCTTGGTGTCTTCATCAACTACAATATGGGCATCATTGTGGTGTAGTGCTTGGGAAAGGATTCAGTAAGCTTATGTTCACAGCACCTGTTCACAGCCCTCATGTGGTCTGTGTCAGTAGGAAGGCAGGGGGGACATGTCCTGATCTGAGAAGACATCCCTGAGGGCAGCAGCAGTAAGAAGGAGCCCTGGCAGAAGCCTTCTCCATGTACCAGCCAAGTGCCCCACCCAGAGTACTTGCCAGAAAAGAGCTGGCTTGGCTGTGTGTCTATCCTAGACAGCAAAGCCCAGTAAGGCTACAAGGGGCACTAGAGCATGTCCTAGGGCATCTCACCCTCTTGAAAATATGTCAAAAAAATAAAATAAAAAAGGTCAGCTTGGCCTTAGTCACACGCAAGCCAGATCCCATCTTTGTCCCCCAAAGCTAAGGTGTTAAATACAACAAATATCCATACAATTCTATGAAAAGGAGTTTGAACTTGGAGATGTCAGCCTGGGATGGGAAAACAGTTCCTCCTCCAGCAATCACCCTGGGACCATTTCTGCAGAGTATACAGGATGATGAGGACCTATGTAGCCCAGATCAGGGAGGGCCAGGGCTTCTCCTGCCTATAGAGACTGGGTCTAAATCTCAGAAGAGGGCTCAGAGCTTGATTGGGATTACAGGTAAGAAAGAACAGAGGCAGGATTCAAGCCCAGTTTTGCCCATGCATTCCTCACGATTACATCCAGGCTTACTGATGCCATCTGTAAATTAGGAGGGTCATCTCACTTGACAGTGCATCACTTTTTAAGTGGCATAATTAAACATACATGTGGGAAAGAGAGGATGATATCAGAGGCAAAGGTGTTGGACAAGGCAGAGAGAGACGTGAAGTCTGGGGCTTGAGAGGCTCTCTAGAAAATTCTCTCTGGCACTCTAGACTCAAAAACCACCCTAAGAGACCTTGACTCTCAATTGAACACATTGAGCCCCCCCCCAGCATAACTAACTCTTCAGGCGAAGTGTAAGAAACAGAGAATGGGGAGCTAGACTGTTTGAAGTCACACGAGCACTGCCACACACCCCCAAAATGAAGGGAAACACTGTGGGAAGTAGCCTTGGGGAGAAGTTTTAGGAGAGACCCCTCCCCAGCTTCACTCAAACACCTCCCTGATCTTGGGCAGTCAAGGAAATGGAAACGCAGCCACACACTAGTTCTGACCCCCTCAACGCCCCCTGAGGACCAGGTTCAGACTTTATCATCTTGTGGTAAGCTGAGTGTACCAAGATCAGTACAGTGTTTGCTTGGAGCATGGATAATACAGGAGCTGGGAAGGGAACCCTACTTGCTAGAAGTAATACCCAAAGGTCAAGTTGCCCTAAACCTGAGGAAGGCCAAGGGCAGGGTTGTTCTCTCCACTAGGATGCTATATCTACTTACTCATAAGGGCCTCCTGGGGGGTCTCATTGGAAGGCTCTATTGGATCAGCAATTTCTGTACCTCCGAAATGACACTCCAGCCCTCCTGTCTATCCTCCCATAGAAGAGCCTGCAAGCCTTAGCTAGTGCCAAGCAGGTTACAACGGTAAGTTCTAGTCTCAGCTCTATCATCGCTGTCTATGTGACCTTGGAGACATCATTTCCATGTCCCATGTTCAATGGATCTTTATAAGGAGGTGCTTGTCCAGGTGGTCCTGCATTCCCTCAGTCTTGGGTTCTGGAAGTGGTCAGCATCCGGGGCATCCTTCCTCCACCAGTCCTGAGGACTTGGCTCCATCAGGCTTAGTGCTAGAGGCTTCATACACTCAAATGAACCAGCAATAGTCCAGCCTGCAAAGGGCTGGGGGAAAAGCCAGTGCAAGGTATGTGGTGTCCATAAAAACCCTGATACACAGAAAGGCGTGAATCATTCATTCTAAGACTAGTTTGACTAAGAAAGGCACACAGAGGAAGTGACATTTCAATGGAGTCTCCCCAAAACGAGGGCTCACAGCTGAGACAACTCAGGCTCTCTGAGCTCCTGACAGTTGTCCCATCATTCTCATCTGCTGTCACCTCCTCCAGGGACCACTAACTGAGGACTGACACAAAGGGAATTCCTGGGAGTTAGCTGTCATGTTGATGGCCCTCCTGGTCACCAGTGCTTTCTCGGGTAGCACACCTAGTGCGTCTTTGTCAAGGCTGAAACTGCTCATCAGCCATGCAGACAGCTCCCGACTCATTTCCATGTGACTTGAAATGCACTTGGAGGGGCAGAAAAGTCCCATGGAAGGGCTGAACGATCAAAGAGAAGATGCCTCAAGTAATCCCAAAGTGGAATATTTGCAAGAATACTCTGAACCAAGATCAAAATTAGACTGTAGCCATTGGGAGCTGCATTGCTCCATGTCCTGTTAGGTAGGTGTGTGTGTGTGTGTGTCTGTGTGTCTGTGTGTCTGTGTGTGTCTGTGTGTCTATGTGTCTGTGTGTCTCTGTGTGTGTGTGTGTAGTAGGTTTTTCCTGGTTTTGTTGTTGATTTCATTTTTTCAAGACAAGATCTCATATAGCCCAGGTTGACCTTGAACTCATTATGTAACCAAAGATAACCTTGTGCTTCTCATCTTCCTGCCTCCATTTCCTTAGAGATGAGATTACAGGCACATGCCACCATATGCAGCACTGAGAATTGAACCCAGACCTTTGTACATATTAGTCAAGCAATCTAGCCACGTGAGCCACATCCCCAACTCCATAACAAATAAGATTTATCTACCCTTGCCATGTTTGACAGCATGCTGAGTGCTTCACATATGTTACTAATCTCAACAGTCCTAGGAGGTGGGCTCTTCTATTAGGCCATTTAAGGGACAAAGAGGTTGAGTTCTTGGCCAGCTTCTGTGCTATAGACACTCCAGGCATATGCTTCTTCATCGCTGTTTAAATTTAACAAGTGACACTCGGAATGGTTGCACACTTGTTGTGATACATGTCCCTCACCTGCTCTGACTCAGAACATAGAGCAGCAGAACTGCTCGAAGAAGCCCTGAGAACTCCGCTTCCATGATTCCCCAAGGTTGCCATGACAGAGGTCTAATTCTGCCCTGAGCATAGCCCATTGAGTCCTCAAAGCTGCTTCCATGCAATCCAGAACGAACATAAATAACCTTCCTTCCAGGTTGGCTTGCTTTGGGGCCACTCCTCCTAACCATCCTGGGCTTGGGTAGAATCCAACTCCTGAGAAGATGGAGGCCTCTGACTCAGGAGTAGGTCTGGGAAGAGGCAAGAAGTGATCCCAACCAAGAACCCCAGCACATACTACAGATATGCCTGCCCCCTTCCCTGGGGATAGAGCCCCAAACCAAAGAAGGGAGATGAGGCAAGCTTGAGTCAGTCATCTGAATGCAAGAAGACAAAAGTGGAGAAGAATCCAAATGTGTTTCTATTTTCTTAGCTCCCCAAGGATCCCTTAATGTGGCTTGGGGAGGTGGAGGTGGAAAGGGCGGGGGTAAGAAAAGCACCAGAAATCACTCTTGGACTCATACACTTTATGGATGCTCAGGGATTGGGGGGAAGCCTCTCAAACCCCCAAAATGTCAGACTTCCTATCCTTTAGCTAGAAGCTTTATACTTATTAAAATGCAGGTCCCTGGAGAAGGCCAATGTCAAACCATACCCTACCTTCTACATTTTCACCACCGCTAGATGGGGTTCATAATGACAGAGAGGACTTCCCAGATCACTAGAAGACACACACACACAACACAACACAACACGCCACATCACTGCCCATTTTATGCAGAAAGATGAAGAGAATGCAGGACAATGGTCAGGTTACTTGGTAGGTTGGGGTCAGAACTGGCTCTCTGCTATCCAGTGTATGTGTCATGTGCACCCAGAAGACTCTTGGGCTATTGGCTGGAGGAAAGATGTGTGCATGCAATGGAACAAATGAGTGTCATGGTGCTGGGTTGGAAAAGAAAGAAAAGTATGAACCAGGGCAGTCACCCCCAAGCAGGTGGTGCCTCCGCTGAACCTTCTGATGTGATTGACAGGGGATTCTCATCCGGCAAGATGAGGTTTGAGGGAGGTAGCTGACTCACTAGCCTTAGCAAAAAATGCAGCCAGCTAGGACCTTAAGTAATGTCCACACAATGTCTAAAACATGCCTGGCAGAGGAACATGCTGGAGGGTGAGGGGAAAGGCAGGAGGCAAGGAGGTGCTGTGGCAAAAAGATGGAGAAAGATACACTGGAGTAGGAGGGAGGAAGAGGTAGCAGTAAGGGTCCCAGGCGTCTAGTCCTTACAAAGATGTAATTATGGGTCATGGCTTATTGAGCTGAAACCAGTTGGCCCCCGAATGACCTAGATCAGATCATTCATCTCTCTTCCTCGGTGTCCTCGTCTCATGAGAATGGGTATATTAATGTTAACAGCAACGTCCTTGCTGTTGCAGTAGAATATCCCCAGTGTAGCACAAAGAAATATAGGAAGCAAAAGTAACCCAGAATGACAAATTCTTTTTGTACAAAGTGGGTGTCATGATTCATGGAGCTGACATTAGGGCAAGAAGTTCCCTTAGATTTTATTCTAACATAGGTGGTAAGTGTGTCTCACCTCATTGGTAGGTGCTCTCACCATCTGACAGGATTGGCTAGCTCATAATCAGCACAGAGGGGAAGCATGTGACAGAAAGTCAGTTTTGTCAGAAATGTTCAGGGGTTGGGAAGACAGGCAGTTTCACAAGAGGGGAAGGCTTAATGAATTTTCGCTGTTGGCATGTTTGCCACCTTGGATAGGAAGAAAATGTGCTTCTTGCATTGCCACCTATCCACATTGTTAAGAATGCAAACTAAGATCCTGGTTTGGGAGCACTTTGAAAATCCTCCCCAAGAACAGTGTGCATCCTTTTGTCCATTCTTAGTCATCAGTAGAAGGAAGTTCCATGGTTCCCCCATCTATGTTCCTTCACTTTCAGCCTTAATTGTTTCAAAGTACCAAGAAAATACTGTACAATATCCCAGGACAGGACCAGGCATCCAGCAGCTAGAGTTCACTGGCTCTAGTTTTCTAGACAAACACCCACCAGGCCCTACCAAGATACCTGGAGGGCCAAAGAACACCTTCTAACCACAGACACAACTCAAGGACCAGGATGTCATGGTAGGCTCAGGAGGGTCCTGCCTTGGGACAAGGACCTGGGGACTTTTCTTCTCCCTTAGAGTCAAGTACTCTCTGTTGTGACTTACCATGCCCGAGGATCCCCTTCATTGTCTATCCAAGCATGAGCAACTCCCTCTTCCTTCCCATCTATTTGCCCAGGCGACTTCAAGCGGGACTACTTTATTTATATTTATGAAACCTCCAAGTAGGTCAATGCACTTGCATGCACATCTTAATAATTATTGATATGATAGTAGGGGAATAGTGGGGGAAGATGGTCACGTGGGCTGGAGGAGCTGGCTCCTCCCTCTCCCCACCAGCTAAAGTCATCAGGGAGGGCCAGTGCTTTTCTTGGTGTGTTAATTGCTGAGTCTGTAGCCAAGGCTGCCTTCTATAGCTCCAACTCAGCACTTCTCCCAAGAAAGTGAGTGTGGTTTTGTGGTTTCAAACCACACTGCACTCCCCGCTCCCATTGGACCTGAAAATGGATTTAGAGCCCCAAATCAACAAAGCAGCAGCAGAAATCAAATTAGACACTGAATTTAAGAGAAAACATGCTGTGATTCTCACCAAAAAAGGAACACAGTGTCTCTCTGCACCTCCTTCCCAGGAAGGCATCCTACTCTCTCATTGCCTTATACTTGGTTCTAGGCTGGAGCCCTGTGCAGGGGCAGTTTCTGTGAGCATGCTGTGTGCTCCTTACGGGAAGCTACAAGCTGGCCACCAGGCATGGGTTTCTAAGTCAAATATAAAAAACAAATCCCGTAAAGTTAGAATGAGCTCTAAAAACAAAGGCATTTCCAGAAGCCAGAGTAGAATCAACATAAATAAAGAACTAGTGTGCCGATCCTGACCCCCACTTAGTCAGAGCAAACTGTGAGCTTTGGGGTCGTTTTAAATCCTGATATCATACTTTATCAGTTGAATGGCTTTGTGGTGGTCACCGAACCCTCTAGGCCTCACTTGCTTCGTTTGTAAAATGGGAAGAATAGCAGTAGCTCATTCAAAAGTGTCTCAGGAATGGGGAAATAATATATGCACATACGTTTTTTTACTGCATGGATCTGACCTGCATTCGTCTCAATGCATTCTGCTGAAACGCATTAGATTGAGTGAAAGAAGCCAGTCTCAAAAGGCTACCTGCTGTATAATTGCATTTATATGATTTTCTAGAAAAAGCAAAATTGTACAGACAGAAAATAGATGGGTAGTTGCCGAAAGCTGGGGTTTCAGAGAAGGACTAACAAAGGGACGTGAAAGGATCTGGCAGGTGATAGAATTGTTCTGTCCTTTGATTGTGGTGGCAGCTACCCAGCTGTATGTGTATGATGGAACTTCCAGAATTGTTCACTGAAATGGGCAAATTATACTTCAACAAATCTGACTCTCTCCAAGAAAAGAGGCAACATATCTATATAAGATCTGCCGTGCACGATGTTTACCTTACAAGCACTTTCTTAGCGAGCAGTGATATCCGGCAGTTAATACACTTGTCACTGTTGTGGGGACCCCCTTCTGATCTCAAAGTGCACAGACCCAGCAGCGGGTTTCTGTAAAGAGGGGAAGGACTCCTTCGGCTACAGTCGTCCTCAAAGGAGGAGGTTTAGGGCTCAGTGACCTGTACCACTTTCTTCCAGTCGATGACGCTCAGTGCGGGTTTTCCACCTCCTTGGCATACCGGGCTGCTTTTGCATGAGAATGGCTGTGAGGGTTTAATTCTGGTTCGAGCACCTTGGCAGCCTGGCAGACTTGGGTCCCAGCCTCGGAGTGTAATAGCCGTGTTCTCACTTCCTGCATTGTTCTCTAATACGGATAATTTTAGGACCCTGTTCAGCATCTTCTCTGTGCTTATGGTTCCATTAATAATCATGATCAGCACTTACCTAGGTGCTTTTCATTTTCAAAGCCCATTAATTAACACTAATTAATCCACACAGCGGTGCTAGAAGGAAGGGGAGCCATCATTATCCTGGCTGCAGAAAAGTGAGAAAGGGGAAGGCTCCAGGTGACTTGCCTGCGGCAACAAAGGAAAGGGAGAAAAAAAAATCCTAGACAGAGGACCCTGGTGACCGGATCCAAATTCAAGACCAAAACTATTAATGATCATAAAAACAACCAACATTTATTGAGCAATTACTATGTATACTATACCACACAAAAAGTTTCTCTTTCTCCCCCCTTTCTCTTTCTCTATATATACATATACATACACATATGTGTGTGGTAGAGAGAGAGGTGTATGCATATGTTTGTGTGGATATGTGCACATGTACATATGGGGTATTTATAAGATGTGTGTAGCTGCCCATGGAGGCCAGAGGTCAGATGTCCCCCTCTGCCATTCCCACCTTACTGTTGGAGATAAGGTCCCCCTCTGAATCTAGAGCTCATATACTTGTCTAGGCTGCTCAATGTCCGTCTTCCCTACTCCCATGCTCAACATGGGGTTACAGACATATGTTGCTTAACTCTTCCGTGGGTCTTGGCAATCCAAACACAGACCCTCATGCTTAGATTGAGCTGGAAACACTTTATATCTGAGTCATCCTCCCAGCCCCTACAAAGAGCTTTTCATACATTTTCTCATTAGAGCCCCGCAGGATTCCAGGGGTGTCTTGTGTTGTGATTCTCTACATTCCACAGATAAAGAAAGGAGACCTAGAGGCCAATGTCACACAGTGATGCACAGCACAGTTAATCTCTGGTTAACCTCACCCTGCCACACTGCCCTTAGAGCTACAAGTCACACATAGTCCTCGTGCCAGTGCGGAGGCGAGAAGGCAGATGGTGACCTTACTTTGACCTTCCCACGTGCTGGGAAACCATAAAAGGAGCTTGGAGGCAGTCCACCCATAGGGTAGATGAGAACTGAGCCACACAGCCTAGTCAAACAGCCAGAGACAACACGAGTCCCCTCCTCTCGGCCCCAGATTTCTTCTTTAGCTCAGGGGATGACCGTTTGTCCGGTCTCCTGACAAACAACTATGGAGCTCAGTACAACCTAGGGAGATATGGTCTCTTCCTTGAATTTACTATATCGCAGAAGCAAGGCCTGTGACGCCTCAAATGGTCAGAGTACTGAAGAGCTACCAGCAGCAGAGTGCTCTTCAATCGCTCTGTATTCCGCTACATCCTGAGGCTCTACAAACTTTTACAGAGACTAACACCATCAATTATTAAACATTATAAATATATTATATACTGCTAGGATTGGGCAGGAACCTATATTTATTCATTTTTATTTAATAAATATTTATCAAGTACCTACATAATGTCCAGTCAGGTCCTAGAAATACAGCTGTAAACAAAATGAACACAATCACAGACCTCACGAGTCTTACATACTAGAGGAGAGAGAGACAGCAAACAAATAGGGAAAGCATCATCCCTGGCTATAGGATCTCAGGGGCGTGTGCTCTGTGGAGAAGGAAAACAGAAGCAAGTGTTCCGTATCCACTCTAAACTGCATGGCTGGGGAAGGCCTGTCTCAGGGGTTGACATTTAGTGGAGACCTAAAGACCAGGGCAGAGCCAGCTTCATGACGAGGACCAGCTGCTAAGCAGAAGGGGCATACATGCAAAGGATGGTGAAAATGGTTTTACTGTTCTTAGGGGAGTGACTATGAGCTGGAGTGATGACGATGAGATTAGCAGAGGCCACAGAGGTAAGCAGTGGCCAGATTAAGGTCATAATAAAGAATCTGGAGCAAGTTACATAGCTCAGTTTGTAAAGCATGCACAATGTCCTGGGGTTGAGCCTCAGCACATGTAAACCAGGCATAGAGGTTCATGACTGTAATCTCAGCATCCAGGAAGTGGAGGCCAAAGTTCAAAGTCACCCTCAACTACATAGAGTTCAAGGACAATTTGGGCTACATGAGACTGCCTCAAAGAAAGGTTTCAATTTCATAATTCAATTAAGATGAAGGAAATTATATGTTTTTAAAAGAAATACTTAGGCTGTGTAGTGAACACTGAATTACAAGAGTCAAGAGCCAACAGCCGAGCTGCAGACCCTGGTAGGAAAGGAGACAGGTGTAGATAAGGTCATGGCAAAGTAGAGAAGCAGATAGGTCTGGGATGGATCCAGAGGAAGAACCAACAAGACTTTCTAGTCAGTGCCTAGGGATGGGAATGGAATACAGAGGACTCAGGAACACCCCCAACTTTTGAATTCTTGGTGGAGAATGGGAAGAATGGAGACAGGCCAGATAGCTGCGGGAAGCCTCAATGTCCTGTTTGAAACATATCAACTTTGCAATGGCAATCAGATCCCAAGAGCAGGTGACAAGAAGGCAGTTCTGGGTTTCTTCCCCGCAAAGCCTACTCACTCTGGTTTATAGCCATATACATCTATATGCATGCAAGTCCATATGCAAAATCTATGGGAGAGACTTTGAATGGAGTCAAAGTGTGAGGGTGATCTTGGAGCCTAACAGCAGAGATGTGAAACAGAATGAAGAAGCAGGAAGGAAGCTAATAAATGGGAGGCAGGCTGCATTGGAAGGGCTCTGAGGACCGTGCAGACAGCAATATGGTTGATAACCCCAGGTTCATCTATCCCTACCACAAGGTTTTCCACAGGCTCCCAGTGACAGGACATAACCAGTAGGAGGCAGGGTGGCTTGCAGTGCTCAGATCCACTTCAGGCCATACTAAGGGAAGGGTGTGAGCTTTGAGTATCGGTTGGTGTCACACCGTAGAACCTAACATGGCCTTAAGCAAACTTCTGAGTCTCAGTTTCCCCACTTGGAAAATAGGAAATCTGAAAAAACAGCTCTCTCCCCTAGGGCCCCAGAAGGCATCTGTGAAAGTGCTGTGCTCACGATCATGGCCTTGATTGGCAGACCCAGATGGAGCACTTCTGTGGGAGGGAGGACTCTGGCAGATCTCCAGAGCAGGAAGCCTGGTTACCCCTACACCCGAGTGAGTAAAAAAACTGGACCAACAACCACTTGCTTAACACAAGGGGGCAGGGCTCGTTTACCTTTCTGCACATTCCCCAAATGGTGGCCTTCCTCATAAACCACCTGCATGTCCTAACTGGACAGCTACAGGGGCAGAAGTCAGTGTTATAGCATAAACCCGTAGGGAGGTGGGGCTTCAGAGCAAGAGGACTAGGGCAGAAGGATGTGGGTGGAGCTGCTGACAGGTCGTGAATGTAATCCACGGTGAGTCTCCCACAGAACATGTCAGATCCGGCCAGAGGAACCATAGCTTCTCCTGGTTTCCCTGCCGTGCCTGGATAACAGACCTTATCTCTCAGCTGGGAATCCAGGGGGCGTAGCTGGGCCAGCCTTTGTAAAAAACAAGAGCTTCCTATCTGTACAAACGTTGCTCCTAGGAAGAGGAAGGCAAGAAAACCCTGGTAGATGGACAGAGGATCGCCTGATGCTTTGACGAGATCTTCCCTTGAGACATATGGAGCTACCACAGCCCCCTTTGAGGATGACTAGTGCTTCAGGATCCCTCCAAGTAGAAGAAAAAGCCCCATCAGCTGGGTTCTTGTCTCAGTGTGACCACACATACTTAGCCCACGATCTTAGGGGAATCACCACTCTTTTTCTGGTAAGACATAGACAACAGTCCCAGCCTACAGAACTATCGAGAGCTCGTGGCTAGTGGGCCAGTACCTGGTGCATAGCAGCTGCCTAGTTAGTGATTACAATATCAGTGATGGTAAGAATTAAGTTCCAAAAATACAACCGCAAAACTAAACAACAAAAATGTATAGTAAAAACTAACTAAATAAATAGTTGAGCTCCAAAGGCCCCTTAGCTTTCTGTCTCATGCCCTACAATTACCAGCTGCAGGATACAGAACATCAGGTGCAGCCCTGGGTTCTGAGGAGCTGTGGTCTTCCCACCCCTCTCCCCGTCAGGGCTCCCCTCTCTAGGCCCTGCAGCATTCCCTAATGAGGCTTGGTTTTCATCACCTCATTTGCCTGGGCTGGTGCCCAGCTGAAGAGAATTTGACATGGGAGCTGGGTTTTGTAAGACGCTGGCATTAGTCCTCCAAGCTTAGCAGCCACCCTCAGCTGCCATGTGTAGAAAGCTGGCCTTGCGGCTGGCATGAAGCCAGGCTGGCAGGAGGCAGAGGCCTCATCCCCCTGAGATGTGCCAGCAACAAGGCTTCTGCCTCAGCACTCAGCTCCAGCTGCCGGTGCTGACTTCATTGTGTCACGGTGGATCCTCCTCAGCCTCTCTCTTGTGAAGGGTCATGGCCTTCAGTGGTCCCTGGAGTCAGAAGGCATAGTCAGCAGAGAAACATACCAGCAGCCACTGACCACCGCAGAGACATTTACAAAGTCTAGGGAGAGGTAGATAGTTCCTTCCAACACACAATACCCCAATTCCTTTACTGCAGGACTTTTCAGAGCCATTAACTGTTCAGTCACCCAAAAATGTACCAAGTACCAACTAACTAGCACTAAGGGCTCATCAAGCTGAGACGAGATGATTCAGTTCACATTCTGTTGCTAATAACATAGAATCAAGGACTGGTAAATTATAAGAAATGGGTTTGTTTGTTCTCACAGTTCTGGCCCAAGGTCAAAGGACCCCCCCCCCTTTGATGTTGGCCTTCCTAGCAGAGTCCCAAGGTGATACAAGGCAAGAAACCAAGCTGGCTTTGTAAGCAGACACTCTTGGGATAACCCATTTCTTTGCTAATTGCATAGCAAGACTAGTTAATTCATAAAAGCAGGGCCCCAATCCTTCTTGAAGGTCCCACCTGGTCCTGCCTTTAAAACCTCATAATGGGCAGCATATTTCAACCTAACTTACAGAGGGGACAGACCCATGCAAACCGTAGCAATGGGCCAACTTAATGCTCTTGGGGATCTTGTACCTTGGTGCAGGGAAGACAGAGAACAAATCTTTAAGTTGAAGAATCCACTCAGATAATGGTGAGTCCTATGAAAAACTCAACCCAGGAAAGAAAATGTGTTGCACCCACTGTCCGTGAGTGTTTCACTCAGGACTGTAATATCTTGGGGAGGTCTTAAGGGATGCTCTAAAATAATCCTTCAAACACAAAGATCTGATGTGTCAGTCCTTGGCATAAATCCCCCAAAACCCATGTCATCTCAGGGCAGCAGTCAAGGCCTGAGCCAGTCCCAGCCATTGCCCAGCTCAGCTGTCACTGACCCTCTATAAACTGTAGACAGATCATAACCCCAGCTCCTATTTCCACAGTTTGTGCAAGGTAATCCTTTCCTTTCAGAAGGCTCTCTCCTGCTTCCTGAACCTGGAAAGTCTGTCCTTGACCTTCGAGGCTGGACTTGGGGGTTGTGGCATCTGATACAGTAAACATCTTCAATTCTTCGTGCCTTGATCCCACCTGAGTATTCTGCCACACACTGCTAGAGATGTCCAGGACAAAGATCAGTTTCTTCTTTCTTCTGAGTTCTTTAAATCACCAAGAACATAGACAAGAGGAGACACGGATGACACACAGGTCTGGAGTGAGGCTATCTATCACTCAGCTACTTGGCCCTATCTGGCTGCAGGGCAGGTTGGGAAATGTAGTTTCACTTTTTAAGAGCAGGAAGGGCAAATTTGGCCAATAACACAGCAGACCTGGCCAGTTTTCAAATGTCACTATCCCTAGGAAGCCATCCTGCCCTCTTTCAGCAACCTTAGGTCTTATAGGAGTGCGTTTCCCACCTAGGCAAGATCCCTTCTGTATTTAACATCTTTAACTGCTTTTCCAAATCTTTTAAACAGTCAAGGGTTAGCATTACATAATTAAGCCTTTTTACAGAGGGTGGGCAGAATCGCCGAAGGCCCACCACCATGCACTTCGAGCAAGAGTCCTGGGACTCAGCAGTTAATGAAATATAAAGTAAAACCAACAAAGTTCAGTCTAGAACGATCACATGACTTATACCAATTATTTCATCAGAAGACAATGCTAGGTACAATGTTGTGGATGGAGGAGATTGTTCCAATTAGCCCCCTGTCATCCACAGTTAACTGTCCACAAGCCATCTGGACTCCTCACCCAGGGACACCATGATGTGGTTGCTGTACATGGCTCCTCCCCTGACGGGCTTGATTGGCCGAGCTCACATTCTTTGGCCTGGCATGGTGATAAGAAGAAACAGGCCATTCTTACACCTGCTGCAGCCACCACTGGAGCCATCTCCTTGGGTCTAATGGAATCTGAGCTGATGCCGCAGCCACAGCTCCACTATCGGCCATACCTGACTCTAGGAAGGACTGAGCATATCTCCTCCATCTCCAGTGTAGTGTCCTTTACAAAATAAATATGCACATCGTACTCTGAGGAATATCTGTCTACCCCAGGACAAGCTTAATCTCTCTCAGCTATACTACTCTCTCCCACTCCTCTGGTGAACTGTTGCTCAGGCCTTAAAGCCCTCCAGAGATTTCCAAGCACAGCATTGTGGGTTTCTGTTCATTTTTTTGGGCTGGGAACTTCAGCTGGACACAATCTTTCCACATTCACTCTTGAGCATATATTGGGCTCTAGACTCCTTTGCTTGCCCTTCTTTTACTTCCTCCACTTTATAGGGATTTTGTCAATTCTTTGAGAATGTCATAAAGTTCATTTTGGTAAAAATTCACCCCTCACTCCTCTCCCTAACTCCTCCCAGATCCACCCCACCTCCCTAAACCCCCAAATTTGTGTCCCAGCACTTGGAAGGCAGAGGCAGGAGGATCTCTGTGAGTTCAAGGCTAGCCTGGTCTACAAGAGCTAGTTCCAGGATCGGCTCCAAAGCTACAGAGAAACCCTGTCTTGGAAAAAAAAATAATAATAATCCATTGAGTCCAATTTCTGCTGCTCATGTATTCCTGGATATGGGAACATCCACTAGATAGAGCAGTTCATCTACCAGGGGCCACACCCTTAAAGAAAACTTCCAAACTGGCAGTGGTGGTTCACGCCTTTAATCCCAATACTTGGGAGACATAGAAAATCTATGAGTTTGAGGCCAACCTGGGCATAGTGAGTTCCAGGACAGCCAGAACTTCACAGGGAAACCTTGTCTCAAAAAACCAAAAAAGAAAGAAGGAAAGAAAGCAGGAAGGAAGGAAGGCGGGAGGGAAGGAGGGAGGGAGGGAGGGAAGGAAAAATGAAAGGAAGGAAGGAAAGAAAGAAGGAAGGAAGGAAGGAAAGATTCTTTCTTTCTTTCTTTCTTTCTTTCTTTCTTTCTTTCTTTCTTTCTTTATCCCCCTAGAAGCCATAAACTGTCAATAGCTCCTCAGATAGGGGTGGGGCAGTTCAGGTACAGAGCATCCCTGATTATCACAGTGCCCTGTACTAGGCCATTATTCAGGCCTTCATCTGCATTCTCTATCAGGAATTTTCCCTCTCTGTATATTAAAGGTCAGACTCCAGGGCTAGCTTTTATCACTTCTATTTCTCTTTCTCCCTCCTCACTTCCAAATTCTTCCCATGAGTCTCAAGGCTTTGGGTCTAGGAAAGGATGTTTAGTGCAGATCTCATCTGTACCCTCGTTTCCTTGCATCTTGCCAGCACAAGAAACAGCAAGCCAACCCCTCCATCTCATGCTCCTCTTTCCTACCAAACCAGAGCTAGTGCCGAGGGTACTGTGTGTGTCTATGTCTTTTTCTTGCAATTTTTTTGAATTGTCAATGCAAGTTCTTTCTTGACAGCCCTGCCTCACTTACATGTGTTATTGCCCACACAAAGTCTACGCAGCTGCCCCCATAATCTGTTTATGGTTGCATGTCGTAAGCGACAGCAATGCAGTCCTCCAGCTCATCAGCTGTTGGGGGTGCCCCCATAGTCACACGCTACCATATGAGTATGGCCTCTTCATAGACCTCTTTCATAAAGTAGGCATGCCATCCCATATCATATAGAGGAAGACTGCCACCCTGCAATTCCTCCCAAGGACACTCCACTTCCAACTGGCACGGCCTTAGTTGCACATCCTATCACCCACTGCAGGGGCCTTGCAACCACTCCTCCTCAACCACTCTTAGGTTTTATCAGTCCTGTTTGGCTACTGATCATGTCTTATGACTTTTGCCGAGAACTGTGAACTAGTGCCTTTTGCTCCAGATAAAGCAACAATGGCAGACCAAAGCGGGGTGGGGGACGGATATACCACCCCTATCTATCTTAGCCAACCAGTGAGTTTAATAAATTTCATACAGCAGCGTGAATGATTCAAAGGCAGCTGCATCACCAGCAAGCCTGCCCCATCACGTGTGACAACTTCAAAGACGTGCCCCTGGACTTCCCTGCGCAACTTGCAGGCGGCTCCACCAAAGAGTCTCCTCTCACTGAAGGCTGCTTAGGTAGCCTTGGCGAGGGACCTTCAGAGCCTTAGCTTTCTGAGCCCTGTGAGCCAGACTCCTCCCTCCAGGAAGGACTGTTTCAATTAGGAGAAAATAACTATACATTGTGCTCAAAGAGCAAAATGCTTCTGTACAGGTAGAGCGGCAGCTCACACTACTCAGGTTCTACCAGGAAGCTATAGGCTGGCAGTTTATCCATCAGGTAACACTCTCTGTGCCGGCCCCATCCCTGGTCTCCACCTCTCGATCCCTGAGTGCCCTGTAGGCAGCTGCATTATCAGCACTTGCTGTCATTGCTCAGTTTGATGTAGAACTGCTTCTGTTGGGTCTTGAACCTGGGAAACCATCCATGGCTCCTTTCGGAATTCCGTGAGTACCATTTAGATCCACAGAGAGAGCCAGACATCCACAGAGCTTCTGAGGAGCAAGTGCCTCAGTTGGTCTCTGAGCTTGTTTGGTTGCACAGGCTGAGTGTGAGCTCTTTCAACATCGTATCATTGACTATCTGCCCTCAGAGTGGTCCTCACTATCCCAGGATGCTTCCATAGGGAAGGCAAGGCAACCCTGGTCATGTTCCCCCCCCATCAGCCTCTAGCATCCACCCCCTCATCAACATCGACCACCCTGCTCCTGCTACATTTACACACATGAAGAGGTTTGTGCAATGCAGCAAACTGAGCACAAATGCAGCAACTGAGTGAAGGACAAGCTCAGGTAAGCAGAGTCCAAATGACTCACTTGGGTGTGATTTTTCCTCTGGCCCAGAGCTTCATTTACACCCTGTAGGGTGTGTAAGTTCCCAGGCAGATGAGCTCTTAGGGGTCTTTTGAGGGGGGAATGCAATTGTCCCCTGACTCCTCCTTCCCAGCTCTTCCAAACTTTGGAGTCCCCAGCTGACTAATCCATGGAGCTGGGAAGATGGAAGCCAAGCTGGATGGTCTAGAACCACACTGTACCGTACCACCCAGCCATCTTTTCTTGTTGGTTCTTTGGGGTGTTCCCCTCTCTTTCTTTCTTTCTTTTACCTCCTTTTTCTCCCCGAGTCTTAGAATGTTCCTCTTACGTGGAAAAAATGAACAAAATAAAGCAAGTGGCAGCCTGTCCCAGAGCCAGCCAGGTAGTAATGACATGCCATCAGCAAATGACCAAGGATTTGGGTGATGGCGTGAGACATTTGGTATATCTCAGCAGGCAGAGTTATGGGGGTGTCACAAGGGCAGAAACAAAGATGCAGAATAAAAATAATAACTTTTTCATAGTCTGGTTTCTATCATGTCTGCAAGCCTTACAGTCTCCATATGACACAGATGTCGTTATCCCAGCTTTATCCATCCGTCCACCCACCTCTTGGACTGTTCATCACAAGTACCTGCTCTGTTAGACACTGGCTAAGAACCAGCAACATTTGATCTCAAGCCTATGAAGCCATGGCTTTCCAGTAACATGTGATCCTCCAAACCTGGGCCTCAGAGAACTTGCCCTCTGCCAAGGACGCCCACATGTCAGTATTTCAGTGTGACTGACGTCTGATGAAATCAAAAGGCACATGCAGAGCTCAGAGCCAGGAACAATTCCAAGGGGGTGTGGGAGAGCACACCGAAGGGGTGACATTTGCATGGGGGCTGGCCTGCACCTTCTCATGAGGAGCCTTGGAGTCAAGTCACAGGAAAAGGGGATGGATGTGATGTGTTCAGGAAATTGCCTCTTCTTGGTGAAAGGCACGAGGAGGGCTCAAGGGGCTTCCTTTGGACCCACAGTACATGAATTTCCAGGCTTAGCTCTCTGGTCTCCAGTAGGCTACTTCCATGACTTGGTCTCAGTGTTGTCAGCCCCAGAACCCCAAACAGCCTGCCACTGCTCTGAGCCAAAACTACAAGTTAAAGTCCTGTCATTAGTGACCTGGGAAACCCATTCTCTCTCCACACCATCTCCACAGCAGAGGCCAGGAGGCTAGTGCACCTATTCCTTTCCCCACACCTAGGGCCACATACTACATCACTTTCTTCCTGGCCTTCTATGTCCGGGAGGTTATTGCAGACATGCCACATCTAACCAGTGCCTGGGTCAAATGCTGTGGCAGGTACTGAGGACACAATGAGTCATAACAGACATGACCCTGTCCTCAAGGGGCATTGCTTTACCAGGAAAATGTGGAGTAAATGACAGTTACAGGGCAAGGTTATACAAATCCTGGCAACGATCTGAATGACCTGCCCGTTCTGAGTGGTCTCACGGGGTTTTCAGTAGAAATGAAAGCTGAGAAGATACAATATTAACAACAGATGGAAGGAGCGTGGGAACCCAAAAAGCCCCAAGGGGAGGAGAACCAAGTATTGAAAGAGACTGCGAGGCTGGAATAGGGCAGGGGAAAGGGCGGACAGGAGACCTGCTGGAGAGTCAAGCAGGCCTTTGTCTAGATGACTGGAAGGTTCTAAGCATCACTACAGCAACACAGCCACTGCATGGAGTATAGAAGAATGGCAAAATCAGTGTGTGGGGGGGCAAGGTTTAAAGTCACCTGGCATGATGTGCTGTGTTGCACAAAGAAGTCAAAACTAGGAGGGGAGCAGCTTGCCGGGAACTGATCAGGCTCCAGGTTTCCCCACCCATGGTTCCATATTGGCTTTTCTGGGCTACAGTCTCACTTCTCGCTGGGGAAGGACTTGAAGACACGTGAGGGAGAAGACCTGAGGGGCACCGTCCTCTGCCATGGTGAGAGGAGGGTAGTGACAAGCCAGTCTCCTTGGGTGTACTAGTTCTGCCCAGCACTGGCCTGAGGAGCTCTTTGTTGGAGTTCACCCATGAGCCTAAATCTGAGGAGGGGTTTACTCCTGTAGCCCAAGCTCTCTTGCTCCCCTGCCTGGTGCTGACTGCCTAGAGCTCTGGAACCCATCCTCCACCCAAGAACCCCTCTGGGTAGCCTGGAGCCCACTCTTCTCAGGCTCAGCCAAAGGAGGAAGAAAAACCTTTTTTAATACATATTCTGCTACTTAACCACGATTACAATGAAGATAGATTTTTGCAATAATGAGTAAAGGCCTTGGAGAGGGTGGGCAACAGAGGAGTGTGGGAATGCAGATAGAAGCCATCATCTAAAGTGTGGCAGGATCTTAGCCCAGTTTTGTAGGTCCCAGGAGCCTCACCAAGACACTCATGTAAATAGCCAGGAGTTAGACTCCAGGTCCCCTCTGAAGATTAGGAAAGTACCTATTCCAGTCCTAGAAGACTCTAGAGAGAGCCTTGCTGAGAGCTAAAAACCTGGGTTCTTTCCCCATATCTTAGTTACTATTCTCTTGCTGCTGTAAGACCAAGGCAACTTACAGAAGAAAGAGTTGTGGGGGTCTTACGGTTTCAGAGGTTGAGTCCATGACAGCCAAGTGATGGTAGCTTGATGACACATGACTGGAGCAGCAGCTGAGAGCTCACATCTTGAAGCCTCAAAGCCTGGCCCCGTGACACACCTCCTTCAACAAGGTCACGCCTCCTAACCCTTTCCAAACAGTTCCACCAACTGGGAACAAAGTATTCAAATCTATGTGCCTATGGGGGTCATTCTCATTTAAACCATCACATCAATGAATGGGCTGGTGATCTCCAGTCTCAGGTGTAAGACAGATTATTGATGTTTGTCCAATCTATTAGTGTGCATCAGGCAAATCAATTGAAAAGGTGGATCTGAAAGAACGAAAACAAAACTATGGGCATGTGAAAGCTGAGAGAGGAACCATGGTGGCAATAGGACTGTTGGTTAAGTGCACCACATGATTGAGGGGGGTTGAACCTCTACTACTTCCAAGACAGCAGACTTACGGGTGTGAGTTGTGATGAATTGCCCCTTAAAGGTTCCACTTCTTTTCTTTTCTTTTTTTAGTTAATTAATTAATTTTAAAAACTGTCCTTTCTTATTTTACATACCAACCCAGTTCTCACTCCCTCCCCTCCTCCTATCCCCTTCCCCCTCCTCCCCCCTCCCCATTCCCATTCACTCCTCAGAGATGGTAAGGCTTCTCATGCAGAGTCAACAAAATCTAGCACATTGCTTTGAGGTAGGACCAAGGTCCTCCCCACTGTATCTAGGCTGAGCAAGGTATCCTTCCAAAGAGAATGGGTTCCCACATTCAAACCATCTAATTTGGTTCAATGCTGGTTCCCTTGCTATTAGGCTGGAGTTTGTGGGCTCCCATTAGCTCAGGTAAACTGTTTCAGTGGGTATCCCCAACATGGTCTTGGCCTCTTGGTTCATAGTCTCACTCCTCCCACTCATTGACTAGACTTTGGGAGCTCAGCACAGTGCTCCACTGTGGATCTCTGCCTCTGCTTCCATCAGTTGCTGGATGAAGGTTCTATGGTTACATTTAAGATAGTCATCAATCTGACTACAGGGCAAGGCCTGTTAAGGCACCCTCTCTACTATCTCTTTCCTTGCTCTCCGTCTCTGTCCTTCCTCCATCTCAACCATCCTGTACCCTCAAGTTCTCATCCCCCTCCCATTCTCTCCTCCTCCTCCCCTTCTGCCCTCCCTTCTCCCCCCACCCAAAGGTTCCACTTCTTAATACTATAGCAGAGGTGATTAAATGTCAACGTGAGTTCTCTTGAAGAGGACATTCAAACCATAGCAGATGCATTTAAATATCCTAGTATTTCCATCACCATTGTCACTAAGATGCCAACCTTTCCGTCCTTGAGTTCTTCAGTCACCCCATGCCATGCCAACACAAGAGGTCTCCTAAGCTTGCTGATGCCCACTGCAGCACCAGGACCTGCCTAGGTTGACTTGGGAAACCCACCTGTATTTGTTACTTCTCTCTTTGCAGTGACCAAACACTGGACAAGAAGCCCTTTAAGGGAGGAAAAGTTTTTCTAGCTCACAGTTAGTAGAGATGTCATCAATCATGGTGGAGGAAGCCAGGGAAGTGGGAGTGTCCCCCGGCTGCAGTGGCAGGGGTGTGAGGCTGCTTGCTCACATCTGGAAGGATTGAGAAACTGAGAAATGGGAGCTCTGCCTCTCACACAGACTGCCAGCCCATGGGATGGTGTCACCCACGTCACGGTCAATCTTCCCTCTTCAGTTAAACCTCTCTAGAAAATCCCCTCACAGACATCCAAAAATATGCCTTGTAGGTGATTTTAAATCCAGTCAAGTTGACACTGAAGATTAACCTCCATGCCACCCAAGAAGCTCTAGGTAGAGCCTGGAATCTCTTGGCAGAGGCTGGAACTTCCCGGGGCTGAGACAAACCTTCCCGTCTGCTTCCCCCAGCCAAGCTCCCAGCTCCATGCCCATTCTGCTCCAAATCCCCTCTTTCCTCTAGCATAATTCACCTCACCCTCCCCTCACATCTCTGAGCTTCACAGCCCTCCTTGACTTCCATCCTGCTGAGTCTCTCTCCTTTCTCAAGGTGGGATCTCAGCTCAGGACACCCATAGTCTGAAAAGCCTCCTCCTTGCTCCGCCACCTCTAGAGTTGCCTGCCTAGGAGTGCAATAACAGATTCTCAGCGCAGCCACCACTCCCACTCTGGTCCCTAGAGCATGCCGATGTGACACTGGCTGAATTGAGCACCCAAGCTCTTCTCTTCTGCTCTTGCTTGCATCCTTTTGACCCACCAGCACCACGGACATCTGGGCCTTGGAAACCTCCATTACTGGACCTGTCTCACGTTTGTAGAATGTTTAGCATCCCTGACCTCTATCCCACTAGATGACTGTAGTAACCACCCCTAATCTTGTCATGACAAACATGTCTCCAGATTTTTGCAGATGTCTCCTGGGGCTGAAACACCTCAAGGATCACTGCCCTAAAGCTATAACCTATTTTAGCTAACACCTTCTCCATTTTCTCTCCACCCAATCCCTCTCCCTGTGTGCCCTTTCTTCTTCTCTTTCTGCCTCCTGATCTCAGACCACCCCCCAGACTGCTGTCAACCCCAGTGTACTTCACAGGCCAAACTGAGCCCAGCAGCCCCTTCCCTGGCTGAGCCCCTCGCTCTTTCTTCTGACTGCCCAAAGCCAAGGGTGTTTATGATGGAGGCAGACGGTGTAAATTGCACTCCATGGAATGCTTTGCTAGTGCCTGGGGCTGCTGCCTGGATTTCTGTTCAGATAAAAGACAAGAAGAGGGTCTGGGGCCTGAGTGAAGCCAGCAGGGGATCCTGAGAAGCTACAGCCTGGCTCTCTCCCAGCCCCACTGACTTTACCCCTATCTTGGCCTCAGGCACCTCTAGGGATGAGAGGAGAGGAGCTGGGCTGAGGATGGCACAGTCTCTGCAAGGGTACTGAGGGTAGGAGAGCAGAGTGGAATGCCTATGGGCATCCAGGGGACTGAAGTCTTTGCTGTTCCTGAACTCCCATTCCCAGAAGTTTACTTGAAACAATCTGTCAGTCCTATCATCTTCTGCCCAATTCAATGTTGGCTCCTGCCTCCTGCGAGTCCCCACATAGCCTCCTGCCAGAGCACTTGATCCCCACCTTCATGGGAAGACCACCCAAAGCCCTTCCTCTGCTAGAAAGACTCCCCCACCCAAAGTCTAGTCTAACTTCCACCCTGCCTGGTCCTGGGGATACTGACACTTTCCTGTGTTGCTGCCAGAAAAAAGACATTGCTCCCCCTCCCTAGAAAAGTGCCATTACACCGTATCATTACTAGCACCTCTCAATCCGGTGAAAATGGAAGAGGTGGGTAAGGGGGNTGCCAGTCTCTCGGCAGGTAGCTCAAAAGGTATCATATCCCTTCCCCAGGGCATGTGCCATCCTACCAGACTCCTAGAGGTCTTGGGCCCTCGCGTGGAAGTTCTAGGTGGAGCTGTACCTGTCTTTTCCATCACATGGGCACATAGATGACGTGACTAGAACATCCGACCTGTTCCCTAACCTGGACTGAGAGTTCAGCAGGATCTCATGAAGGATGTGCCCAGAGGCTCCTCTGTCTCCAGGTTTTCATCACCACCTTCTGCCTGCTTCCTCCGGCATCACCTGTTTGGGTGACAGAACCAGGCAATAATTAGATGCTGACTATGAACTTGGAAAAAAAAATGTCTAGTCTTGTTTCTGATGCCATCTAGCCTCTGAGCATCTGTTTCTGTTCATCTCCTTACACTGTTAACCCCTGCAGGTCAGTCACTAAAGTCCTCAGTCAATGCTGAGCACCCATCAAGGACATGATGTCTACCCAGGCACCAGGGTCAAGATGTGGATAAGATCCTGACCTTTGGGATGTTCGCTAGCTAGAAGAATGGCATGAAAATAGCCAACCTTGAAAGAAGTGGTCAATAATTGTGACCCCAGACACGCAGTAACTAACCCTGTCCCGTCTAATGCAGAAGGTCACCCTAATAAGGGAGGCTTCCCAGAAGAAAGAGGGGTTACAATGAGGGCCCAGAACGAGCAGGCAGAAAACCTGGAGTTCTCTGAGGCTGAGGGTGTTACCATGCCAGAAGGCAGAAATAGAAGATACCAGGGGTCGAGGCAGTCATAGGCAATAAGCTCTTGTTTCTATGCAGTAGCATTGCACTTGGCTGCCTGTCACCAAAGCCGTCCACAATGGCTCAGTTAACTTAGAGAATCATTTCGCTCGTGTAACAAGGGAGTGGGCAGTTCATGAGAGCCCAGATGCTTAGGAATCCTGCCCCTTCGGCCTTTTCTGCTCTGCTCTTCTTACCTTTGAGTCTCACATTTATCTTCCCAGGAGGAGTAAGGGAAGCAGGACAAGGCCTGAGAGGGTTGTGTTGATGACGTCTGTGCTTCTTATGACTCTTTAGGGTTTTGTTTTGTTTCTTGAATTTTTCGAGACAGGGTTTCTCTATGTATTCCTAGCTGTCCTGGAACTCATTCTGTAGACCAGGCTGTCCTCAATCTGCCTGTCTAGATCTGCCCTGCCTCTGCCTCCAAAGTGCTGGGATTAAAGGTGTGCGCCACCATCACCCAGCCTGACATTTCAGGGTTTTGATAGGATGTCATTGACCTCAATTTTAGCATCTTAACTGCGGTATCAGTGTAGCGTCCCTGGGCTTGTTCACATTGTCATACAACTGTCACTGCCACCAGTTGCTAAGAAGTTTTCATCAACCTACCACGGGAGTCAGCTTCCCACCACTGCGCAAAACCCCTGAGGTGAGCCCCCTACGTTGAAAAGGTTTGTAAGGCGGCCCCTCTGTGCAGAGAAGGTTTGTGAGGAGAGACCCCTGTGCAGAGAAGGTTTGTGAGGAGAGACCCCTGTGCAGAGAAAGTTTGTGAGGAGAGACCCCTGTGCGGAGAAGGTTTGTGAGGAGAGACCCCTGTG
>LOEQ01000419.1:809945-823757 GCA_001685075.1 Bramus lutescens | reverse complement strand
TTTTTGCTTGATTGATTGGTTTGGTTTTCAGCATTTGTGTAGATTGGAGGTGATCCTCCTGACCCATAGAGATAGGAACGCTGTGATCTGGGTCAAAGAAGAAAGGCCAAGGCTGGGCCTTCACTCTGGACATCTGTGACCAGGACAGGAATAGCTTCCTCACTGGCTGACATTTTCCAAGGAGGGAGGTGCCTCCCAGGGAAATTTTTTTACCTCAGACCTTGCTAAAGCAAAACAGAGACGCCAAACTAGGCTCAGACGGTTGTCGGTTGCCTGCTCACCTCTGCTGCCTCAGCTGCTCTTGCCTCTCTCCCTTCCTCTCCCTCCGCCAGATGCTCTCACCCCGGCTCACTCTCCCCCATCCCATCTCCCCTCCTTTCAAAAGCATAATGAGTTTGATAAGAAATTGTCTCGCTAACAGGATTAGCCACGGGAATCTCCTGTCTCCCCCTTTCCCTCTGTAATACACTCATCTCGTGTCCTGTAATTTTCTGCTGGTATCAGAGGCTCCAGACCACCTCAGGGATATTAATTCCTCCTTGTTCTTTGATCATGTGACTGCTGATATGCTAGGATGCCCCCCACAGCCACTTGGCCACCAGACTTGTGGGTAGATTACACCAGACCACAGGCCCACTCCCTCCTGAGTCAGCCACTCCTGGGGTTTGGTGCATTCCTAGAGATAGTGATTGCCTCCAGTGGAGGGGGCAGAGAGGCAGAGACACAGCTGGGGCACAAAGTGGCAGAGGAATAATAGCAGAAAGTCTTCAATCCACCCTGTGGTTGTTTATCTTTATTGTCAGCTTGACTGACTTTAGAATCGCCTAGGAGACACACTTCTGGGCATGTCTGTGACTGTATCTCCAGAGAGATTTAACTGAGACAGGAAAACTTGTCCTGAATTGACAGGGGGGAGGGGGGGACAAAGTTTCCTACAGCCCAAACGGGAAGAAGAAAATGCCAAATTAAGTACCTACATTTCTTTCTCTGCTTCCTGTTCCACTGAGATATGAGGAGACAAGGAGTCAAAGCCACATACTCTTGCCAACCAACTGCCACCATGCTCTCCCCACGATGATGGACTTTGTTCCCTTATACTATGAGCCCAAATAAATCCTCTTCCCTCAAGTCATATCTGTCAGGCATTTTGTCCCAAGAACATGGAAAGAAACCAATATGCTGTGTTATTTACTGTTCTGTTGCTGTGATAAGACAGACAACGAAGCAACTTTTAAAAGAAAGTGTTTAACTTTGACTTGCAGCTTCAAATGGTCAATGCCCGTGATGGCAGGGTGAAGGCACAGTAGTAGGAACAGCCGACATCTCACATCTGGAAAAAACAAGGAAGGAGAGAGAGAGACAGAGAGAGAGAGACAGAGAGAGAGACAGAATGGGAACGACTGGGATCTTTTGAAAGCTCAAAGCCCACACCCAATGACACACCTTCTTCAATAAGGCCACACCTCCTAATCCTTCCCCAACAGCTCCACCAACTGGGGACTAAGTATTCAAATAGTTGAGCCTATTGGGGCCATTTTCATTCAAACCATGACACACGCTTCTCTTCAATTTCTACCTCACCCCTCACATGTGTCCCTAAGAAGATTATAGGCAGAACACAGGACAAGGTTAGCTGGTAGTGTGCATGAGGGGATCCAACTTTAGACCTGGGCTCACTTCCTAGGCCTGGGACATATATAGTGATTTACCTAACATCTCTAAGTCTTGCTTTTCTCATCTTTCATTGGAGGATGATACTGACTGGCAAGGTTTAATGAAGATGGAGTAGTCAGTATATGAGAGACACTCAGCCAGGGCTATTTGCCTCCTCTGTTATTTCAGGACTGGAGCTCCATGAGGGTGGGAACTTCAGATTTCCCCCCCAAAAAATGGTGTCCCTGAAAGCACTGATTCCTTCTAACCATGTCCCTCCAAGTCCCCTTACACATTTATAGGGCCTGATATTGAGGAAATGTGATGGCAATATCAATCCAAATACTATTAGCAGAAATCTCAGTCTATAGGGTATCAGATAAAAGAAGGTAACCAATGCCCCCAAGTCATGGTGAGGACAATGACAAGTGGAGTCCTGAGAAAGTGGTCAAGTCCACAGTAGTCCTGGGCCAGGGGCAAGAGGGCCTTGAGGCCCAGGCTTGGAGACACAGGGAGGCTGGGACATACAGAGCTTAGAGGAAGGAGGAAAATACTAGTCAGAACATCTGAGGCCAGAGCTGATTCAGTGTTGAGTAGGATATAGTTTCATTTTCAATGGCACAGAAAGTGTCAGGGCATGAGAGGTGGAAACTGTGCACACCTAGCAAGTGAGCCCAGAGTTCCAACTGTTGTATCTTTAAGGGTGCTGGTGCCACTCTGGATGATGAGGGTGCCACTCAGGAGCTAGTGAGACCAGTGTCTCTACTTCATAAATTGCATAGTAGGCTATGCATGGTAACTCATGCTTATAATCCCAGAACTCGAGGCTGAGGAAGGTGGCTTTATTGAGTTTGAGGCTAGCCTGGACTATAAATAGAGACCCTATCTCAAAATTAATAAATAATAGCAGAGATCTGAAATTAGCCCTTACTTGTGAGCCCAGCTCTGTGTAAAGCCTTCACTGACACTAAACAGTCATGTTTGTGACACCGTGACATGACCATCGCTGTCAACTACTAAGGTCAACCAGCAAACACAGGGCATCTGGGCCAGGAACTATGGGCAAATTGAGGCCTCTGCCTGAAGAGCTGTAGAGTTCAGCAATCCAGGTCAAATCCCAACAGCCATGTGATCTTGAGCTTGCTTCTGAATCCCCCAAATCCTGGGTTTCTTCCCACAGAACAGATTGTTACCTCGGGCCTCTGGAGACTGACAGGGACCATAGAGCAGAAAGACACCCTTAAACAAGTTTCACTTTTTGTGGTTTGTTACCTGTGGACAACCAGCATTTGCCTGTCCCAAAGGTCCTGCTGACATTCATCAGAAGGTCAACAGCAGCCTGAGGCTGTGTCACAGTCCCAAGAGCATTCACCTCACCTCAGCTTGTCATGTGGGAACCATCTCATCTCACAGCAATATAAGAGGGTGAACACAGTAGAATATATTTTAGGAGAGAGGAAAAAACCTCATATGACTTCGCATTATAGACTCTTGTCATAGTTTTATTTTATTATTGTCATTAATCTCTGGGCTCATTTATTAAAAAATATCATAGTTATATATACATGTGTGATATAGACAGAGTCAATTACCCTTCAGCTTCAGACTTCTATGGGGGGGTCTTAGAACCCTTCCCCTCAGATGAAGGAGGACAGTTGTATTTTATAACCCCATGTGGGATTCATAGTGGAAATGGACCAATAAGAGAAATGTCCTCCTCCTCTCCCACCCACTGCCACCCAGGAAGACAAGCCATTCAGGCAAAAACTGTAAAATTCCACACTAAGTGCCAACTTCACGACAAAAGCCAGATAAGGATTCGGCTACTCCAGCCGGAGGGACAGAGGGGACAGTGCCACACAGAGGCTTGGAGAGGCCAATGGGGGCTGCCTGGACAAGGTGCCTGAGGGTGCACAGAGACAGAAAGACAGTAGGGGTCCAGGACAACCGAGACCCAGCACTTGGGTGTCTGAATCCTTTCCATAAGGCTGACTCACTTCAAGATTTGGAAAGACACAGGCAGGTTGGCCTACAGGTATTCTTGCCTTTGCTCAGGAGATCCCTGGAGGACCCACCTGGCTGGGTGGCTGCTGCACATTGGGCTGGTCATCTGTGAATGCTGAAGGGCCTCCACTGTCAGTAGAAGAGACCTGTGAAGCTTCTGAGCAGAGGACTATAGGATGTGGGAGTGATCTGAGATCAACAGGGCATGTGGTCACCATATGAAGTGAACATTGGGTGGAATCCCTTTCCAGCAAGCTGTTGGACGTGACTTTGACAGCATCATGGATGGAACTATCAAAGCTTGCCCCCAGGGCCAGTGCTTTAACTCAGGACCTCTCAGACCTCTGATTGGTACTGATATTAGCACAATTAAGGATAAGGAAGATGAGTCCAAGGGGTCAGGGAGCTGTGTGAGGCCACACAATGGAACCAAAGTCTATCTGACTTCAGCACCAAAGCCAAAGAGTTACCACAGAGTAAAGAGGCCATGATTCCTGCCCTCGTCCATCCGTTCATTCATTTGATCCACAATATATTTCAGCACCATCACAAAAGCTGAATGTGTGCAGCAGAGGCCAGAGCGGGGACAGGAGATGGCTCCTGCCTGCGGGGGAACTAGGAGACAAAGATAGGTGACCCCCAGGCAGTTGTTCTTGCCCTTTAGAGGCTCCACCCACTGCCACAGCTCCTCTCTGCTGTGTGTAGCCACTGGAGGCTGTGAAGCAGGCAGGCCCCAGGGTGGCAAATTGGGAACCATAAGGAGAGAAATGCAGGAGATGTCCCTGACACCACAGTGCCCTCAGAACCACACAGGGCCAGTCCTGTGTTAGATGGCTGTTGTTAGATGGCTTTGAGAGGTCACAGTGTCGTGTTCCTCTGAGCTGCATCCTGTCTGGAGCATAGTCAAACCAGTGTTCTTGTTCCCTGTCATTGTTACCAACACACCAGAGAAAGTTAATGAAGCAGAGGCAGAAATGAGCACCCGGGAGGCACAATACTATAGCAGCCACCGCCTCCTCTCAACAACCTGCAAGGGGGTGGGAGGTGGTTCCCACTCAAGAGGGACTGAAGGTCCAGTAGGAGGTGAGAGTCATGACACTTACCTCCAGGTCACAGGGCTGAAAAGTGGCAGAGCCCACTCTTCCGGCTGCTTCTAGTACTTCCTTGGCAATGCGATCTGGTCAGAATTCTCGTCCCTGACCATGCATGATGGCGTTTCAGAAGAGCAATCTGAGACATCTTAAAGAAGCCTGCATTGTATTCTGAGAATCTAAAAATGTCAGAGAAGCAGTGGTCAGGAGCCACTGAGGTCTGTCTGGATCCAGGGTATAGACCAGCAGTACAAATCAGGAACCTTCTGGAAAGGAAGAAGGGGTTCTGCTCAGCTGGACTCTCAGAGAGGGCTGTGCGGCCTCAAGAGGGCATGCCCTCTGTGGGAAGGAGCAATGGCAAATCCCTCAGCTGACCTGGAAGTACTTGGTAAATGTCTGGTTTGGATTTGCTTAGCACAATGCTTTGAGATTTTGGGCAAGTTGCACTGATTTGAATGATTGCTGCCCNNNCCCCCGTGGTCTCCAGCATTCGAATGTTTGGTTCCCAGTTGATGGTGCTGTCTGAGGAAGCTTAGGAAGCATGGCCTTGCTAGAGGAAATATGTCACTTGGGGTGGACTTTGAGAGTCCAAAGACTTGTACCATCCCGGGCTTCCTCTCTGGCTTCCTGCTTGCGATTTAAAATGCAAACTCCCAGCTTCCTACTCCAGACACCATGCCTGTTGCCACACTTCCCCATAGTGATGGTGATGGGCTCTTATCCCTCTGGAGCCATAAGCCCAAACAAACCCTTCCTTCTGTGAATTACCCTTGGTCATGGTGCCTTAGCACAGCAATAGAACACTAATACACTATCTCGTGTAGGCTACAGCAAAGATAAATTAAGAAGCAGCAGCATCCTGGCTGTGACCAGCACCCGGTCCACTGTACTGGGGCTGTACTACAGGACTAGAGCAATGCAGGACCAGGACCCAGCCACCCTGACCTTGGCAGCTAACATTCTAGGAAGTGCCCCGTCTCTGGTGAATCATCCTAAGCCCTGTGCAGAGATGTGGGAGGGTTTCCTGGAGGCAGAGGACCCAAGTCTTAGGATATCAGGTGGACTACGATGAGCAGTGGCGGGAAATAGCCCACATAGCACCAAGCCTGGGAGCGGGAGGACTGGAACAATGGAGGACCAGAGGTGGGGCTATCCTGCTAAGGGTTCTTATCTTTATATCAAGAAGCATAGGAAGCCATGGCAGTTCTCAGGCGAGCTGATGTCTGTTTTAAGAGTACCTGGTCACAGCGAAGAGAACGAATGGGTTAGATGCCACCATCAGCAGGAAGACACAAAGTAGGTTCTTGGCACTGGACAGCCATAGCCTTTGCAGTACTAACTGGGGAAAGGCAGAGGCTGCTCACTGGGGATGGAATCAGGGGTCAGGGCCCACAGGGGCCAGGCCAGGAGTGGGAAGAGAGCCCCTCTTCTCCTTTCTCAGCCACTCACAGTTGGGCCTTCAGAGAAGGGGCTGGGGACAGAGGACAGAGCCAAGCCCTGCAGGTAAGGGCCTGCAGACACCTCCTCCCAGGGACAGTGGGCTGCCCTTCCTGGCTGCCCTTGGCGATGCGGGTTCTATGGGATGGAGGCAGCCTCCCCATTGTAATAGCAGCAGATCCCATTATGCTCCAGAAGTCTGACACACGGGGACGCATGGAGCGAGGAGCTATAAAGCCCCTGGCAGGAAGCATAAAAGTAGGGTGAAGACTGTGGGAGGGGGAGGCTGTCGCCCCTGGCTGGGCTCTGCCATGTGCAGCGGATGAGGACGAGGAATAAAGAGGCTTATTTCAGCACCCTGTTATTATGGCATCTTGTTTTCATAGTTTGTTCAACAGACCTCTCTCCCTCTCCCTCCTCCCTATGAGCTCTCTCTCTCTCTCTGTCTCTCTCTTTTTCATCTTCCTCTCTCAGCAAATCCATTTAAATGCAATTCTATTCTTAAAGCGCCCCTCTCATGCATGTCTAATGAATGTCAGGGAGCCGCTATTACAATGGGGCCGAGGAGGGTCCAATCCGCAGTGTGTATACAAGTCATTTGAAAGGGAGCCTGGGAGCGCTCCAGTTTTATTACAGCATAATTAGAAATAAAATCTTGTTGCAAAAGGCGAGTGAGAGATGTGTGCTAATCCTGGTTCAGAGAAAGAGCTGTAGAGAAAAGGATTCTGGGACAAACGAAGAAACTGGCTGCTGTAGCAGCCCCTTCCAAAGTTCTGTCTTGGCTGTCCCTCTTCAGACCTGGTCTTCAGCCCCTGGGACCCCAGCTGCCTGGAGCTTTCCGCAGGGACAGTGCTGAGCCCTTCTGGAAGTCAGTGACCCAAGTGGAAGTCTGCCTGGATCCTAATGAAATAGATCCAGCCCACCTCCACCCAAGCCCTGCCACCAGTAAGTCCCCACACAACCCATATACTTAAAAGACCACCCAATGAGCTGTAAGGAGGTGACGGTGGCAGCTGATAGAGGACTCGGAGGCTGAGACCCAGGTCTAGATCTGAACTCCCACTTCCCAAAGTCCCCAGAGATCATTTGCTTAATGTACTGGACACCTGTCGCCTCACAGCCATCATGGTAGGCGCATCCGTTAGTTCATTTACTCCTAACAGGGAATGGGATTCAGAAAGATCAAGAACTCTCTACACCTTCCAGCTAGAAAGGGGAACATAGTTTTAGGCCCAGCCCTGTGACTCCTCTCACCATGCTGTTGACATACTGGGTCCTTCAGGGACATCATCTTCTATTAGACCCAAAAGCAGTGATGATAGGCAGGTGGACCTTAACATGTCCCTCTGACAGGGAACTAGAAGTTTATGGGTAATGCCAACACCACCATAGGGCTGTTCTATCTATCTGTCTATGTGGAGAATGACTCCAACCCAGGAGCTATGTAAAGATTGGCTCCTGCCTTCTGCAGCTCTTGAATAGAAACAGGGTTCAAAGAGTTGAGCCCCCTATCCTTGCTCAGACAGCGGAGGGCAGACCACCAAATCCCTAGGGACATGAGACTTGGAGGACGCATTGGCGAGCAACTGGTTGTCTTCCTTCACTCAGCAAGGAAACTGAGGTCCACAAGGTTAATGAAGCTTGTCTGAACTCACCCAGCCAACCAGAAGCCAGGTTTCTCAGCTCCCACCCCAGTGGGCTCAATTCTGTCAGGCCTGTCTCCACATAAGGGCTTCCCATAGGTGACATGCCTTAATTATAGGACCTTTTCCAGCAATGTGTCCTCACTCTCCAGAACTCCGTGATTGACAACACTGAGAGACAGCTGACATAAAGTGTGATACATTGAATGCAAAGTCGGCCAAATCCAGAGCTAGGCTTGTCTCAGGGCTGGATTCAACAGGGGATAAGGCAGCTCAGGGGATAACTATGTGACCCTCTAGCCTAGTAAGAGAAACTGAATCTGCATGAGACCCTTTAGGGACTATGTCAGCCTTCCTCCATAGTCAGCCACTTTCTCCCCTTAGCACAGAAGCAGTACAGGGGGAATTAAAGAAGTTACTCCCCCAACACGCCCACATCACCGCATTGCCTGGGAATACTTGATGCTGCTTTGTAGCCCCCATTAGGGGCCTGGCATGCCCAGCTTGGTCTTGCGCTTAAGATGAATGTGAGACCGTGGTGTCTATACTAGTCCTCAGTATGCCCTATTTCAGAAAGAGGGATCCAGGCCTGCTCACTTCCACATGGAGACTGTTCACACCCTCTCTCGTCAGAATGTTCCAGCTCCAGCTACCATTTCTGACTGTGCATTGTCCCATCCAAGTTTGCATGTACCAAGTCCTCCCTCCCAACCACATAGTCTCTTCCTGCCTTGGGTACATCCATCCACCAAGGCTGCTCAATTCGATGGGAGATAGGAGGTCTCTCCTGACATCTCCACTTTGGTCCAGACTCTATTCTGCCTCACTTCCCTTTGATAGAATGTACAGTGATGAGCAAAGTCTGAGCCTTTGAGAATGCAGATGAGGCTCTGCCTATGCTTAAAGGCCATCCCCACGGAGGGTCCCTGTCCCTGTCACCTTGAGTTTTTGCTTTCTCTCCTCCTGCCTCTGCTTTTTTCTGGGTTCCTAGCCCCCGTACTCATGGGAGGACTCAAGTTGTGTTGTGTTCTCCACCCATCCTCTATCTGAGCTTTCTAAACCCAACCTACAGAATCTGATTTAGGACCTGTGCTTCTTCCTCACCCACGCCATGGTATGTACATCCATGGAGCAGGTCCGTCCCCTGAATGCCAGTGCCAGAGAGGGTCTCTTGGGAGTGAAATACCTGTGCAGGTGAGGTAGGTCGATGTAGGGCTCCTCAGCCCACCAAAGCATGATTGTACAGACCAAGGGCCTAATGAACTTATTCTCATGGTTTTAGCATCTGGAGCCCAAGATCATGGATGCATGTGCCTCAGGGTGCCTTTCTTGCTGGGCTTGACACAAATTAAAAACTTCATATACTCCATCTGGATCCTTTGCCAGGCCAAGATGCACAGCACCCTTGAGGGATACCCAAGTGGCTGCCTGGCTACAGATCCGCAGCACGGGCACCTTGCTCCAGGTCCTCAGCTGTGCACCCTGTCCCATCTGTGGGGCAGAGGATTCCTTGGCTGCTGTCCCACTCCCAGAGTGGGGGCACCTACCTTGAGCATCGTGTTTCAGCCTTGGAGGTACAGCCACACTGGAAAAGGACGCCACCATCATTCTGCAGCATTTAAGCTCAGTTTTACTTCACAGAACCAAAGCTCTGTGTTCACTAACAGCACGCCCTTTGCCCTTTCTCTAAGCCTCAGCACTAACCAATCTGTTTTCTGTCTCTATGGAGGTAACTACTTCAAAAATCTCCTCTGAATCGATGTGCAGCATATTTGTCTTTGAGGATATGGCTTCTTTTCCTTGTATTATGATGTCCTCAAAGTTCAACCATGCTGGAAAAAAAAAGAATCGGAATGGCCTTGCTTTCCAAGGCTGAATAATATTCCAAAGTATGTATAGCACACAGTTGGCTTATCCTCTCATCTATCAGAGAATCTTCTTGGTTGCTGTGATCAATGCTACTATGAATATAGTGTACAAACCTCTTAAGCCATTCTTCCTGTCCCTTTTACAAGTGAAATGGCAAGATTGTGGGGGAATTATTTGTTTGTTTATTTATTTACATATATTTGTCAAACTTCCATATTACTTAGTCTTGACTTTCATATGCTTGAAACAATAATCTTTAAAGTGTGGTTCACACGTGTAATCCCAGCATTTGGGAAGCTGAGGCAGAAGGATCCCTACGAATATGGGATCAAGCCTGGGGTACATACTGAGTTCCAGGCCACCCTGGGTTTAAGACTGTGACCCTGTCTCTAACGAACAGAAGTCCAGTGGGTTCAGTAGAGGCAGCGGTGAGTTGCAGAGATGCAGGTACTCTCAGACCTGGAAGGGCTTCCCGGAGGAGAGAAGTGTACAGCAAGCATGCAGACATTGTCACTTCCTTCTCGGTGATTAGAGATTGCTCACTCACCCTGTAAGCCTCTGCTGAGTGTCTATGTTGTGGCAAGCACTGCTGTCACACTGGGTAAAACAAGGTCCCACTGAGAGATTCTCACTAATGTGTCAGGTGATCCACCTTGGGTTGAAAGCATTACTCTGGGTGTGGGTTGGGAACAGGTTGGGGAGGCAAAAGTGGAAGCAGGAGCTGGCTTGCGAGCTGCAAAGCTTATCCTGTTTCTGCGGAGGCTGCAGCAGGATCTACACAATTTACTCCCTCCCCCAAAGCCTCAGCCAACCTCAGCCTCCCGTGTCCCTGGTGCCTCCCAGAGGGAAAGGAACAAGAGGCCACCTCTCCAGATGCTGACTTCTCCTGTCAAGCCCTCTGGCTGTCATGGAGTCTCTGTCAATCAAGTCTCAGTAAATTCTGCAGCTGCAGGAGTCCCTGTGGCATGGCTCTCTGACCTTCTGGGAAAAGACAGGAGAGACACTGTCACCTAAACTTAGCACCTACGCAAGGGAGGGAGGCTTTGTGTTCTCAGACTCCTGCTCCCTGACCTAGCTCTAAAGATGCACAAGGACCAGAGTTCAGATCCCTAGTGCCCACATAGAAAACCAAGCATAGCATATGTATCTTAATGCTAGCCATGGGGGACAGAAATAGATCCCTGGAGTATAATGGCCTGACAGCCTAGATAGATCGATGGTTCCTGGTTTAGTGAGACACCCAGACTCAAGTGAGAGAAAGAGAGACAGAGAGATATCCTATATGGATCTCTGGTCTTTACATGCACTCTTACTAACACATGTGCACACACACACACAAGACCTAACAGCAAGATTCCAGAATCCTAGGAAGCAGCCAAAAGCCAGGCCCACCTGTCTCATTCGTAAGATGTACCCTTGAAGCCTGCTGGCCAGAGCCCCATCTTACTCCCCAACATTGCTGAGACCATGACCTATGCATTCTGACCAATCCTCAGTCACATGAAGGAAAGTGGGTTGGCTTGCCCATGCTCAGGGGTCAGAGTCCTTTCAGCTGTTTCTGACTAAGAACTCCCCTACCCCACAGGCCAGCACCTCCCAAAAGCCTATTGCCAAAGCACCACACCCACAAGATTCTAGAAAGTTCCCTGGGTGAAAACAGTGGACAAACATGGTGGAAACACTCCCTTGGTTGGATCAATAAGCAGCAGAAGCTTTAAGAGAGGACACCCAGAACCACACCAGTGCCTCAGAGATGCCACATGTGCAGGCCGTGTAGCTTTGTAATAGTAGAGACTTGCAGTTCTATAGTTCTGCAGGCTGGGTGGCCAAGGTTGAGGTGTGGACAGGGCTGGTTCTCCAACTTTGAGAGAGAGGTCTTTCCAAGCTCTCATCTTCCCCAGGTTCATAGTGATCCTTGTCCATTCTTGTGTAGGGATGGATCAGTTAGCCGTGCCCACATCTCTCCAGAACATTCTCTGCACCTGCACACCTACATCTACATCACTCTCTTCTTGCCTAGTGTCTAACAGATGTTCAATATAAATATTTAACTTTAGAAATTCTGTCAAGGCCACCAAAGAAGAGAATGACAAAATGGGCCAGGACATGATGTATAGCGATAAGAAAAGAAGGAAAGGGTGCGCAAACCACGTTCACCATTTCCCTGTCCGTGAGCATGGTAACAGTGGTGCCATATGACAAGGCAGCATTCAGGATGAAGCGTGGCTCCCTATCCTGCTCTAGTAGCCTATGAGTGGGTGACTCACTAGCATAAACCCACAGGGATGCTACCACCATTCAGAGTAGTCACTCGGGTACCCAGCAACTAGGACCCCACCAATGTGATGCCATCAGCATCTCTCGCAGAGGTACCAACTAGCAATTGCTCAATGCCCCCCACCCATCCCTACAGCTACCTAACGCATTACAAATGGCCAAATGAGTCAGCGGCACTACTTTCCTGCAGAGGGACACCTTGTGCTTTTAGGAGGAGGAGTCAAAGACGTAGACTATCTCAAGCCACCACCCCTATGTCACAATGGCCACCAAATAACATTGGAAGCCAGCATATTTATTGAGTCTTGTCCTCCCTGAGGCCCACAGCTAGCTCTGTCTTCCTGGGCTCTGCACACTGTTCAAGATTCTGGCTCTCCTCCATAGACTTTTTTAGCCTCCTGTCCCCAGAAGGGATCCCCCCAACCCCCACTTTTGATTCTCATCAAACATGCAAACCATGGCTGAGCCCCACCCCCAAGGGATTAACATAATACCCCTGATTTCTCCTTCCCCTCTCACACTGCGCATCTCTGGACTGCGGCCTGCCTTTGTTTCAGTAGAAGCAAAACACTGTGTCTGGAAGAAAAAAAAAGAGAGAGGGAGAGGGGAAAAAAAACACGTTACTGCAATTAAATATGCACGGGGGGGAAGGGAGGGGAAAATGAGGACAATGAAGGATGGGAAACATCCGATGCAGCAGCTGCTGGTTGCTATAGAAACCCAGATCCCCACCAGCAGCAGCATCACCCCACCCACCCTCCACTCTGGGTGCAGACTCCCAGTAGCATAGGGCTATGTGGGTCCTTGAATGCTGGCAGCCAGAACCACAGGATTCAGGCTGACCAGGGCTCGGTCACGGTCACTTGTGTACCTGTGGGCTGCTAACACAGCATTGATGGCTTTCCTGGCTTTCCCCTTCTCAGTTTTCTCCCCATCCTCTGATCCACAGTGACACCCCTCAGTAGCTCCGCACCCCAATTCCACTTACATACTAAATGTCCAGAGGGCTTTTACACTTGACAGAGGGTGGGGGTGGGGGACTCAGTCAGCCCCTTCCCTTCCCTTCCCTTCCCTTCCCTTTTTCCCCTCCCCATGGTGCCTCTCTCCCTTGGCACCCAGAGGAGGAGGGCTGCTGGTATCCCTGGGATCAGCCAGAGAACTCCCAAGATGCAGCTAGACCATGGGATGACCTAGATGACCCAGGAGTAAGCCCATAAGGGGTCACAAGAATAAATCAAGGCTTTGGCTGACGATGCTGCTTTCTGCGTCATACTGTCTCACCAAAAAAGTTAGCACTGTGTTATGTGAAGTGTTTTTTTTTCCTACCTGGATCAGCAGAATGTGATTTTTAGGGCTTCACACTTGGCAAAAAGGCTGGCTGGTGCTGGCCCAGGGCACTGGAGAGAAGAGGAGAGAGGAGAGAAAGATGGGGAGGCAGAGGAAGGAAGAGAGGAGTAATTAGGAGGATTGTAGTTAGACCAAAATTCATTCAGAAGAGCCCAGATTGATGAAGTTATTTAAAGCCATATTGAAGAAATAACTATGACGGGCTGGTGCGATGGTTACATGAGTAAGAGTGCTTGCTGCCAAGCCTGGCAACTTGAGCCCAGCCCCAGAACACTCATGCTGAGAGGAGAGAACTGACTCCCACAATATGTCCTTTGATCTACACACACACACACACATACACACATGCGTGCATGTGCTTGCACGCACGCAAATCAATAAGTATTTATTCAAAAGAAGCCCAGAGAAACTTTTCAAAGATACTGTCAAGAACACTAAACTTGGGCTGGAGAGATGGCTCAGTGGTTAAGAGCATTGCCTGCTCTTCCAAA
>LOEQ01000419.1:790622-802092 GCA_001685075.1 Bramus lutescens | reverse complement strand
TACTGGTGTGAAACCAGCCCTCCCTTTCAGTCCCGACATCAGCAGCAGTACCTGTGACAGGAATCAAGCAGGCTAGGGGGGTCTTGTGGGGAGTTTGTGAAAAAGGAGATCTCCTGGGCTTGTTAGGGGAAGGCTGTGTCTGGCTAAGGGAGTCAATATTGATGTTAGTCTACAAGGTGGGACTGTGTCTCCATCTAAGCTGACAGTCCAAGATGTTAAGAATAATGGGCAAGGGTCCTGATCCATCACACCAGACACTGAGCAGAGGCGGCCACGTAGGCTGTACCTGGAGCTGCCATGATATGGAGTTTGGTTCATCCCTGTTCTTCTTGGCATAGAGCCCTGGGGTCCAGGGATCTATGGAAAGCAGGAAGGCCTTGTAGACTTCTTTTATGAGCTCCAGAAGGCAGGCAGAGGCAGTGAAGGCAGGGGAGCTGATGCCACGGACGTGCCCTAGGTCTTCTCTCAGGGCCATCCATTCTGACTCTTCACCTGGCCCCTATCCATAAGATGCAGAGGCTCCTTTGAGCTCTAATATCCTGAGTTTTCTGGCAGCCAGGAGGCCAAGGGGCTGGGATCTGGGACCCCTGAGGACCCCTTAGGTGTCAGGCAGCATTAGCCTGAGCCTTTGAACATTGTACTCAACAGCATGACAGTTCCCTGAGGCCATTTTAGCTTGACAAGACAAGAGCTACCTAGGGTAACTCTACTCCATCCTCAGCAGAGTCCACTATGCCATAAAGGTTGGCCACCTTCTCATGAGACCCTCAGGTGTGCCACAGACACTGCAGAGTTCCTGCTGGCCTTCCAGCCTCGCCTCTGACTCCCTAGCCAGGTCAAGGCTCGACACCCTCCCATAGCCCAGAAAGCCTTAACAGTTCATGTGCATTTACCCATAACATAGAGTTGAGGTTGTCCCCTACATGGAGTCACAGTGACACTAGCACAGAAAGACCTCCCAAGAACTTCGCCAGGGCAGCGAGGAGGCAAATGCTTAGAAAAGGAAACTAGGGAATCATTGCTCACGAGCAAGCCCTGGACGGGTAGAAGGATCGTAACAGTACCTCCCTCTTGTTCTCAATGCTGTCCAATGTGTCTCATCTAATCCAGGTGCATACCTGTGAGGAGGATTAGGAGCTCGAGGCTAGGCAAGCTTACAGGCTATGTCACATCCTGTCTCAAAAGTCAAAATAACACATGTGTGCACACGCACAAAGAGAGAGGAAAGCGAGAAAAAATAAGTCAGGAGGTCACACCTATTACAAGCCCTTAAAATATCAGCATGATGACTGTAGGCGAAGTTGTGGTGTTCACACCTGCCGCATTACACATCAGTAAGCAGGTACATTCACAATCACAGGCACGAGTATCCAAAATCCACACACCCGTTTCCCCTAATTTCCCATATAGTTGTGGGGTCCACACACCTGTACCAATACACACTTCCCCACACTATTCCACACTCCTCGGGTCAACTACAGGCCACCACCTCCACACTGTCCACATGTTCACACCCACAGTGCACACACCCACAGTGCACACACACACACATGCACACACACATACACAGGCTTGCTGGAGGCTCAGGTTCAAGAGGAAGTGGTATAACCTTCTCTCATCACCGTAGGCCTAATATTCCCTCCTAAAAGGTCCCCAGCTTCCTACACTCTTGCAGCCTGAACTCCTGCAAGGAGCACTCAGGAGCGAAAATCAATGAGGGAAGCCTACTTGGGGCTGTCGCCAGTCCACTATCCATCCAGTCAATGATACTCATAGTCCAGGTCTTGGTGGGGACATAATGCCCAGGATGCCTTTGCTTCCAGGTGGCCCACCATCCAAGGGATAAGAAAAGGGTAATGCTAGACAGATTGCTGGGTATGGCATTGATTATTCCCTGGTGGTGGAGAGGGACTTAAAGTGGGAGGAGAGGTGAAATCCAGGAAGATTCACTAGAAGAAGTGACCAGAGGTCAGCAGGAATTAGGCAGAGCATTCTAGGCCTAGAGCTTAGATTCTGCAACCAAACCATTCCAGGGAATGCCACATACAGGTCATGCCTCATAGGTAAACTGAGGCCCAGAGCAGAGGATTTCCTAGTCCCAAATCTCACACAGGTATGTTTGCAGAACTGGGCTCTGACCTCTGTCGGTCCAGGCACATGCCATCACAGTAAACTCTCTGTATCCCTTTCCTCTCCTCCCACCTCCCTTGACGTCTTCACATCTTCCCAACCTGGCCACTCAGACCCCCTTCATGTGACCCTGACACCAAAGAAGCTGAAGACGGGCATCGGTAGCACGGTCATCCTGTCCTGCGCCCTCACAGGCTCCCCAGAGTTCACCATCCGCTGGTACCGCAACACTGAACTGGTGCTGCCAGGGGAGGCCATCTCCATCCGCGGGCTCAGCAATGAAACTCTGCTTATCTCCTCGGCTCAGAAGAGCCACTCGGGAGCCTACCAGTGCTTTGCCACCCGCAAGGCCCAGACAGCCCAGGACTTTGCCATCATTGTGCTGGAAGGTGAGTGGGTGGGTGTAGCAGGGCAGAGAGGGGCTGGAGTTCCTGAGAGGTGTTGCCTGTGCTGGGAGGCTTCTGTCAAGCGCTCAGTGCACACGTGGCAGACACCATGCCCTCATATTAGGTTTGCAAGAGCTCTGTGTGGAGGTCCTTTTTAGTGTACCCTATTTTGAAGTTGAGGAAGTCGAGGCTTTGGCCACATCTCCGGTGAACAAAGGTTTTTAACAATACTATTATATACTACTTTTGCCCTCAACAGTTACTAACGCTTTCTTAGTAGAGGGATTTCTTTAGAGTCTTGGAGGTTCTGGTTTTTCCAGAGGCTATGAACTTTGGAATCCTTTCCAACCTGAGGCCTCTTCTCAACGGGCTGTTTCTAAGCATGGGTCTCCGTTTCCATCCTGTTCTCTCTCCTCTTACAGCTGCCACCACCCAGGGTCCCTCACACGGCGCCTCTGTGCATGCTTGTCCACACTGTGCACAGTGCAAGGTGCTTGGCCAAAAACTAGACCCAGATCAAGTTTACACTCCACTCACACAGCCATGAACCCCAGCACCAGGCTGAGGCCACAGAGGAGATGCCTCTTGCTCATTAGTGCAAAGGGACCTTCAGGGCTGGTAGGAACCCCACCTTCCAACAAGTTAGGTTTAGTGTGTCCCCAGCTGATCCTTTCTACTACAGAAAGCCACACACAGCAACAGACACACACCACTTCTGTCTTAACGAATATGCCAACCTCAGGCCTTCAAGAGTGGGTCTTCCCTGGTCACACTGCAGGGCCTTTGGGGCCTCGTAGCTGGGCATCCACTAAATACTGAACCTAAGACCTTGTGCCTCCCCCTGCCCACAGGGCTGTGCACAACAAGCCCCCAATGCTTGCTCAACAGCCCCTCACCACTCTTCCCAGCAAATACACCATCCCAGTGCAGGCTCCCTTGAAATGGATATCCATCATCTCAGGGGTCTCCCACTTAGGAACACCCCACTAGCTAGCTCATTTTTTCACTTGGAGGGGCCAATCTTTTGCCTTTGGTAGAATTCTGGCACCTGAGAAGGTGGTCCTGGAAAGCAGAGACTTGGTAAATGAAGGGGGGGGTGAAAAGCAGAAAGGTAGGGCCAGCACAGAGAGGGAAGAAGGGAGAAGGAAGGGCCAATGGCCACATGACTCTGCCACATCCTCCCAAGCCCAGGAAAGCATCAGGTTCTCCCCAGGTCTAGAAAAGTGTCTCTTCCACCCGAAGGTAGGGACAGGGCTGGCAGGCTGGCCAGGTCTCTGGCAAACATTGGCATTTTGATGTGTAACATTGAAGAATATCAATAACACTATGACATCTGCCCTGCTATTTATTTATTTGTTTATTTATTTTAAACATCTACTTTTATTATCTTATCTTTTTAATTTGGTTGTTTGTTTATTTCTCNCCAAGACAAGGTCTCACTATGTAGACCAGGCTGGTCTTGAACTGGTGGCAATCCTCCAGGCCAGCCTTCCAAGGGCTGAAACTGCCTGTAAGCACAACTCCTCCAGACATAGTTTTTATTTTAAATTGACATACGTAAGCATACATATTTATGGGGGTACCGTGTGCTTAATGTCTTTTTAATCCCTGACACAAATCCTGTGGGGAAGGATGATCAGGGTGGGAACTCCACCCCCACATTCCACAGTAGGAAGGGGGTACGTGAAATTAATTACCTCATCCTAGATTGTGTGGCTAGCCAAGGCTTAAGGCTGGTGCCAGACTCCCATCACCTCCACTATATCTGGGAAACTTGCATTTTAAACCTCAAACATAAAGTCTTTTGTTAATAGGGCTAAATGTCACTACTACTCCCCGTCCTTGGCATGGTCAAGTACAAAGACTGCACGCAGACTCCACCCACACATACCTTCATGCACAGTGCCTTCTGAGCCTTGCAGTCTTTATTAATAAATAGAAGAGCATCTTGAATGTAGTAATTAATCTACTCTTCACCATGTCCAGAAGTGGGAGTGATTGTCAACACCGCTGTTCCCATCACCCACCAACTAAGCAACCTGCTCAAAGACATTATTCTTGCCTCTCACCCCATGGTAGTAACTGCACCTCGTGGGTTCGTGTATGGCACAAACTCACACGTGCCAGCCCTTTGTCTTTATCCTGGCTGCCACTTTGCCTCCTCCCAGCCACTGGGTGGGTGGCCTGGGGGGTTAGTCTCTCTGTGACTCGTGACCCTGAAGGGGGCTCCTCGCTCCCTGCAGACGGCACGCCCCGCATCGTCTCATCCTTCAGCGAGAAGGTGGTCAACCCCGGGGAGCAGTTCTCACTGATGTGTGCTGCCAAGGGCGCCCCGCCCCCCACGGTCACCTGGGCCCTGGACGACGAGCCCATCGTGCGGGATGGAAGCCACCGCACCAACCAGTACACCATGTCCGACGGCACTACTATCAGCCACATGAACGTCACGGGCCCCCAGATCCGGGATGGGGGCGTGTACCGGTGCACAGCGCGGAACTCGGTGGGCAGTGCTGAATATCAGGCGCGAATAAACGTAAGAGGTGCCTGTCCACATTTAAATATCAGAATAGGCTTTTGAGTTCCTTTGCCATCTTTGTAGTCACCATCATTCTTATGTGCTTCTTAATAATTGTCATTTTGATTTTAGTAGAGGTTTCTCTCTCCTCTCTCTCTCTCTCTCTCTCTCTCTCTACTGTCCACCACAATCCCATCAATCATTCTTGTGTGTGAGTGTGTGTCTGGTAGAGTCCACCCCATTCTCCTCCCCTGCTTCACTCCCACGATCCAGCCTGACCATTCTATCCACCCCATCAAATCACTCTGGGCCCCCAGTGCTCTGTGCACCTGCTAGCATCTGCCAGCCCCCAGCAGGGTCTTGAAAGGGCAAAAACAGATAGAAGTAGGGCATACTCAACCTTAAAACTAGTGAACTCCCAGCATGCTCCACAGAGCCAGACCTGCTCCAGGGGCTGTAGACAGCCAGGGGCCTGGAGATCATGTTCTCAAGTACGAGGCTCAAGCCTTCAGGAGGAGAAGATTGAAACTGAGGCTGGAGTTGGGTGACTCCCAGAGATAGGCAACATGGAGGAGTAGAAGAGTCCCCAGGGTGCCAGCCACCCCTTCCTGCAGTTCTCTAAGTTCACATGGTGAGAGCCGTCTCCTCTGATGCCCTTAGCCCTCTCAGTCCGACTGGTCCTCTCTGGACCCTATCAGTGACATCTAACCCAAGGGCGAAAGGAAAGGGAAACTCTCATAATGGACGCCAGTCTAGGGGTGCTGCCAGTTCACCTGAGGCAGGGAAGGGGGTGCAAATGGAGATCATTCTAAACTCAGTTATTCCATGCTCTCCTGTCCCACATAACAAGTCTGAGGCCATCGTTCAGCCAAGCCACTGTATCCCTGTCTGCATTGGAGCAGGAACAGATCCAGAGCCCTGGGAGACTTTCTACTTCTGTCCTCTCTAGTTCTGTCCCAGAGTTTCCCAACGCTCTTCAGTACTGTCCCTTCATGGTGACCGCTATGCTTCCTTCTCCCACTCCCACAAGACTACCTGCCAGTCAAACGAGGATGCTCCCACCCCCAGCCAATGTGGTCAGAACCCAGATTTGTAGCCCTTTCTCGGGTACCCCTAACACAATTCCCCTGATTGGAAGAAACATGTGGGTTCATATGGCCAAGACCTTCTTGCTGCCTTTCGGATAGTTTATTACTAAATGGGAGGTTATTTGGGGTACGAATGCAGTGTGAGTAGGCAGAGAAAAGGCATGAGGTCTCTGCTTCACTATTGACACCCCAATCCTAGTTTCTCCCTAAATAAGGATTCACCTGGCCCAGTCCTGGTGGTTCCCTGTAGAGGCTATGGATTGGCTTCATCCAGTCCCATAAGGGACTGGATTCTTGTAATAAACATGTGTGGCTCATGCCTGTTTGCAACTATTTCACAATGACAACAGTGATCTCTGGGGTCACATGGGTGACCCCAATCCTGGCAATCTCTGAACTTAACTGAGAGAGAGTCCTCCCTCTGCCCTCACTCAGTTTCTACCCCCAGGGGAAGGCTCAGGGACCAAGCAAGAGAGAAGAGCCCCACCACAAAATGGCACTGGCTCATGGCGCCACCTGCCCCTCCTCTCCACTTTCTCCCACACTCCCCAGGACCCCCCAGCATCCGGGCAATGAGGAACATCACCGCCGTCGCTGGGCGGGACTGTGAGTAGTTGACGTCCCAGATCGGCTACCCCTACTATTCCATCAAATGGTACAAGGATGCCCTGCTGCTGCCGGATAACCACCGCCAGGTGGTGTTCGAGAACGGGACCCTCAAGCTGACCGACGTGCAGAAAGGCATGGATGAGGGCGAGTACCTGTGCAGTGTTCTTATCCAGCCACAGCTTTCCATCAGCCAGAGCGTCCATGTTGCCGTCAAAGGTAAGGCCCTCCCCGCCTGGAGTCGTTGCCTGCCTGCCTCCCGGGGTTGTTGGTGTAGGTGTTCAGCAGAAGGCAATCGCCAGTGAGTAGAAACCCAAGGAAGACCAAACGGGCTTGACCTTTGGGAGAAAGGTGATGGTTACAAGGCTAAAAGCTGCAGGAAGAAAAAAAAAAAAACCAGCACTGACCCCAGGGACTTGAAAGCTCAGTTGTAGACAAGGGAAGGCTGCATGTTTTCTGGGCAAGGGTTCAGCTAAGGAATGATGGCCAGCCCTGGGTGACTGATGTCAGGAAAGAGCCACAAGATACTCAGTAGGGCCACCCTGGAGAGCAGCAGCAGGAGACCAGGGTAGAGGAAACACACTAACCACCCTGGCTCCATCCTGGGCCCAGCATGAACACTTCCAGCCTCCATGGTGACATGGGGAAAGACTATCTGCTAGCTCTCTGAGACCTGGAGCTCAGTCACCAACCTACTCAAAGCTCTCTTGTTCACCTGATGGGTAACTGGAGCAGGGATCTGGGTGGGTGCTATGTGTCTATGAGGCCATCCCCTAAGTCTTCAGGTACATTGATTTTAAAGGAACGATTCAGAAGCTTCTCCTCCCTTGGCTCTGGAATGGTGTAAGTTATGGGAACCCCAAATACATCCTTTGGGATCCACAGGCATGGCAGTTATCTAGAGAGTGCCTGGGATGAGGGTCCTGTGAATTCTAGGGACAGAGGAAGTGGATTCTGCTAGACCTAACCAGGAAATACCAGAAGAGGATGCAGGCCCGAGGAGGACAGTCTGGGAATCTAGAATCGGCTCCAGCTTCCACCTCAAGAACAGAGGCGACCTGTGGTGTTTGGAGGGCCACAGAGGAAGCCAATGACCTTGAGACCAAGGAGGGGCCCCTGTAACTTTGGGGCATCCCTTCTGCAGATATCGTTCCCTCAGGAGAAACAGGGGAAGCTGGAAAGACCTCTTCCCCATACCCAGTAGAGAAGAGAGGGAGGGACAATTAACCAGGAAGGGAAAGCAAGGCAGATGCCAGGGTCCGGGGGAGGAAGAAAGAACACAGCCTAGGACCAAGAAGGCCCAATACACGGGGAGCCCTTGAAGGTGTTGGACCTGGAGTCTTTTCAGCTCTGACACTGAAAGCAGCATTGCACATGCCCAGGGGAAGGGCTGTCTGGAGGGAAAGTGTTTGGGGAAACACATGCTGTATTTGATGGTGGTCCCTCAATGTGTGATGACAATGACCTCACAGATGGGAAGGCCCAGGAACCCGACAGTCGCAGTGAAAGGTGGAGGAAGCCCTGCTCCCTGTGCTTCTTATCTTTTTGTTATCTGACTCGCCCTGAGCAGTTCTCGGGGCTGTGTCACATGCATCCTGTGTACCCACCCTGACACCTGTCACAGCGCCAAACAGCCCATGTTTGTTGAACCGAATATGAGACATTAGTCTGGGTTGGAGTAACTTATGGGAAGCCACACTGTGAGCTCCAAGAACAGGGGGCTTTGTGGCTCTTTCAGGCCTGAGAAAGAGAGCTGGGGTACACATTAGCTGTGCCATCTCCCTGCTTCAGGCTGCCGCAATGCCAGGGTGTTCCCTACCTAATGCCCTCTCCAGGCAGCCCCTGGGCCCGTGCGCTAGCACCGCAACCCCATTCCATACCTGAGAAAATGGACTTGGTAATGATGTGGCACAGCTCCGCTTGCCCTGCTCCACCCCACCGGGCATCACAGAAACCTGTATCCATTTCCGTTACAAGCAATGGGCCGAGAGTGTACAGTGTAAACATCACATATTAAAACATCTAACCTCTGCTCTGCTCCCTGTGCCCAATGCTCCAGCAAGCATTTGGCCGGGTTTGTCAGCTAAAAGAAAAAAAAACAATAATAATAACAAGGCTCCAACAAGCCTCAGAGTACACAGAACATCCTGAAAGCTGCTCTCTGCTCATCAATTGTTCAGCCCCATTCAAGGAGCGATCAGTCCTAATGAATTGAATCTGATGCATTCAGGCTCAGTGACTCACTGGGCCTATAGTGATAGTACAGTGTGACAATGTCTCCCAGCCCAAGAAGAGGGGCAGAGAGTACATGAGCACGTGACTCTGTGTGTGTGCATCTGTATTGTGTGTGCCTGTGTGTCTTTCTCTGTATATCTGTATTGTATGTGCCTGTGTGTCTCTCTGTGTATCTGTATTGTATGTGCCTCTGTATCTATATGTGTCTAACTTTTTATCTATATGCTTATGTCTCTGTTTGTCTGTCTGTGTCTGTACATCTGTGTGTACACAACTGTCTGTCTGTCTGTGAATGTGTGGATCTATGTTTGTGTCTGTATTTCTGCCTGAGTACCTATGTCTGTGTGTCTATTTGTGTGTATCTGACTGTGTCTATCTGTGTGTATTTCTGTGTGTCTGTCTGTGTATAATACAGGCTTGTGTGCAAACCTTCCTGCTCCCCCTCATCAGGGTCTGAAAAAAATGCCAATATGCAACCATAGGAGGGGTAAGGGACCCTGTTTCCTCTCCAGACCAGCCACTCCTATAAGGGCCTGGAAGCCAGTTCCCCCACCACTCTGAAAGCTTGGTTCCTCCACCCCCACTCTCTCGGCTCAGCTCCCCCACCTCATTAGAATGCACTTTTGCAGAAGAGCCCATCAAAGCTGATTATGATCACGCTGCTTGATTAGCGGCTGTGCTCTTCCAAGAGCTCCCCAAGGAGGGGGGGAGGAGGAGGTGCCCCTGGGTATGGCAAGGGGCCCTGACTCCAGGGAGGAAGGAGTGGAGGCAGGGGTAACACTCCAAACTCCAATGGCTACTGGACATTGGAAAGTGCCTCATGTCGGGGTATCAGATTGGGATAGAGAACAGGAAAGGGTGGGCCCTGGAAGCCTGCAATAATATGTCAAGGCCCCTCCCCAATCCCCGCTTCTCTGTGGGGCCAAGACTGGTGGACCAGGTGCAGCCAAATCCATGCTGCTTTGTGAGCTGGAAAAGTAACTGCTGACTCCAGTCCTTCCGGGGACTGCTTGTCTGCTAATGAAATTTTCAATCAGTTAGCCAAGATCAGAACATACCCGACATGCAAACACACATGTGTGAAGAGATGTGTAGGGTATGCACTCACATGTAAACTACATGCACAATTAAGGGCCAAAAGTAGCACACCAGCCCACTCATTCTGGGGCAGATTCATGTACACGCATGGGAGCAGTTTTGTGTGCACAAAGGCTTCCTCCTGCAACACAACACCCCTGACCCATGAAAGGCAGCTATGGGTGGTTCTGGGAAACATTGCTCAAGAGCTCCTGCCAGGCACAGGGAGGCAGGAGGAGCAGAAGAGGGAGGAGGACGAGGATGAGCCGAGAACTTCCTGGGCTTGGTACGCACAGCACCAAAAGGCAAGGGGAACCAGTCTCCGGGAGGCAGCCCTTGTCTCTGAACTTCTGGAAAGATCCCTGGCAGGTTGCTAAAAGGAGTGCACACAGATACAGCCTAGATGGTGACTTTTGGGGCCTCTGTACCTAAAAAATAAGGTGTCATGAAAAGGTCTTTCGGTACAAAGACTGAATGTTTTATTAACCAGGAGCAGGGCCTACAACCAGGACCTCTTGGCATGGTTCTGTGGGGACATGTCTCCATCCCCTCCTCTGAATCTCCAGGAGCCCCTGCAGGAAGAGTGAAGGCAGGAGGCATGCTCTGACTGGACTGAGGACACACCGAGTCCCCATAGAGCAAGCTAGCAGAAGAGGGGACTCGCCCCACACAGACACTCTTCTCAAATGCTCCTACTCCAGACCCACACACACATGTTCTTATCTACTCAGTGCATAGCTTCAGCCATAGCTGGAGGAGGCTCCTGTGGGAAGCCCTCTCCCACGCCCACGAGTGCCTGGGGATGGGAGGCTCTATCATCTGAAGACTTAGGCGACCCACACACCCAAATGCCTGCTATTGGTGGAGATGGTTTGAAAGAAGCCCTGCCGATAGCCGCAGGCAGGGGGCACCACAGGAGGAGAACTGCCTAGTTCTACCATGACAACCTCTAGAAAAGGCTCTGCTTGCAGCCAAGTTTCCTTGGGAACATAGAGCAAGCAACCTCCTTCTGGCACAGATAGGAATGACGGTGGCACAGGCGATAAGAATGGGGACGCATCGACCCCAGGCTTATTCACCCGGTGGCTGGCCGTGCACCTACTGTGTTCCTGGTACTCGTTTTGTTTCACCAACACAGTTGTGTTCAAAACACAAAACTCCCCACCCTCCAGGAGTAAACAGACGGTGTGTACAATGTGTAAGATTAAATCTAAGTCAGAACTGGATAAGAGGGCCAAAGGGTGGGGGACCTTATGGTCAGGGAAAGCCTACCCAAGAAGGGATAGTTGTGATTAAAAAAAAAAAAAACTGAAGTAAATTGTGCTTATTTCAAAAAAAAATTAGATTTATTGAAACCAAAAACTCAAGGTTACATCTGTGAAATTAATTGGCCTACCTTCACCATTGTGTGTGTGTGTGTGTGTGTGTGTGTG
>LOEQ01000419.1:771513-782297 GCA_001685075.1 Bramus lutescens | reverse complement strand
CTCTCTCTCTCTCTCTCTCTCTCTCTCTCCCCTCTCTCTCTCTCTCTCTCTCTCACACACACACACACACACACACGCAGTTTACCAGTGACATGGCTGGAGGAAGCCCAGACACCTCTTAGCCCATTCTAAATGCCCCAGTGTCATCAGCATTCTCCCTGACCCATTTGCAGAGGCTGCCATCCCAAGCCCATTTCAAGGCTCACCTTGGTGTCTCCCACTTTTAGTAAATATTTGACTTGATTCAGCTCCATGGTATCAGATCTAAGCATTCAGAGGGCTAGCTGGCCTCTGTGCACACTGTCCCCAAGCAGAAGAAAGAAAGAAATGTATATCAAAGGATAAAGCGTATCCTAAAGAGTCATCCAGGGCAAACTGAACCTTTTGGTTGGGCCTTGCTGTGGGGACACTCACACTACTGGCCTGACAGTACTGACAGGTGCTAGGTACATCATAACCAGGAGAGTAGACCTCCCTGAGTTCAAAACCCACCTCTGCTACTTGAGAGCTATAAGACTGTGAACAGTGACCTCTGTGAGCCTATGTCCTCCTCCTCTGTAAGCTAACAGTTACAACACAGAAGGCCTCCAACTTCACAATTTTCAGTTTTTACCATGAGGCAAAAGTAGTATGCAGTCAGTAACAACTATACTCCAAAATTCAAACTTTTCCCCTTTCCCAGGCTAATAATATTATGGTATAGTACTCCTTCCCAATGCTAGGCAACAGAAGTTACAGAAACTCCCACTTAACCGCATAATCATGAAGAAAAACAAGAGACAAACTTGTCTACTGTGCATTAAGGTAGAAAGCTCATGGGATAGCTCCTATGCCATGGCATACTGCATTTTATTCTCCTGCCTTCCCTCCCCTCCAGCCTCCACCAGACACACTAGGCAAGTGTATCCAACAGGTTTTAACTCAGGATACTTCCAACCTACCATAAGTTCCTCCAGGGGTCACCCTGTTGTGAGTTGGGGGACTTGTGTACTTTTTCTCGCTAGTGAGGTTTCAGTGAGACTACGCATCGACTGCGATATATACAGTGCTGGACACAAGGTACACATCTGACCATTGTTAGAAACTGTTGATCTAGAAACTGGAGACTCCATGATGAGAGACAGAGAGCTCCTGTTCCCGGGGAGGGGGGTAGATGGCAGGCATGAAAATAGATGATGGATGGGTGAGGATTTCTGAGGAGAACTGGAACATATAATAATGTGAAGTCCACAACCAGGTATCTGTAAACAGACCCTGCTGGTAACATGGCTCTGGCAAGATCAAGGGGCTCAGAGCCATGGAGTCTAGAGAGGCATGACTCTGTCCAAGGCAGGCTAGACCAGGGAATCGGAGCTCTGGTGTCCAAAGGCAATAGAAGAAACGAGACCCTCCTCTAAGAGAGGAATTTGATGTCCTTTGCCTTTTGGTCATCTGGGTTCCCATCTGACTGGTAAGCACTCACCTGAGAGTAGGCCTTCTCATACATGTATGACAACTCATATACCATTGCCCCGTGAGGCCTCTGTCCAGTCCCTGGGGATCCAAAACACAGTCCACGTGACACCTGAAACCCATCCAACCCAGCCAGAGCGCTTAGGGTTTGGGGCTTGTCCAAGTCCTTGGGCATCCTAGAAGTCAACTCTTGAGTGGCCTCCACTTGTCTTTGACCACCCCCAAGTCTTGGCATGGATAAGCTCTTGAGTCCCTGGACCCAGTCCCACCCCTTCATCTATGGTGTTTTTCGATTCTCTCCCCCACATCCTCCTTGGGAGAACTGGCAATGGTTCCTTTCCAAAGATCCTGAGAGAGTGGGTCAACATCACTGGGTCACACTGCTGTGTCCGCAGCTGAGACCATCAGCTGAGACCACCCCTTCCTTCCTCCGGGTCATGGTTTCTTCATCCATAAAATAAGAATTCACTCAAACTAGAAAAATCCAGCCCTTAGTTGAGCCATGCCAACTCTAGCCCGGTAAACTATGGTTCCAGCAGCCTGTGGAGTCTTCTCAGAGCGCCTGGCTGCTGCCTCCCAGGACTTGACTGAAGATAAATGTAATTAGCAGAAGAAAATACCACGTCCACAGGGCTACCTTTAATTTCCCTTTTAAGAGAGAGAGAGAGAGAGAGAGAGAGAGAGAGAGAATATGACTGAAAGGAGGAGGAGGCAATTCCTCATTGGAGGAGGCTCCACCTGATATACAGAGTAAAAGAAATCATCTTCAAAGAGAATTAATTCTTCAGTGAGAGGCAGGTACAAAGCAAACTGCTTCGCTGTGGGTGGAGGGGACTAGCTGCGTTTTGATGCCACCATCTCATGGCATCCCCCCAGGACTCTGCTGTCCCCCATCTTTATTAGACAGTGCTCTTCCTGTCCTAGGTTCCCCTCCACCTATCTAAAAGCCTCTAGTGACAGCCACAGACAAAGCCTATGGCCAATTAAACCCAGAAGGGCTCTTTGTTTGGTTTGAGTTTTGATTTGTTTGTTTAGCAAAATGTCAGGTCAATTAAAATGAGTTCCAAAGGGCCCTCAGCTCCCACACACCTGCATCACAGGAAGGCAGATGGAAGGAACTGGACCCTAAAGGAGGTGGGTGGATGGAGGGAGCCAGCCTAACCCAAGGAAGCCTTTGAGCTGCAGTGGATCAGCTTCCCTGCATAGATGACCACTGGCATTGAGATCAGGATGTAGAACCTTAGGAAGCATAGTCAACTCTATGTTCCCTGATCCAGGAAAGCCCCTGTTCAAACTCACCCAATGAAAACAACTCTCATCAGACAGAAAGGGTGTCTCCTTAGACCTGGTGATAGAACTACTTCCCCACCACCACCACAGGGATAGGAGTCAATGAACCAAAGGAAATGACCATCCAGAGACCACAAACCCCAGTCCTGACCATACTTCTGATTCAGACTCATACATGCCTGCCTCCAAGCTGCCCAGGGCTTTTATTTTTATTTTATATGTATGGATATTTTGCCTGCATGTATGTCTGTGCATCACTCGTGTGCCTGATACCTACAGAGGCCAGAAGAGGATGTTGGATCCACTGGAGTTACAGACAACTGTGAACCACGATGTGGGTGCCAGGTCCTCAGAAAGATCAGCTAGTGCTCTTAACCCCTGGGCCATCTTTCCAGTTCCCCAATACCTCTTTTTGAAGTCTCTCCTCCCTTGCTTGAACTCTCGACTCGAATGAACCATTTGCAGTTCATGTAGATGATGCCAGGACAAACAGATTGGGATATCACACATGTGATGCCCCTCTGGGAACCGTTGGTAAACTGAGGCACAGAGAAGTCTAGCAACAGAGTGGCCCCGCGTTCCCTGGTATATCTCCTGGTGGTGGGGCCTGACTCTCCCCTATCTCTGAGCCGCTTGGGGTCCAGAGCTCATCTGTTCTCCCTGTATTGAATTGAAACCCTGGCACCTAGCACATTCCAGGCCTCTACCCTCTCTGGCACTCTGTGCTGGGAATGGAGGGGTCCCTGCTTGTAAATCTGATCAAGCTGGCATCACTGGTGGCCTTCCAGACTTTTTCCTTGACCCTACGAGCTCCCAAGAAGCTGAAGGGGCAGGGCAAACCCTCTACTGGATCTGCAAGCAGTGGGAAGAAGAGATAGAAAGCTGAGTGGTGGGCAAGATTCAGGGCCACCACCTCCATTTACAAACACAGTTGTGGAATTTGAAGGTTGTGATTGACTCTTTCTCCTCTTAGGTAATGGTTATTGGTCAGCCTCGCTACCCAGTCTCAGGGTGGCCTGTGCCAAACCAGCAAGTCTCCTCGGCAGGCAAGGGTAGAGGACTCTCTGAATGCTGGTGAGAGAGGGAGGGAGTGATGATTTCCATGGGGATGATTAGCCAGTGGCCACTCTGGCCTTATTGATTTCTGGACTTCATAGAGTATGAAGCAACATGGTGTCTCGCGCTTCATCAAGCAGAAGCGAGGACAGGCTGTAACTTCCTTTCACCCCTAGGCCTTCTTCACAGCTGAGCAGGGAGTCAGCAAAGCACCTGGGAGTCTGGGAAGCCAAAAGAGGCACCCAGAGATCAGGAAGGGCCTGGCCAGGATACCTGCCCTGGGTAAACTGAGACTTGGGGGATCAACACCACTCACTTTCTCTCACCCCCTAAGCATGGTCCTGCCTTTCAGAATCCATAGCCTGGATGTTTCAGGAAGGGTGGGAAAAATAAAATATCTCTCACTCAACAAAATGTAGGACAGCTGTCTGACCTTATGACACTAATTGGGTCACTGAAACAGGAACAATCTATGTCACATCTCCAGACCTAGCCCCCTAGGGGACCTGGCGCAAAGAAGTCTCTGACCCAACCCCACATCTTTCATCTCATAGGAACCCAGGTCCTGCGCAGACAGGGGAGGTTTTGCTGAAGAGAAGAGACGTGGTCAGGCTCCTTCAACTTCCACTCCCTGTTTATCTCCAGGTGCCTCACCTGGGCCACTGACTCCTCAGAGGTGGGAACAGGTGACATATTTTCACTCCCCTGCCCCAGAAGTTCCTATGACCACACTGAAGAGTTTCCAAATGAGTCCTAGCTCCAAGGGGTCACTCAGGACAGCTCAGATGAGAGCCAGGATCCAGGAATCCTGCACACGGGTCTCTGTGTGGTACATAAGAAGACACAGAAAGGCAGGTAGAGAGATAAGAAATACCTCCAACCTTTGTCCCAGGAAGGGAGCCCAGTCATGACACAAGCCCCTCTGAGTGAATGCATTGTTAGATCAGGGAAGCCACAAGCACATACTTGCTGAGCAGCCCATCATCCAACACGGTGCCAAGGTCTATGTATTTACCACTTTCTATTGCTAACAATATAACATACAGGCTGGCTAACTCTTTAAGAAAAAGAGTTTATTTGAGCTCATGAAACTAAAGGCCCAAGACAGGGTGAGGCATGTAAGAAACAGGGCGCTTATGCAAATGTGTACATGTGTGTGTATCCCTTCACCTGCTTAAAACCCCATCCGAATTCACTCCATAGCCCTGCTTACCCTGGTGGTCTATTCAGGACCACCTCAGAGCCTGCCTATAAATGCCACAGTCAGCATCAAGTTCCCACCCTCCTGACACTCACCGTGGGAACCTGGTCCCAGCACACAAACCCCAGAGAGACACTGTGGCTGTACCCAAACCTCAGCAATCTTCAAGATGAGAAGGCGAGGCTAAGTCCCCATCCCAGACTCTAGGAATCACAGACTGGTTTGAAAGAAGCTGTAAGTCTTTAGACGCGGCAAAGGCCTGGGCTACAAAGCGGCCCGCCATGCCTTCAGTCAGATCAAAGACTGAAGAGCCAGGAGTGAGCAACAGAACCAGCCAGGGCTTCCAGGAGGGGTTGTGCTGGGTACAACCTTGAGGAGCAAGCAAAGGAAGAGAGGAGGCTTCAGAGATCCTGGTAGCCAGGCAAAGGCACTGCTGTAAGAGTCTGCATGGGAGACAGTGAGGAGAGCACCTGAGCAGAAGATGACAGTCAGGGGCCAAGGGGTAGGCATGATATCCTACAGGGGAGGAGTGTCGTTAGGACCCTGAGCAGGGACTGGAGAGGAAGGAGGATTTCCCTCTGAAGGAACAGTACCAAGCCTTTGTGACCTGGGAGAAAGTCAAGAGCTTGAGGCTGAAGAGAAGGGATGGCAGTGTCACCCACTGAGATGATCCCGATGGAGAGGTAGCATGGATGCTATGGCAAAGTAGAGGCAACTGGTTAACCTGGGCTTGCCCACTGGGTGAGATGTCTATATAGAGCTGGGGTAGCCTTCTTGACCCTCAGAAACTTAATTCACTGTGATAGGTTATCTTCTTGACCCAGAAAACAAGACTTAGGGACCTAGCAAAGAATCCCCCTAAGTCTGCTGCTTTCAGAAGCCTGCTTCAGTTACCCCTGGCTGCTACAACAAAGTACCACCAATCAAGTTCCTCAAAACACCTCAGACTTACTCCTTCAGAGTTCACAGTCTGACGCAGGGTGTCACTAGGCCTGTGCTTGCTTTCCTAAGGCCACCTAAGGAAGCATCTTTGCTTCTTTACAGATTATAGCAATCCTTGGGGTCCTTGCTTGAGTTGTGGAAACATTGTTCTAGTTTCTGCCCCTATTGCCATATGGCTTTTCCCTATGGGGTCCTGTCATCTTCTCTGTGTGTCCTTTCCTAGCGCCAGCTCCAGTATGACCATCTCATACTTTGATGAGAAACGACATCCCCCATGGCTCGTGGATTTCAGGAACTTTCTTGTAACTCCACAATGAACTGTCTTGAGCTGAATATGAGCAGTCTCTTAGCCAACCCACACTCATAGTCAAGGGCCCCAAGTTCACACCTCCACAGCAGGGGTCAGTAAGCTAGGCCTCAAATCTGGCTAAGGTCCAACCTGGCCAGCACCTGCTGTACCAGGCCATACCCCTTATTCATTCCCTATGTGTTGTCTGTGGCCTCTTTGGCACTGCAGTGACCCACAACCACTAACCACTTGGCCCTTTCCAGAAAAAACTTGCAACTCCAGCTCTGGGATCTTCTCAGCAATGACCCAGAACACTTTCTCTTGGTAGCCAAAGAAAAGCATTCATGTTTCTAAAAGGATTCTGCCAATTCCAAGCCATCTTTAACCGCCAACTGCCACCCCCCTCAAGCCTCCTAGGGCTGTGGGGGGAGGGGGTTAATGAGCTAATTCGTTTAAAGCATTAACCACGGTGCATGCACATAATACGCATTCAATAAATGTTAGCTATTATTATTACTATCTCTTTTCCAGCACTCTCAATGGGGAAAATGGGCCCCGCCATCCCCCACCCTACTTCTGCTCTTGCACACCTTGGCCAGCGGCCAAGAGAAGAAGTGACTGCCCCGTTTTATAGCTGGACAGAGGAAGGCCTGGTGGGATTGAGGGCAGCAGCAGCACCCTCCATGCGTCAGAGACAGGCCTGCAGTTTGAGGCCACAAGGTCCCACCCTTCTCCAGGACACAGAGTTCAGCACCCTTTGCATGTATACACACTCTTCCCGTGAGAATCCTAATGCCTGCATCCTTAGGCCGTGGATAGCTGGAGTCTTGGGGGCCTGCAAGCTCCCCAGGCTCCTTCCTGCCTCTTCACCAAGGCCGAGCTGGTCGCTGCCACACAATTTGAACTAATCTCACACTTCAGGTGGAGCTTGCCTAATCAGGGGTGACAAGAAGCTGGAGCCGGTGCAATCAAATTAACAACGCCATGGCCTGGCTCTTTAAGAACTGGAAACAAAGCAGGCAGCAGAAGGCACCCCCCACCTCAAGCTGTCCCAGGGGAAGCTTGCTGAGCTGGGCTNCTGCCACTGAAGCTGAGCTGAGTGGCGGAGTGGAAACTGTTCCCACCTCCCAGCGTGCCAACGATGCCCCTTTGTGGTGGCTTATCTCAGACTGCCAAGCAGGTCCTGTTCTTGTCAGGGAGCTTGTTAACATGGAGGGGACACAAGCTTTGTAGGAAGGGAGGAAAAAAGACTAGGTTTGAGGGGAAGGAGTCTCCCTCACCTCTCAGGCTGCTTGTAATCCTTTGGAAAACAAAAAGCTCTGAGAGTCCCAGAGAAAGAGGAACACTTTCTCCCCTGACAGGGTGGGCATACAGAGCTCGGAGCTCTGCTCTGGGGCACCTGCTGTCTCTGAGAGCTGAGTTTACCTGAGGGCAGAGAGGAGGACTTCTTGGAGCTCATTTCATCTCCCTAAGCCGTTCTTTTCCACAGAAGGACCTGGGAGAGATCTGCAGAGACTGTAGTTGCATTCTCAGAGATACTGCAAAAGCCAAGATCCTCCCTTGGTGGCAATGACCACTGACTTTGTGGTCACGCTTCCAATTTTGGTGGCTTTGGAGACTTCCTGTCTGAGGCAAGGGAAGAACCAAGCATCCAGCCCTATGGTTCTTCACTCTGGTCATGTAAGGACCAACAAGCTGAGAGTGGCCCCACCCCAACCCATCAAGTCACAACCTCTAAGGGTTGGGTCTGCACCATAATAAGCTTATTGGTTTTGCTTTTGGGGGGTTGTTGTTGAAACAGTGTCTCACGTAGCTCAGACTCACTATTTAACTGAAGATGGCCCTGATCTTCCTGCCTCCTGTACCACTCTGCCCAGTCTATAGTGCTGAGGATTGATTACACAGTGCTAGGCTCAACTGACTGAGCTACATGCCCTATGATGAGTTATTAAGCTTCATAATAGTTCTCAAGTGTCAACAGGTATGCAAATTTCCTGAACCCTCTGTAGAACACCTGTCTGGGAGAACAGACTTGCATCCTTGCTCCCCAATTCCAAGGCTAATTCGTTTTCCCCAAGTCAACCTCCACCACAGCCCTGGCATACGAGTGTCAGGCACCTATTCTGCCTGTCCCAAACCCTCACCCCAGCCTCTTCCTCTGCCCAGTGTCACAGGGCCAGCAAGTTCCCAAACGCCCTGAGACTGACTCTGACCTCCACTTACTGGCTGGGTGACCATAGCCTATTGGTTTCTCTAAACCTCAGTTTCCTCTTCTGTAAGGATTCAGTATCTTCCTTCCCAGTGCCTGGTGCACAGTTAACCCTCAATCAAATCACATTTGGGCATCAAAGAGCCTCCCTGTCAGCCCCTCAACCTCCAACAACTGGGCCATTGTCATCAGTTTCTTCCCATTCTCCCCGCAGGGCAGCGCTTCTCCACTGGGTATTCATAGCCAACCATTCCCTCCCCAGTGGCTTGAGGACTGTCAGAAACAGCAGCTGAGCTCCCATCACCAAAGAGGAGAGGGAGGGAGCCAGCCAACAAGGGAGCCTGCCTCATTGTCCCCGCTCCTGCCTGAGCCCCACCGCATAAGGACTGGCCTCTGCCCACACCCACACCCACACCCCACTCCCCCCCATACCTCATGCACCTCCTGTTTTCTGCCTTCTTCTGAACTCTTCCTAAAACTCATCCAGGGGGTGTGTGTGGATGCAACCAGGATAGAGACTTCTAGGTTAACAGTGCATGAAGGGACATGGTGAACCCTCAGGGGCTTGATCTCTTTGTGGGTCCCCATGATGTGACTCCACACAGCTCACTTAACTCTCTGGGTTTCCATCCTGGTAGGGGTGATAGATCCTGGTCTATCCTCCTTTGAAGTAAAGAATGAGGCTCTCATCAAAACATAACGCCTTGTTCCACAAACGAAGGACTAGATCTGTACCGGCTTAGGAATTGAGACCTGAGGAAATGCAGGGAGCTGGGAAATGAAGCCAAGTTCAGTCCATAATGCAAAGTCTGAGGACTCAGGACCACTTCCCAGATCCTGGGATGCAGAAGCAGAAGCAGGCAGATCTCTGTGTGTTTGAGACCAGCCTTACATACACAGTAAGTTCCAGACAATCAGAGCTACAAAACAGAGAAACCCTGCCTTAAAAAAAATAAAGAATAAAGAATCTACCTCCAAGCCTGAGGTTGGTGGCAAACAAAGTATGTGGTGAGCGACTGTCTCGTGGTGTTTTAAGAATCTATCGGCCTCTCAAATCAAATTAAAATGTAAATAGCAGTTGATCTGGGCAGAACCTCAGGGGCAAGAGGAGCCAGCCTGAGAGTAATTTCACAGACAGACCCGGTAACATCGGATTCCGACAACTGTCCTGTTTCTGAAATTGATTTCCTCTCTCCTGAGCTGTGCAGCCCCAGGGAGAGCTCTGGTTCCCAGGGAGGGATGGGCCCTCTCTTCATCAGGGTCCCCCTGTTCTAGATCCCTCTCTGCTCTCTATTGCATCTGCCATTAAGGCCCCACAGGACCAGGAAGAGGCCCAGGATTTAGATCTACAGGCCTACCTGGGGGTGACTGGAGCTCCATGGCCCATCAAGGCTGCCTGAGGGGTGGGGTGGGGGAGGAGGGAGTCACAGAGCGCCACAGAAATTTTTTTTTAGATATGTGTCAGGCTGGGGCCTATAGAGACTTCTGCACAGGAATCTTCCCGTCAGACCAAGGAGATAGCATGCAGGAGGGCATGTCCAGCTGGGATGCCTTGCAGGAGAAGTGTCCCCTTGTGATAGACATGGAATCAGGGAAGGACCTGGAATCCGCCAAGCTGCTGCTGTGCCCTCTAGGGCTGTTTGTCCCATGTTGGACACTCGAGTGTTACTTGACTGCACAGGGATAGGAAGCTTCAAATGGATGGACCTGCTGCCCACCAGGAGTCTCTCAGGCTCACCTCCCACCTTTAGGGAACAGTGTGGTGATCCCACAGCTATCATTAGCATATCTACCCAGGGCTCTGTCCTGTGCTTAACCATCACTGCCACTTCTGTTTGGGTCCCCTAAATCTGGGATCCCTCCCTTGCTCCCCAGGGTCATACGCTGAGGCTGTACCAGCAAGCGCATAGAGACTACAATGTTTGGTGACAACTCAATCCCATTTCTGAAAACCAGAGCATGGGCAAGGAGGTCAGGCAGACAGATGGTAAGAGGTGGCCAGCTCCTGCCAGCACAGTTCAGAGGGTGACTAGGCCCTGCTGGAAGCCTCAGGCTCCTGCCTGAAGAATGGGGCCAATGAGACTCATTTCCTGAGGTTGGCATCAGAAGAGCTAACTGAAAATGAAGCAATGACTCACTGCGTCCAGAGCACTGTAGGTGCCAAGGAGGCCATGGAACTAATAAAGAAAGAGTGGGCACTGGGCCTCACTGCAGGAGACAAGGGCACAGAGTCCCTCTGAGGAGGTCACTTACAAAAAGCATACAGAATATGCTGCCACATGGCAAGTTTATCACCACAGAGGGCCACAGAAGTGTGTGTGTGTGTGTGTGTGTGTGTGTGTGTG
>LOEQ01000419.1:758307-770726 GCA_001685075.1 Bramus lutescens | reverse complement strand
CTCTCTCTCTCTCTCTCTCTCTCACACACACACACACACACACACACATCTCTCCTCCTCTAGGTCCTCTTCCTCCTCCACCTTCTTCTCCACATCCTCCTTCTTCTTCATGGCCCTCGCTATGTTATTCAAGCTCTCTCAAACAATCCTCCTGCCTCAGCATCTCCACCCCAATAGCTGGGATTATGGGTGTACTCCACTGCGCTCAGCTGTCTGCCTCTTTTCAGGTGCACTACTCTGGCTAGCAGAGTGGCCTTGGACAAATCGCTTCCCTTAACAGCCTAGCTTCTCCCCTTGTTCGAGTTGCAATCCTGCCATTCATTTCACTCAATCTCTCTAGCGCATCAACATATATCATCAATATAAAAATGTGAGATAGTTTGCATTTCTCTTCACTTTACTTTTCTGAAACCTGGTATCTCTTTTACATTTGTGATGCCTCTCAGTTCTCCCCACCATGTTTCACTCAGCAGTGCCTGCGGCTGGTGGATGCAGACTTAGCATGCTTCCCTTAAAGCATGTGTCTGGGAGGGGGGTGTTTAGAGCCTGGTAGGACTGGTACTGTACCAGTACATGTACCCTCATTGTGTCCCCACTGCCATTCTGTGGGACACAGAGAAGTTAACTTAAATGTGTTAAAGGCCTAAAAAGCTCATAGTGACAAGACTAGAGCCTAGGCCTCCTGGCCCCCAAGCCCTTTAGATTCCCCTCCTCCTTGCCTTCAATGGCTTCCCTGGGCTAGCAGTAAGGAGAGCCTTGGGGTGTCTTGCCTGGAACTTGTTACTACAAACACATCTAGCCAACGAGAATATAGGGAACAAGCCTTGATATTGTTGCTATGCAGAGCTGAGAAGCCAAAGATCTCTGGGGACCCCGCTGCCTCTGGCTACCCACTTGTCTGGCTCTGGGTAACCCTGATTGGAAAGCCAAGTGCCCTGGAGTGGGTGTACAGGTTGTATGCTGCTCAAAGGTATGCCAACTACAGTGTGGGCAGAATCTGAAACCAGATCTATGCTCCACTTGGCAAGGTGCAGTTCCTGGCACGAAGCTGCATCTGGATAGACAGTGACTTTACACAGGGTACTGCAGGTGGGTGTGGAAGGCAGGGAGTAGATAAGCAAGCTTCTCAGTGTGGCTCAGAGTTGGGGAACTTTCCCAAAGACTCTTCCTCCCCATCACCTTCCCAGACTTTGACCTGAGCTAAGCCTGACGCTACCCTCATCCTCCCTTTTGTATACACACACACACACAGAGCACACACACACACACACACACAGAGGATCGCCTCTTTCCCAACTACCTCAGGCCCTAGACCCACCCAATGGCTCAAATTCAGGCCTTGCTCATTCCCTGCGGGTACTGCAGAAGCAGCTGGGTCTCCTCCACCCCAGCATTCCCACCCTCCTGTAAAACTTGGAGGCATCTGCAGTGCAAGGCTCGACTTGTTGATGTAAAATCTCACTCTATATTCCACCCAGGTTTATACGAGTGAATTATGCAAATCTTTGATGGAAAAATATTCCTGCGCACATCCTTGAGAGTGTAAAACCTTAGTCAATAATTCATACTTGGATGTCTCTGACTGCAGGCTTTTTCTTCATTATAACTTACACCTCGTTATTTGTCTTTCACATTTTATTGTATACTCTGGTGTAATGTCGTGCATTATAAAGTTTATCTGCTTCATTATTTGATGAGTCGGGACTAGGGAATGTGCTGAGACATTGGTACAGGGGGCCTGGGGCTAGGGCTGCCCCACCCGCACCCCACCTCAGATCCTGCACATGGAAGCCTGAGTGAAAATAGCTGGCTGTGAGGTGTGACCTCAAGGAGCCTGAGGGAGCAGATACTGCCCTCCACCTTCCTGCACCTGTCCAGATCATCCCTTCACCTTCAGTTGGTATCTGAGGTTGCATCCCTCCAGGCCCACCCTTCCTTTCTCCAAAGGCTCCTTTGGTCATAAAAGCCAGATGTCTCTGGAGAGTTTGTTGGAATGATCAGTGTCTGGGCTAGTCATTAAAACTGGAAGAAGGACCATGGCTGGAGAGATAACTCTGTTGGTAAAGTACTTGCTGCACAAGCAAGAGGACCTGAGTTTGATTCCCCAGAACCCATTTTAAAAACTGAGCATGGTGGTATGCCTGCCATTGGAGGCAGGAGGGTCCCTAGGATTAGTTGGCCAGACTGGCTGACCAATCAATGAGATCCAGATTCAACACCTGACATCAATCTCTGGCCTCTGCATGGGCACATGCATGCACGTGCACACACACACGTACTCACATACACTCACACACATACTCTCATGCATGCACACACACTCACGCACATACACTCATGCCCACAAACACGCATACTCACATACACTCACACACATACTCTCAAGCATGCATGCACACACACTCACATACATACACTCACACATGTGGACACATACTCACACACACAAATACTCATGCATGCACAACATGAAAATAAAACAAGAAATAGACAGCAATCCAGGAGGACACTGGAGGGAGCAGGGGAATAAGAGGAGCCACTGGAAAGGAACAGACATTGTGCCAGCAGACCAAGTTCTGAAACAAGAGAAACCAGGGTCTCTTTATGCACCATGGCATGACAAGCCAATGGCAGTCAAAGGCCAGCTTCTCTCTGATCTGCAGAACGCGGTATGAGCAGACTCTACATGCTAGGTCTTAGTGAATGCTTGTGGCAAGTGTGTCATGCCTTCCTATACATCCCTAGAACACTCCTCAGATGTCTCCTTTGTTCCTGTCACCCACAAACACATCTGTCTTCCCAGTCCCTCCACCTAGGTCAGAACTGGTTGTGTTGCAACCTTTATACCCAAGGCCAAGCACAGTGCCTCACAGTGGTCTGAGAGCCCAGCACATGTTGGTTTGAGTTTCACAGAGGGCAGGAGCCAAGACTTCAGAGACTATGCTAACTCCCCTCCCTGTTTCTGGTCAAGACACACAAGTCCTGAGGAGGCCCTGGTGTTGATAAGGTTCCTTGCCAGGCAAGTGAAGGGGACCTCCTGAGGACCATTGAGGAATTTGGTTATGCCTTAGTAAAGCCATATGGTCAGTAGATGGGGCAGGATCTGGTAAGTCCTAATAGCATTGTTGGAAGGTCTATTATAATGTCCCTATCCAGACCTCCTGTGGAACAAGCTAAACACACCTCAGCCACTCTAACAAGCAGAGACCCTGGCCTTAGAGTGTGATCCTGAACCTGAGGGCCACTGAGACCCCAGACATCTACAGAGCTGATTCAATAGATTCGAGTGTGGAGAAATCACATCTTTTTTATGTTAGCCTCTAACTGAGATTTAGTCATTTCCTGTGAACAGAAGCCACAAACCACAGCAGTAACGGTGTGTGTGACTGTCACCCGTAGAAATACACAGATATTTTCATGTCATGTCTTATTTATTGTAGATCTCTCAAAATAGCATTAGTGCTCATCACTGCTACAAAAGCATGGTAATATAAGACAGTAATTATAAGGCCTGCTGCCAGATCTTATCTCATAAAGAATAAGAGCAAAACATATTGATGTGTGATAAACAATATCCAAAGTTTGCTTGTTAGTGTTTTTAATATTTGCATAACTGTATTTCAATATAACTGGGGTTTTTTTGTAACTATGCTGTGCATATGAAAAGCTGGTGCTTCTAGGAAAGATCCTGGAAGTGTAAGAGAAGGAGGAAAGTGCCAGGTCTGGCAGCAGGGTGCCCTTCCTTAGGAGGAGACCCTCTGAAACTAGGCAGTGGAGAGTGGAGCCTAGCGGGTGGGACATCCAGGGCAGTATTTGTGGATGGTGCTGGGGCACTGGGTTTTGAGACAGCCAGGCAGAGATAGGACAGAGTGGGGACCAGGGCTTCTGTCACACAGGCACCTCCCCAAGGCTGGTCTTGGGGTGTTCACAGCCCCTTTACCTCCTCTTTCCCAGTCCCTGCCATGATCACTTCCCACCCCAACACCACCATCGCCATCAAGGGTCACGCCAAGGAGCTGAACTGCACTGCACGGGGCGAGCGGCCCATCATCATCCGCTGGGAGAAGGGGGACACTGTCATCGACCCAGACCGAGTCATGCGGTATGCCATTGCCACCAAGGACAATGGTGATGAAGTGGTCTCCACGCTTAAGGTGGGTACTCAGTCCCGAAACCAGGGGATTTCACTACATTAGGCAAACAGGGTGACTGAGAGCCCTACCCTGTACCTCACAAAGTACCTACCATTCCCACACGTTGCTCCTCTCCACCCAGGAATTTCTACTTCAGAACCTCAGCCTGTCTCCTTTCTAACCACCACAGCCATCGTTGTGTGGGCTTCTCAACCCCTCTTTCTTGCATGGGCTTCCTGAGCCTCCTCTCTTCTCCTTGGGGACACCCCAACCAAGCCTCTTTCATGACCCTTCCTCCTTGCTTGAGTTCCTCTATATGCTCATCTCAAACCTTCTAGGAAGATAAACCCTTGATAGAGGCCCTCTGAACCTCCCTCCCAGCCACCCCCTAGATTGTCCCCCTCTGAATATTTTCTGCTCCTGCTCATCCTGTCTCAGCTCAAGCCAGCTGACCGTGGGGACTCCGTGTTCTTCAGCTGCCATGCTATCAACTCATACGGGGAGGACCGGGGCTTGATCCAGCTCACTGTGCAAGGTACATTCTCCCACCTGCCTGCCCTAGGGCCCAGAGGCCCACAGCTAAGCTGCCCACTACTATCTCACCTTTGCTCCTCTTTCATCATGGCCCAGAGCCCCCTGACCCCCCAGAGCTGGAGATCCGAGAGGTGAAAGCCCGAAGCATGAACCTGCGCTGGACTCAGAGATTTGATGGAAACAGCATCATCACCGGCTTTGATATTGAATACAAGAATAAATCAGGTAGGTGCTGGGACAGACAATGAGTGCTTGCCTACTGTGGCCCCTTGTGGTACACAGCCTGCCTGTGCCTCTCTGATGGGGTAGCACCAAACTAAGGCAGACTCATTGGCACTGTCCAGTGCACAGAAATCCGTGGCTTCCAGAGGGGAGAGTGGCTAGCCTAAGAAGCTAGGGTACAGGCTGAGACATCCTGTTGGACCAAGGTTCTCCAATGTAGTCTGATTACAGGTGCTGAGTACGGGACTGTGGGCTGCCTCTGTGGGGGTGGCATGGCTTTGCAGCATCACCTGGATGGTCTTGGTTTGGAGTTCAGTGAGACTGGGTCACTGAGTCCCTGTTCCCAGACCCCTCCTCTGCAGCCCACAGGCTCTGTGCTACTGCCACATCACTATGAGGCACTGTGGGGCAGAGTCAACACCAGGTACCCAGGAGGTGCAAAACCCATGATGGACCCCATGGCCAAGCAGTGGGAATGGTACAGAGGAGGAGGAAGCAGAGGGAGCAAGAGGATAAATATACGACTCCAGGTCAGGAGTGAGAAGAAAACCAGACTTCTCTGGCCCTTTTTGCACCTTCGGAATCTGGTACCAAGGACTTATACTGGTTTCCCTAAAGCACTAAAAATAAAAGGCAGGAACAGTCTGGGGACCTCAGGCCTTCTCTTCCCTCTTCTGATCTTCTCCTATCAACCCCAGCTCACCTACTGAATCCTAGCTTAGCTCTCAGGTTACACCACCTAGATCCTTCCTGACCCATGTTGCACAATACCTGGACTTGGCTGACCAACCTTGCCTCCTGATTGGTCAGTCCTCCCCCCCCCCNNNCAACACCTGTCACAGGCCTGTGATGATGACGGAGCTGAAGGCGGACACTGTAGAGTGTGTCTCTGATGTGCTCTGGAGTTGCTGCCTACCCAAGGTGTGTCACCTCATCCCCTATACAAGCCTCTACCTAAAGGAGTCTTACCCTTGGAAACTTCCAGTCTAGCTGCAAATAGTCACCCAGGGATCACACTGAATGCAAAGGAGGGGCTTCCGCTTGGTCAAGGGTCATCATAAAAGGTCCCCACCTGGCCCCTTGTGCATGATTCACTAAGCTAGGTCAAGCGGACTAAGATAGGACATACTACCTGCAGAGAAGAGAGAAGGGCAGAGCCAGGCAAGGCACAGCCCAGGCCTCACAGACCCCAGTCATGGGCACTGCACTATGACTGCACGTGTGCATTGGAGCAAGGAAGGGAGGACAACCTCCAAGCTCAACTTCCTCTGGGTAGAACCACTGTATCTGAGCTCCCAAGAAGCTTGAATAGCACAGCCTCACCACCACAGGGATGGATGCCTGCTAAAACTTGGCATCCAGTAGCAGAACAAAGAGGTGCTTGCAGCTCTGCAGGTGATGACAGTAAAGAGATAGAGGGGTAAAGAGTCTAAGTATGTCCACCTCACATCTAGGCCTCTCCTGATGCTGAGCCCAAGCCCCCCAGAAGCACACGTCATCTCCACACAATGATGCGCACTCCATCCCCCTACTGGGCTCACATCTGGGGTGGGTAATGGGTGCCTGGAAGATCTTGTCTCCCCACTCCTGTGTTCCTTATAACCTGCTCTGCCCTCCTCCCTGACTGCACTCTTGCCTATTCCCTGCTCCCCACACAAACCTCTTTAATGTATGGAAACCCTTCCTGAGGCACTGCTTAGCTGGGGACCACCAAGACCATCACCTACCTGGGAGAAGAAACAGAAGAGAGGCAGCCAAGGAAACATGTTCTTAAAACATGTCTGCATCTCACCTCCCTACCCATCCTATCTGTCTCTCTTACAGGGTGAGAAACTGCATTGCTCAGACCAGGACAGGAGTACCATCAAGTGTAGGCAGGGAGGGAAAGCTGGAGCTGAGCTTCACAGGAGCCTTCCCACAGGGCTTTGCACACTTAGAAATCCAGAGGCCTGGGAAAGAGACCCCCCCAAATAGGCATCTGGCACATCCTGGCATTTGAGAGCAATAGATCCATGAGAACTTCAGCTTGTCATTGAAACAGACAAAGTGTGTGAGCAAGGCACAGCTTCCTTGCCTCTAAAAGTGGATGCAAATAAATATCTAATGGGGGAAGATTGTGGAGAATTCTAGAAGCAGCTGGCATAAAGCTAGAGAGAGCCCTTGACAAATGTAAGTTCCCCTCCCCCTATAACTCAAACACCTTATGTGGCAGTTTAGAGCCCTATGGGACTTGCAGGCTAAAATATGTGTGTCTGTCAGTCAGCCACATGGACCAAGTGCCAATCTTTCCCCTGCCCCCAGAATCATGCAAAATCATGGAGTAGAAAAAAAAAGAATAAATTAGGAAGCAGAATGTTGCCCTTGGAGTGGAAACACAAACTACATGCACGAACACACACACACACACACACACACTTCCAGAATCACTATCCAATCAAATGCAATTCACTGTTAACCATATTACATAAGAATGGAGAACTGTATCCAAGGGAACAGAGGATGACTCAAAGGAATAAGGAAGTGGGCATGTTTGTATGTGCATTTGTGTGTGTGCGTGTATGTACATGTGTGCATGAGCGTAAGCATGTGCATTTGTGGGCATTGTGTGTGTGTCTGTGTATGTGTGTGTGTGTGTGTTGTATCTAATCTCACCTCTTTGCACCTGTGGAATAGGGAGATGACAAGCATTCTTAAATCTGCAGACTTGGAGTGACCAAATAGCAGAGTTGTATGGCATTTAGCAAGTATTTTTGAGCAACTTTGAGCATCTCCCTTCATTTTTTTAAAAGGTAGGGTGATTATTGAGACAAGCCCTTTCCCTGAAGTCGCAGAACTCTCTGTTCAGCTCAGGCTAGCCTCAAAACTGTTATCCTCCTGCCTTGACCTCCCAAATGCTAAGGTTATGAGTGTGCACTACCACACACAGAAAACAGATTTCTTGCTTTTGTTTTGTTGTTTTGTTTTGTGTGTTGGGGACCAAACAACCCAGGATCTCTTGGATGCTAGGCAAGCTCACGAGCCCTAACCCTTGAGTATCCCCCTTTGCAAAGTAAAGACAGGAATCCTTCATTCTCAGGGAAGTTGTGAGGATGAAGGGAGCATGGTGACATACATAGAAAAGCCTTGTTTCCCCTCCCTCCCTCCTGCCTCCTGCCCCAGACCACACCCAAGCTGGGTCTCCACCATCTGCTCACAGTGCCCTGCACCTTTGCCAGGTTTTCTGCCACGTTGCTCATCATGCTAATTTTCCAAGGGAAATTGCCAAGCCTGCCCTTTCTAAGCCATCATGTTCACACTGTCTTTTCCCGGCCCCAGGCAGCAGAGTAATAATACACGAACGCTGAATGATAAATAGCGCCGTCCACACAAATCTATCAGAAGGCACCTCACACCCTGAAAGATGCAGATGCCACATTCGCCTCTGTTCACCAAGCCCAGAGCAGGGCGGGGCTTCTCTGAGGACAGCCTTCAAAGCCCGGAAGACTGCCTGGTGGGCCAGCAAGCTTGGGGGCTGTACTGGCCCCAGCGTGGAAGTCGACATGGTTTAGCGTGCTGTACTGCAGGAAATGGGGTGCGGCTGGTACTGAGACATGGTCAGTTGCTGCTGGGACCCAGGGAGTGTCCGTGTCACTGGGGGAGTACCATGCAGGGGGTGGGCTTCAGAGCTGTGATGCAGGAGAAGAATCAGACACACAGACCAGATTTGTGTTCCCCTTGAGGCATTTCTTCCTTCTTCCCTGAGCCTTCTACAGTAAAGTGACTCCTAAAACAGCCAAAGCCCAGGCTCCTTTTTAGCAAACAGCCTTCAGAGCAGAAGGCACAGCCATCTCCCCATCCACTTTCTTAGCTTTAAGAAGAATATTTTGCATCATAAACCCTTTGATGAATAAAGGAAGAGAGAGTCCTTAATGAAATATGTTAATCTGGGCAAGGCAGGCACATATGAAAGGGAATATTAAAAGAGACAATATTCACCAAATCCAGTGCAACGTTCCCAGAGAGTAGAGGAGGGAACAGAAGAAAATAGGCCCCCAAGTTCAACTGTTTAACATTAGGGGGATGGTCATGATCAAGCCTGGGAATTTGAGAGAGCCCTCCAAGCCTGAATCGGCTGCATTAGGAGAGAGGTGTTTTAAACCAGCATCAAAATTGATGTGGGAACACAAGGTCAAATCTACCTGCAAACATCTGACAGGAGAAGGAAAGGAACTGCTGTCTGGGACAGCCCCTCTCCTGCCATCCTGTGATTGACAACTGAGGAGGGCAGGGGAGGGAGAGACAAAATACAGAGGGACTCTAAACCCAAAGTAAAAGTCCAAAAAGGTGGCTCTAATCTAAAAGCCAGCAGCGGGTTTTGAGAATTCAATACTTGCAAAGTGGGGGTGAGGACCAAAGCCTTAAATGTCGCTTCTGTCTTCAGGGACAGGGTACCTTCTTGAGCAATGCCCCTAGAACAGTAAGCCCCAAAAGTGAGATGCTGTGGTATGGCTGTGATGAGGGCTCTATATGAGTCTGGGGAGCGATGGACATGAGCTAGGATTATGGAGCCTTGGTCCTACCGTGAACTTCTTCTTTACCCAGTAGCAAGGGAAAAGGACTGAAGAGTTTCATGAGAGGAGGTGGCAGGGTCAGATTTACGTTTTAGAAGGAACAATCTCAGTGCCAGAGTAGAGTACATGCCCTTGAGAGAGGCTCAGCCGTATGTGCAGAATGAATGACAGCTGTGGGGTCCAGAACAGGTAAAAGGGGGCAAGAGACTCACAAGTTGGCTGGAGAAAGGACTAGGAGAGACAAAGAAGAGATGACAATAGTGTGACCTGGGTTAGAGATATAGGGGGAGAGAGCCCGTATATAATCAAGAGCTATATGGGGCATAAAAGCTATCAGACTCGATAGCAAAGGAGACAGAGGGGAAAGTCCAGAATGGCCCCTGGGAAGCCTGGGTGTGAGAGGAGCTGGTGCGAGAGGAGCATGGATGGAGCCCGGAAGAAAGTGTCCACGGGTGGTAGAAAAGAGGTGGCAGTTGCAGAAAGACACCAAAACAGACCCAAGAGGGAAGAAGAATTCAAGAGCTTTCTTAGACCGCCAAGAGGGGGCTGAGGGGAGACTGACAAGCCACAGGCCAAGTGGACTTGGTGATACTGGAGACACAGGACCGCCCTCAGAGGAAGGCGCACAGAGTCAAGAATGTGCCTTTAAGCTGTCCGCCGCTGCCCCTGGCACCACACAGGTGCCTGGTCGATGTCAGGGCCTCTTTGTGGCCCCTGTTTTCAGACACATCCCACAGGCTCTTCCCTCTGCCTGCACTCATCAAAAATGAATGCTCTGACTTCTGATCATCCCCCCACCCCCCACCCGCTCCCGTAAACACAGGCAAGCCCGATGTGATTTGTGAGCTGGCACCGGTTCCCAGGGCCCCACATACAGAGCCATGAGCACCTGCCTCCGCATGGCCAGTCTGTTCCATCCCAAATCAAAGAGGTGTCTGCGGCAGGTACAGCCTGCTATTTGCAATTCTGGCTTCACCTGTCAGCTACAGAGTGACTCTCTGGGTGGCTGGGGTGTTTTTAAAGACAAGTGGAAAATAATGTGTTTCTGAGCATCCACAGCCTGCCATGTTGCTGGTTTGGCTCCAGCAACCGATGAATTAAATGCAAAACTACAGATGGGAGTTGGGCCGATGCCCTTCACAGATGCTAAGCCTGTGCAGCTGAGAGCTGTGTTTTCAAGGCATCAAGATCTCATTTAACCAGGATTGAAAGGATAGAGTTAGGATGTATTCAGGCTATGTATGTATGTGTATATATGTATGTCTTATTGTGTGTATGTATTGTGTGTATGCATGTGTATATATGTACATATGTGTGTGGGTATGTATGCATTTGGGGTTGGCAAGCTGGCTCAGTGAGTAAAAGCAGTACCAACAAGCCCAATGATCTTTTGATCCTTAGAACCCACAGAGTGGAAAAAACTGCCTCCTGCAAGTTGTCCTCTAGCTTCCATGCGCACATGAGGCCTGCCTGTATGCACAGACACACACACACACACACACACACACACACACACTTCACCTATTTATTTATTTGAATGTAATAAAAGCTTTAAGTATCTTCTTAAGGGCTCACTCAGTAGCATGCTTGCCTTGCAAACATGAGGGCCAGAGTTCAGTCCTCAGACACTGCATAAAAATATCAAGCACAGTGGCATGCACTTGCAACCCATCATCAAGGGAGGCAACAACAGCAACAACAGAAACCCAGGAGGATCTCTGGGGCTTGCGAGCTGACCGGTCTAACCTAATAGAAAGTTCTAGGTTCAATCTAAACCCATGTTTCCAAAAAACTGTGGTGGAAAATGATTGAGGAACACTGAGATTGTCTTCTGGCCTCCACACACATGCAAACTCATGTGGGTGCACATAGGCACACAAACACACATGCATAAAAATAGCCTCTTAAAATCTGCCTACAATCGTAGCCTCCTCTCCTGCCTTCAGAGATGAACTTTAAAGATGTGGCTTCATCTTTTCCACTGAGATTTTCTTCAGGACATTGCCCACTGCAATATATCTCTAAGCACAGACAATTAGAGTGAGCAGGGGTATCTGAGCATGCCTGGGAACCCCTTTACTATGAGCTTTGCTTCCTTGGTCTTTTCCCTTTTTTCCCAGAAGTGTTAAGGAGGCACCTGGTCAAGCCCTCTGGGTTGAGAAGGTCCTGGTTCAGCCACCACTATAGCTGCAGCCCCTCTCCATCTTGCTCTAGGGTTCCCTAGTAGGGACTCAGCAAGCACGGATGAACAGCTAAGCTCCTCTGGAGATGCATAATGTCTGCAGGCACAGGATCCTTGAGTTGCATTTATCTGGCATTTTCCATGTTCTACAATTTTGCTAAACATTAGCCCTGGAACGGACTGCCAGTCTCCTTGGATGAATTGAATTGTGAACATGTTAATCCTTTTGTTGGTCCCTCATTCTGAAGACTCTGACACCTTTTTCTGTTGCTGGTACAGGGAAGAGGGTGGGGTTGGGCTACGCACTCTCACACTTGGTCTTGCCCCCTCCCCACTACAATCTCACATGGAACTCTCAGATCATCTCACAGATGCACAGGGTAGGGAGATACAGAAGCAGAGAGCAGGAGGGAGGGGAAGAGTCCTTGCTTCCCTGTCCCCACAGGGATACTGGGTAAACACAGTCACCATAGGTAGGTCACGGTTGTCTCAATAGATTCCATAAGAAAGACACTGTCCATCAGACCCCAGGGATAGCAAACAAGCGATGACTTCAGGGGACAATAGAGCATGTTCTGTCCGACCCTGTGTGTAGTTTAGCTCACACATTGTGAAGACAAAGGGAAGTCTGGCTTCTCCCAAGCCAGAGCCCCTTTGAATGGACCCTCTAGAGTCCCCGTAAAGTTGTTAAGGCTCTCTGCTGTCGCTGTGAACTGGACCCCTTTTGTAGTAAAAGGGGAACGAGCGGGCCCTGCTTTTCATCCGGCCCAGCTCCCGCACGGCTAGCTCATACCCGGA
>LOEQ01000419.1:740150-755733 GCA_001685075.1 Bramus lutescens | reverse complement strand
CAAGGCAGTTTCTTTATTAACCAATGAAAGTAACACATAGACAGATGACCCTCCTACATCACCCTTTGGCATCCAAGCTGGAACTGGGATAGGCTGATACTTGTGGCTGGGTCAGGGACAGGTCTCATAATATGCAAGGGTGTGCTTCAAAATGGCTGTCTCTTTTCCAGATTCCTGGGATTTTAAGCAGTCCACACGCAACATTTCCCCAACCATTAACCAGGCCAACATTGTGGACTTGCACCCAGCATCTGTGTACAGTATCCGCATGTACTCCTTCAACAAGATTGGCCGCAGCGAGCCGAGCAAGGAGCTTACCATTAGCACAGAAGAGGCTGGTGAGTACCTATCCTGTCCTCCACCCCCATTGCCCATGGTCTTGAGACTCATGGACATCAAGGGCTTCCACCAATGCTGTTCATTCACAGAAATACATCTTATGCATCATAAGAGGTCAGAGTTTTTCTGAGAAGGCAGGGTTGTTTTGTTTTATAGTCGTTTTGTTTGCCTCTTGACTTTAGGGAGCTGTCCGTGGTCCTGCCCTGTTTCCCAGGGCTCCAGCCTATGTGTGTGGGATTAAAAGCGTGTGCCACCACCACCTGGCCTATCCCAAGATTTTAAATAAAAGTTTAAATATGATTTCTATTGATGTATTTTCTCACATGTGTTATTGTGAAACAAAACAATGCAGGAACATGCTAAAGACATATTGTGCAATGTTACAAATGATTATAAAGGGATAATTGCCATGTCCTACTCTGAAGATCAGCTACTTCTCCCTCCTCAGCAGTCCCCCAGGCTGATATGAGGACACAGGATTGTTTCCTCTATCAGATGTGACTCAGTGTTGCTTCTTCTATGTACCCAGCTCCTGATGGTCCCCCTATGGATGTCACCTTGCAACCAGTGACTTCACAGAGCATCCAAGTGACCTGGAAGGTAAGCAAGATGCCATTTTGCCTGCCCCTCCTCTATCCAGCAGGCTCATGAGTCTCTCTTCATATAATACCCATGCTTATCTTCTCACTGGATCCAGTGGTATTTGAAGAGTGGGAGGAAAGAAGGGTAAAGGGAAGGTCCCTTCTCAATCCTTGCTGCCTTTCACCCTGGCCTCTGGCAAGGGATGAGATGAAGAACTTGATAGTGCCAGTGTGGTTCTGCCCACTTACCAACCCATCCTTAAACCCAGTGTGGTATAAAAGAGGAAGAAGTGGGTTTGACTTTGTGCGAAATTCTCCTTCGAAAGCATCAGGGTAAAGTTAGAGGTGAGTGTGTGTGTGTGTATGTGTCTGTGTGTGTGTGTCTGTGTGTATGTTTGTCTGTGTGTCTCTGTGTGTGTCTGTATGTGTGTTTATGGATCTGCGTGTGTATGTGTGTGTGTCTGTCTGTATGTGTGTTTATGGGTCTGTGTGTGTGTCTGTGTGTCTCTGTGTCTGTATGTGTGTTTATGTATCTGTGTGTCTGTGTGTGTGTCTCTGTGTGTGTCTGTATGTGTGTTTATGTATCTGTGTGTGTATGTGTGTGTGTCTGTATGTGTGTTTATGGATCTGTGTGTGTATGTGTGTGTGTCTGTATGTGTGTTTATGGATCTGTGTGTGTGTCTGTGTGTCTCTGTGTGTGTCTGTATGTGTGTTTATGTATCTGTGTATATGTGTGTGTTTGTATGTGTGTCTATGTATCTGTGTGTGTATGTGTGTGTCTGTGTGTCTCTGTGTGTGTCTGTATGTGTGTTTATGGATCTGTGTGTGTATGTGTGTGTGTCTGTCTATATGTGTGTTTATGGATCTGTGTGTGTGTGTCTCTGTGTCTCTGTGTCTGTATGTGTGTTTATGTATCTGTGTGTGTCTGTGTGTGTGCCTGTGTGTGTGTGTCTCTGTGTCTCTGTATGTGTGTTTATGTATCTGTGTGTATACGTGTGTGTGTCTGTATGTGTGTTTATGTATCTGTGTGTGTGTCTGTGTGTCTCTGTGTGTGTCTGTATGTGTGTTTATGTATCTGTGTGTGTATGTGTGTGTTTGTATGTGTGTTTATGTATCTGTGTGTGTATGTGTGTGTCTGTGTATGTCTGTGTGTCTCTGTCTGTGTCTGTATGTGTGTTTATGTATCTGTTAATGTTTCTGTGTGTGTGTCTGTGTGTGTGTCTGTGTGTCTCTGTGTGTCTATATGTGTGTTTATGTATTTATTTCTGTGTCTGTATGTGTGTTTATGTATCTGTGTGTATGTGTGTGTCTCTGTGTGTGTCTCTGTGTGTGTCTGTATGTGTGTTTACGTATTTGTGTGTGTCTGTGTGTGTGTCTGTGTCTGTATGTATGCTTATGTATCTGTGTGTATGTATCTGTGTGTGTGTGTGTGCCCCTGCACACAATGCATGCACACTCAGGTGTCAAACAACACATGTGCAGAGAGCAGGGGTCAGAAAACAACTTGCAGGAGTCAATTGGGTTCTTGGGATACAGCTCAGACCATCTAGCTCAGCAGCAAGTGCCTTTACACACTGAGCCATCTCTCCATCCCAGGATTATTTCAGAAACACTGAAAACCATTAGCTGGTCTTCTAGGCTTAGGGAAGCTTCAGAGGGAAAAAGCCAGTGACCAGTGTGCTCTTCAGCCAGTGCTAAGGGGCTGAGAACTCGGGTAGCAGAGGCAGCTGCCTCTTAAGGATGCCTTAGGGGAGACTCCACTGATGAGCCAAGAGATGAGCAGAACCAAGAGTCAGGGTACTTCTCAGGAATTCTGGCCTTGTTCTCCGTCCCTCCACATGAGCAGATGACCCAGTGACTCCATGCCTTCCTGCAACTCTGCACCATCCAGCCCCTAGGGCTTGCTCCTACCAAACTTATCTAATCCTCTCCCTATTGAGTGATAATATGAAATGATAAAAATGACAAAAGAGAGAGTACCCTGAATGATATCTTTATCAACATCCATCTGAGGAAGCCAAGGATGTCGAGATTTGAGGCGATTTGCCTATAGTTGCTCAGGTGTAAGACAGAGACCAAGGCACACAGATAGGACTCCCAGACCCATCTCTCCACTGCAGTATACTGAACAGTTATTGGACAAAGAACTTCTTTGGACCTGGCCTTGGTCTTCTAGGTACATTCTAGTCTTGACAGTGGACCTTGGAGTGGCTTCATCTTCATGGGGAATCAGTTTCCTAATGCTCTGTTCCCACTATAACTCATAACCAGAAAACCCAGTGGTATTAGCCCCCTATCTGGGCCCTTCAAGAGGGTCGACTTGAACATGGAAGAATGTGAGAAGGGCCTAGACATTTTCCCTACAATGGCCATGGCCACACGTGTGTGCACACAACTCACGCAGCAGCAGCAGCCGAGACTCTTCCCTCCCCAGAGAAATGGCAGAAGATGTCCTATCTGGTCCCTTGTATCAGCTGCTTTTCTTGTTGTGATAAAATATGCTGACATCGGCAACTAAGGATGGAGGAATTGGTTTGGGCTCAGAGTGTGAGGGTTTAGTCTGTCATGGGGGGAAGTCACAGAAGGTCACATCCACGGTCAGCAAACAGAGTGAGGAAGGCTGGTGATCAGCTCACTGTCTGCATCTTCATGTGTCTCCCCACATCCATGAATGGAGCCACTTACATTTAGGCTGAGTCTTCGCATTTCTATCAACCTGATCTTAGAAATCCCTCACAGACATGCCCCCTAAAAAAAAGTCCTCTAGATTCAGATCCGGGCTCAGGAGCTTTCTCCAGAAGCTGAAGGTAAAGCCCAGTTCCACCTCATCTTGTCAGCATCTTATTCTGAACTCATTTCTTGGGACTACTCAGAGGGAGCCCAGAGGTGGAGCCCGAGAACCATGTAAAACACCCAGGTGTTTGCTACAAAGCTCTGACCCTAAGGTCGATAAAAATTTAGAATCAAATTTATTTCTCCAAAGTCTCATAATGAAAAATAAAATTGATTAGAAAGTTAGAACTTCAGAATGAGCCAGCAAGTCAATAAATTTAGGGACTGACTTCTCGTGGGGAATTTTTTTTTAACGCTGAGAACAGATTAATGAAAAATAAAGATTCGCTTGAAAGATAAGTCAGTCCACTTTAAGACTCTCCGTGGGATGGATCACCCCTGCTTTAGGATATAAATTTGCAATCAGCCCTATTGATTCCTTAATGCTTCAGAGAAATATTGTTAAGACTGATTAAACCCTGAATGTGTGTGTTTGGGAGGGAGGGAGATGTGGAATGAAAGAGAGAGAGAGGGAAAGAGAAAAAAGTGAGTGACAGAGAGAGGAGGGAAGGTATGTCAAAATTTGTATAAATTTTTTAAATATACATGTACATCAGGGTACCTGAGTGTTTGCCCAGGGCTTCTGCCAATATATGTGGCTGTGGCCTTGTGTACAAGCATATACCATGTCATAGATGGCCCTGGGTCATGTGCATAGGTGTCTATTGTGGTATAGACAGCCCTGGGCTATATGTACAGAATGTATAACTGGCCGTAGACAGCCCTGGGTCAAGTGTGCATGTGTGTAACATGATGCAGGCAGCACTAGGTGTTATGTACTGGAGTAGACCGTGGTAGCACACATGATCCTGGATGTGCAAAGCAGTGTGGCATTGCACAATGATGTGATTGTGTGTCCATGCAGTAGCAGAGTGTATGTAGTGACCAATGAGTGAATTGTGCTCTTGAAGATGAGTGTGTGCCTCCGACAGGTATCTAAGTGTGTGAGAGCATGCACAAGCCCCAGCTGCAGAGGCTCGCCCACTTGCAGGCTACTTCTGCAGAACTGCCCAAGTGCAGCAAGAAGATGATTCAGGCAATAGCAAAAAGTCAAGTCAATTACACACGCACACATACCTATTTAGGGAGTTCAAAACAATTACGTTAAATTAAAAACTTAATTTTATTGAGTTAACAGTGAGCTTAAAATGCAATTCATTTAAAACATTCATTGAATTAGAAGAAACAGTGGGGCTGTTTTACGAACTTAATTGTTTTTTATCTCACTATTTTTTAGTATAATAGAAGGTGGGCTTTTAAACTAACTTCATTGTCTTCAAAACTCTGGTTCTAACTGGTTTTTTATGCACAGAGGTGGCTTTCTATCTTAATTTAAAGATGGGCAGGTCCAGTCCCTAAAGAAGCCAGCTTCCATTTGTGGTTCTAACTGCATCTGACCGTGGGCAGGCCCAGTCCCTAAAGAAGCCAACTTCTATTTGTGGTTCTAACTGCATCTGACTGTGGGCAAGCGTGGTGATTAGTATGTGCATTCTGAAGGATCTGAATATGTGTTTATAGTACCTACACATGTGTTTATGGATATAAATTACACAGCCACTTGTGGGTGGGTAGGGGTCATATAAGATCCTGCTGTGTACTGTTGTTCAAGTTACAATGTTTTCTCTCAAGACAGCTGTATATGTGCATGATTATGTGTGGCAGAGTTTGCATCAGGACTCGAGTCTGGGGTGAGAACGTTTCCCAGTCTGGACTCATGCTAGGGGAATGTTCTTTGCTCTGTTCTTCTGGCCCTCTGGGGTTGGTCCTTCATTCCCACCAGCACCATGACCATTCATCTACAGGCTGCCTGTGGGCCTCCTCCCTCATCACACTTCCACCATTGGCCACTGAATCTGGGGACAACCTAGCCCATTCCTTGAGGATCTGGGCCAGGTAGAAGTCAAGCACTCTTTGTTTAGGTTTGTCTTTATCTTCAAGAGTTATTTTTCTATATAAAATTTATACCTTCTAGCTATGTTTAAGAGTGCTGTTCGGGACACTGGGGAGGTGGTTCACTGGGTAAAGTGCTTGCTGGGTTAGCATAAAGACCCAGGCTCAAATCCCCAAAGTCATATAAAAGCCTGATGCTCCAATGCATCTGCAGCCCCAGTGCTGCAGAGCAAAGACCAGAGGGTCCTGGGTTTAGTCAAAACAGCAAGGGCCAGAACAGCCAGTAAGAGAGCCTATCCCAAAAACAAGGTAGAGAGTGATGGAGGACACCGGGCGTCAACATCACATGTGCACACCCTCACATACACATACCTACACAAACACACCCCACACAATTTTTTAATTGAAAAAAGAATAAAGTTCCGTGCCAATTAGAACATTCATAGAGGTGTGTAGCCATCACCATGAGCCATTTCCAATACTTGCCCATCAACTCAACTGAACTCCTTATCCCCTCCTCCTTGCTCCTAGAAACTTCTGTTTTCTTTCTTTCTTTTCTGAGACAGGGTTTCTCTATGTAACAGCCCTAGCTGTCCGGGAGCTAACTCTTGTAGACCAGGCTAGCCTTGAACTAACAGAGATCCCCCCTGCTTCTGCCTCCCAAGTGCTGGGATTAAAGGTGTGCACCATCACCACCCTGCTAAGCTTCTGTTTTCTTTTTCTGCAAATTCACCTAGTCCAGGACCCTCTGTAACAGGAACTTAATGGTGCCTGTCTTTTGTGACTGGCTAATTTCATGCAGCACAGTGTCTGAGTTCATCAATTCAATAACCTATGCAGGCATTTCACCTTTCCTGGGTGCGTACTATTCCACTGTGTGGATATGGCACATCTCACTGGTCCACTCATCTCTTGTGAATAACACTGCTGTGCACACAGACATCCAAGAAACAGAGTCCCTGCTTTCAGTCCTTAGAGGTAAAGACCCCTAAGTAGGTTTGTATGACCACCTGGATCACATGGTAATTCAATGTCTGCCTGCTTGAAAAATAGCCAGATTGCTTGCACTGCTGTTGTACTCGACATTCCTGTAACAGGGTTCTGATTTTTCTACATCATTTTTTTTTATCAGTAATGACCATCCCAGTGTTCATGAACAGGGATCACAGGACACTCCTTTTATTTAAATTCATTGCTTACATCTCTCTCCTTCAGATCACTTTTGTCTGAGGTTCCAATTCTTCTAGGTCCCTAAGCATACAAGTAATGTCCCTGTTTAGTGATACATATATGCATACATACACTAAATATGTACTCAGGGCCCACTCTATGACAGGTACCATTATAGACCAAAGATACAACAGTAAAAAGAGTCAATACATCTCATCTTCGTGACATTACATTCTGCTGGGGCAGACATCCAAACACAGTAGTAAACTCTATAAAATGTCAGAAGCCATGGGAGGAAAAACCAGACCTCTGAACAGAGGCCAGAACAAGCCACTAACAGCTAAGGGTTGTCTCATAAAGAAGGGGCCTCTCCTCAAGGACATGACAGAGGAGAGAGACCAGAGTCAAGAACAGCATAAAGGGCTGAGAAGATGGGTCAGCATCTCAGTGTCATGCTCACAGAGGGCCAGATAGCCATGGTAAATACCTCAGGGTTAAATCTAAGTGAAACAGGAGCCTTCAAAGGGCTAGGCACAAACTGGTGGTGTGTCCTTGGCTTTAAGAACAAAGTCATCTCAGAATATCACCATGTCTTCATCCTCGGCTCTTCCCCTGACCCACAGGCACCAAAGAAGGAGCTGCAGAATGGAGTCATCCGGGGATACCAGATTGGCTACCGGGAGAACAGCCCTGGCAGCAATGGGCAGTACAGCATCGTGGAGATGAAGGCCACTGGGGACAGTGAGGTCTACACTCTGGATAACCTCAAGAAGTTTGCTCAGTACGGCGTGGTGGTTCAGGCCTTCAACCGGGCGGGCACAGGGCCCTCATCCAGTGAAATCAATGCCACCACCTTGGAGGATGGTAAGGGCAGACAGGGCTGGGAGCACGGGGTCAGATTCCTGTTCAGGCAGACCCAGGACCTGGATCTACATTGATCCTGTGGGCAACACAAGCTTCATGGGTGCTCTTGTTTGCGTTCTACTGCTGTGGATAGAACACCAGCCAAAAGCAACTTGAGGGAGAAAGGGTTTATCATCTTACACTTCCAGATCACACTGCATCACTGAGGGAAGTCAGAACAGGAACTCAAGGCAGGATCCCAGGGTCATGAACTGAAGCAGAGACCACGGGGGAATGCTACTTCCTGGCTTTCTCTCCATGACTAACTCAACCTGCTTTCTTGTGCAGCCCAGGATCAGCACCCCAGAGCTGGCTGGGCCCACCTATGTCAACCGCTAATCAAGAAAACACTCCAAAGACTTGATTACAGGTCAATCTGGTGGAAACAGTTTCTTAACTGAGGTTTCCCCTTCCCAGATGACTCTAGTTTGTATCAAGTTAACCAAAAAAATAACCAACACTCTTGCCACCCCATCTCCTCTTGCCCACTGCTCTCAAGGGGGCCTTAGTCCACTCAACAAAAACAGCATCAGCCCCTGAGGTTGCTCCCTGCCTCTCACTTGCTGATGCTCTGCCTCTTAGTCTGTCTGTCTATCCATGTCTCTCCGTCCCTGAATTTCTCTCCTTCCTTCTGGACCCCTAGCCTCTGACCAAGCTTTTCCCCTCATTCTGGGCCCAATTTCTCCTTTGAGAAGCAGAGAAAGAAGAGCCAAGCTGCACTTGTATTTCTAGGCTAGAATGTGTCCCCAATCTGTTTTAAGGGCATGAGAAGGGACTACAGAATTAAGAAATTCTCACAGCCAAATGGCAGAAGAATTTAGAGCCTGGCTCTTAAAAAACACTCTGCTGGATGTGGCACACATCTTTAGTCCCAACACAGAGGAGGCAGAGGCAGGAGAATCGCTGTGAAATCAAAGCCATCCTGGTCTACACAATGAGTTCCAAGCCAACCAGAGATACATAATGAGGCCCTGTCTCAAAATCATTCAATCAATAAATCTTAGTACCCTGGTAACTAGAAAAGCTCCCACAGTCTGATAGTGAATTAAGGGGCCCATATTCTCTAGAGCTGGGAGAGAACAGGAGCATGCATCCTGTCCACACATAGAAAAGATGACAGACAGCTGGGGCCTGACCCTGTATCAGGTTGAGATAGCACATAGGGCCTCGATGCCTCCAGAGCAGGAGGCAAGCAGTCAATCACATACACACACCCTGAGAAAACAGAATAGGAAGATGCAGAAGAGTCTTCAAAGCCTCCTCCTGACACCCCAATTGAAAGTGAGGGGCTGAGAGTGGAAACTGTCTGGGTCTTGAGTCTACTTTTCCCGGAAGGGAGGGTGCAATGCCCTTGCTGCACGGCACTACAAAAGCCAAGCAGCCCAGCGCTGGAGAGCCAGGCCCTGAGCTTAGCTGTGCCCTCTCCTCCCTCTTCCCCTTTTCAAGTTCAGCCCATGCTGAGAGGGGGGAGTCAGGCCAGGAACACTGGAGAAGCTGTACTCACTTTTCTAAACCTTGGCTGAAGGTAGAAGCTGTCTGGGGCTTTCAAATCCTGCTTCCATCCCCAGATCCCTTCTCACTGGGCTAGGACACAGCTGAGTTTGGGGATGGGGTAGATCCCAGATCTGAGTGGGGAAAAGGAAGGGTTGACAGAAATCAGAGAGTTACAGAGAGCCTGAAGAAGCACAGCCACACTGCCCTGGGCCCCCCAAGTTTCTCCCCTACCTGAAGACATTGACCACAAGCCTGGCTGGGCTGAGGAACAGCATATCACCTTTCAGGCTGGAGTATTGGTCCAAGTGGTGCCCTAGCTCAGGAGTTCCCACCGCACTCTCTGGAAGCCTTCAGTATTTGCCGTACCCTAGAGCTCTGTGTATCAGGGACTCCATGATGACAATGACAATGGGGGTTGGGCTGCTGCTTGTAGTCCGTGGAGTACCCACAGCTGGGTCAGAATTCACGAAGCTCAGCCACAACTGGCAACCATTAATCCCCTACCATAACAGCCACAGCCATGACGAACATCCAAGCCTGATCCTGAGGCCATACTCTTTCTGGTCCACCTGCTTCCCCTGTGCTTGGGAGCAAGATTGGATACAGCATGCCCCAGGAAGGTCTGCTGAACCAGCTGTCCAAACCCGGAGCCCAGGCCAGCCCGCCCAACCCTAAAATCCCATCCTTCATCCTCAGGGGAGGACAGCCTCCCTCTCACAGAGAGGGCCCTCGGAGTTTCCACCAGGGAGGGCTCAGCACAGGCTGTGGAATCCTTTTCAAAACAAAGGAGGAGACAGGGAAGAAAGTTTCCACGTGCATTTGCTCCGCAGTTTTTCATACTTAATTAAGGCCCTCGTTAGCCTGTCAGATCCTGATCGTTTTCTGGCAATATTAGCACTCCTCCTGGGGTATTCAAGGGCCCCTGCCTTAGCAAGAGTGTCTTTTCCATAATTGTATTACCTTCATTTTGTTCGAATGGGCGATCTGTATTAGTTTATTACACTGGGTCCCTAATTACATGGTGCTTATATTTTTACACCTAAGTAATATGAAACAATAATCACTCTCAAAGAGGATCGTTAGGATGATGTATTATCATTTAAATGCTCATAAAAATTAGAGTTGCCTCTTGTGGGGCAACGGGATCTAATTACCTTCCCTCCAGCCTCTGCCTCTTTTCTCCCATTCACGGCAGAGCGGGTTCACTCTCTCCCTCTGTCCTGGGCTCCTAGGAAGCCGGCACAAAGTGCTGCTGAAACTCTTAGCAGAGTTAACCCCAGTGCTTTGCTCCCACTGCACAGTTAGGGGACTCAGAAGTCACAGAGGGAGCTCTCAGAGTCGAGGACACATAGGTCACCCAAGTTGGCCTCACGCCTGTGGTTTCAGGACACCCAGGTGTTTGGGCATGATCCTACATAGAGATGGGACAGGGAGTATTGGGCCCGGAAGTCTTAGAGATCTCCGTGGGAACTTTTGGGCCCTAAGCCAGGATTCATTGAGTTCCCCTTTCCTTTTCATTTTCCCTTCAGCTTAACCCCAGAATGCAGAGATCCCCAGGCCAGACCTAGGTTTAGATCCATCTGTCTCTCCTCTGTTAGATACTGAGTTACAACCACCCTGGAACTTGATTGGCCTCCCAAGCCACCACACTCATCTTGTGGACTCTCTGACTGTCATGGCCTACTGAGGAGTTGCTGGGACCATGCCCAAGTTCATCCCCTTCTCCAGAATCTAACAGAACCAGGGCCATCTTGTCCCCAAAAGAGACGGGGTAGGGTGAGACTGGAGATCAGAAAAGATTTGAATGGCAGTCCAACTCCCAGACCTCTGAGTCAGACGGTTCCTGTGCTTGTCTGACTCTACATCCCCATGATCAGGCAACTTGGGCCCAGTATGAGACACATATGTTTTATTGTCATTCATACCCTAACTGACTGACTAGCTGTTGCTTCCCACTACCCTCTACAGTGCCCAGCCAACCCCCAGAGAATGTCCGAGCCCTGTCCATCACTTCTGACGTGGCTGTCATCTCTTGGTCGGAGCCCCCACGAAGCACCCTCAATGGTGTCCTCAAAGGCTACCGGGTCATCTTCTGGTCACTTTATGTTGATGGGGGTGAGTCTTCTGGGGTTAATGGCTGGGTCCAGGCTAATGGGCTTGCATCCCTTGGGATGCGCCCCAGGCTTGGTTAGAACTGAGTAGCTTCCAGCAGCATGTCAATGGCAAGCACACCCCCTCTGCACACATATGGAGGCTACAGCAGTGTGATATGACAGTGAGGACCCACTTGCCTGTGTCCCTATTAGCCTAGGACCAGAGGCAGATGAGGGTCGAGGTCATGCACACAGTCACCTCCCTGGTGAGGGGCAGTAGGTACCAGCCACACCTAGACAAAAGCATGCATAGGAGTCGTTGGGGCTACTGAGGCACATTTACTATTCTGATATGCTGATATTAAGGCTTCATGGCTGTATGAGGCAGGGAACAGGTGGCACACACACATGTGTGTTGAGGGGGTACTTTTAGCGGGGTGGGGAGGAGAGAGGATGGCCAGGATTAGTACCTGCAGGCAGCTGTCATCATCTAGGCCTGGGGGGATGAGAGAGGAAGCAGGCTTATCCGAGCCTAGGGAAAGCGGCTTCTTGGTCAAACTGATGGAGCCAGATGGGTAGTCAGATGTGTAAGTCCAATGTGAACAGCAACTCAAGTACTGTGAGAGGCGGGACAGAATTCACAGAGTGAGGACAGAGAGGGGTAAGTGGAAGAGATGCCTTCAGGTTTCCTTCTTTGCCTCAGATGCAGACAGACCTGTGGAACCCCAACAAATGCATCGCTCTCATGCCCAGTTGTGTACACAGAGGCCTTCTAGTGACCAGGAACTCCGTAGGATGCAGAGCCAGTGGCCTGCACCGCAGTTGTGCCCACAGAAGCGTTCCTCACCTCAGTGGAGCACAGGGGTCTGTGATGCGCTTGTAGCCTAGCTCCAAACATTCTGCCTCCCAGGCTTCTGCAACTTCCCTTCCAGAGGACCTGGGGATGCCACTCACAGCCACCTCTCCAAGTTCCTGCTGCCTCCCTCCCCTCCCGACCTGAACACTGCCGGAAAGACATCCCTGATCCATTTTCTCCTAGGGAAGCTTAGAAGCCTGTCTGGGCTCAGACACTGAAGGTTTCCCAAGTACCTTGTGAAATCCCGGGCCACCCAGTGGTGGTGTTTGCCTTTAATCCCTGCACTCGGGAGACAGAGGCAGCCAGATCTACACTGTGAGATCCTGTCTCAAAAACAAACAAACAAACAAACATGACCCTTACACGGTGTCAGTGTAAGGCTCCTTCCAGAACTTGCTTTCTCTTTTCCAAGGCAATGAGCTTTCCAACCCAGCCCTCAGAGAAGACGTTGACCTCTACTCTCCAAAGACCGCAGGGCTATTAGTGAAGCTGCCCTCTTCCTAGGTCTTTCCATGTGCCCCAGATAGGTCTGCCCTGCTTCCTGTATGGAGGCCTCTGAATCCCATCTGGGCATGGTGTTCTCACCTTCTGGGCCCTACACACTGCACTGCCGCCTGGCCAGTGCCTTGAACCCTTTGCCTGCACCTGGTTGCCAGTGAGACACTGGGAGTTGATCTCCAGGCTCTCGTTCTACAAAGTCTGTCCCCAGCACTGTGCCCAGGCCAGTCTTCCACATAGTTCCAGCAGGGGCTCAGAAGCCCTCCCTGCTCGTTTTCCTTTTTGCTACTGTGGCCTTCTCCAAGGACACTTGCCATAAACTAATTTTTTAGACAGGATCTTACTATGTAGCCTGGCTAGTGTAGCCCAGACTAGGCTCAAAGTCCCAGAGAGCCTCCTTCCTCAGCATCCTGAGGGCTGGGATTAAGGGCATGCACCACCATGCCCGTCCTTCCCTGAACATTTCTTTAGGATCTACAAGAAGCTCCTTAGTGGAGCCAGAATGATAGGTCCCCAGTGGGCTAAGGAAATGGGGAGTTGGGTAGCAGGAGGGTGCATGCTTCAGGGAGAGATACAGACGAATGTATCTTAAAGAGAGAGCATCAAGCAAAAGTTGGTACAAGGTCAGCTGGGGTTCAAGGCCAGCACACACTTGGCACTTAAGGAGAGACATGGCCTAGGAACGGATCTGCTGCCTTGCAGAAGACCCTCTAGTCCTCACCCCTACAGAGTAGAGGTCTGAGCCCAGGCTAGAAGGAGGGCAGGGAGCATGGCAGGGTCAGGCTCATGACTAAAGGCCTGTCTCCACAGAGTGGGGCGAGATGCAGAATGTCACCACCACAAGGGAGAGAGTGGAGCTGCGGGGCATGGAGAAGTTCACCAACTACAGCGTCCAGGTGCTAGCCTATACACAGGCTGGGGATGGTGTGCGCAGCAGCGTGCTCTATATCCAGACCAAGGAAGATGGTGAGTCCAGGGATGACCAACCTCTCTGCCCTCAGGAACCAACTTCCCAGGAGCACACCCCACATACATACAGGCTGTTTGCTTCCAGCCCCTATCCCGGGGGGCCACAAGAGCAGGGAACCATTCTTCCTTCTGTCCCTTTGAGCCCTTGGAGGGAGGTTTGGAGGACGGGGCTATCCACAAAACATTTCTGACTGTGGAGCTTGTTGACATGCTCTGGGATGGATGTGGGAACAACTTAGCAGCTGTCTCCTCCTTTACCACTCTGCTCTCTGAAGCACCAAGTCACCAGCCTGACAACTCTTCTCCGGGTCCCGCCCTCAAGGCATCCTTTTGAGGCCTCTGCTCTCCCGACAGACACAGCTCACTTTCCTCTAGGCATGGATGTTGGGCTCGATGTGGGAGTTAGGAAAGTCACCTTGTACAACCAGGGTTAAGGACTTGGTGGTCATGCCACCAAAGCCCCGGTGTGGTCCAGGCCTTGAACTCACCGGGAGGAAAACTGAGATAGGCCTCCAGGTGGAACAGGCTCTTCTTCATTGAGCATAATTCAGGCCAAACTCAAGAATATGGTGTAAATAAACACAGGTTGGAAGCTGAATCGACCCTGGAAGGAACAGGTAGGGAGAAGGGTTGAGCTTCCAACTGGGGCCCAGATCTGCACAAATCTGGGAGATCACTGAAGTAGAAGGTGGCCTAGACCAGACCTGGCACACAACTCTGGGCTCCTGCTTCTTGCCACCATTTCTTACCCAACCCTGCCCCACACCTTTGTTGTTATTCTATATGTGTATATGATGTATATGTGCATATATACATGCCTGCCATGGCACATGTGTGGAGGTCAGAGGACAACTTGGTGAAATTGTTTCTGTCCTGCCATGGGTTTTGGTGATCGAATTCAGATTGCCAGGCTTGTACGGCACATCTCTTTATCTCCCTAGACATCTCACTGGCCCTGCGTTGTTTCTTAACTGAATGTCCTGGGCCAGGTACCTTCTATTTAGAAAGGCTGCATTTGGGTGAAGAGTGTATAGACCACAGTAGACATGTAAAGTGTCTGGAACGCAGTAGGTGTGTAAAGTGTCTGGAATGCAGTAGGAACATGTAAACAGCAGTCATCATTGGTATCCTGGCTTTCTTCCTACTCAGCCTGTGTTTCTTCAAAGAATAAGGAGACCTGGGATCTAGAGCCTACCCAGATATTTGGCGGAGGTTCTGGAAGGGTCAGAGTTGTGAATGATGGGGAGGAATTTCATACACTCCCAGTACAGGGACTGAACCAGCTCCCAGCCTGGGTTCTGGAAGGTCAGAGTTGTGAATGATGGGGAGGAATTAGTATGTGAGGGTCATGTCCCTGAGAACCAGCTCCCAGCCTGGGTTCTGGAAGGTCAGAGTTGTGAATGATGGGGAGGAATTTCATACACTCCCAGTACAGGGACTGAACCAGCTCCCAGCCTGGGCTTAATCTGCTCCTCTCCCTTCAGCCTTGCTACCAGCTGCCACCTCAAAAGCTCTAAGCAGCTCAGCATTTACCAATCCTCCTGTCACACTCCCCTGTCTTGACTTCCTGAGACAGCTCGGGGCAGAACTACCTGCTCTTGGGTAGAGGATTTAACTGAACTGGTGCCCAGCCTGGCCCCATCTTAAAGCCTGGGACCAGGCCACACAGGTATACTCCTGGTCTTTGGAAATGAGTCACAGATCCCTAAGCTTCCTGACTCCTCCTCCAGTCAAGGCCACACCCATGAGCATCTCCATGTGTTTAACCAAAGTGAGGCCTCAGGGGCCACAGGCATCATCCTGCCCTTGCAGGAGCCTTTAGTTATCTACCCAAAGACGCTTTCAGATTCACACAGGAACATGCACAACAGAATCCAGGCTTAGGGTAGGAGTCAGGGAGCACAGTCCCCACCTTTAGGAGCGGCTGCGTGGTATGGAGTCTTTTTTTTTTCTTTTTT